>JAPMOQ010026707.1:1972446-2148957 GCA_026543055.1 Argiope trifasciata | reverse complement strand
TATAAAATGAGTCTAAAACTGAGTAAGGTGAGTGCGAGGATATTCATATATTTTTTGGGGAAAGAAAAAAAGGATTTTATCGACATTAAAAATTTAAATTAATATATTTTATTTAGATATTTGTTTAGCTAATACTTGATTTCATCGGAGTTTGGGCCATACATAGCATAATAGAAACCTATCGCATTTTTCTTTTAAAAAATTTGTATTAATTTGTCATATATTAGGGAATCCTTGATTTTTTTTTCATGGAATTATAAAAAATAAGAATAATTAACAGATGCGGGATAAAACAAATCTTGTTTTATAAATAATTTTTGTAGTAAAAATCATGATTTAAATTTCAAATGAAGTGATGTAGTGAAGAAAAAGGAAGGAATAAATATTAATAAAGAACCTAAATAAAACTCCTAAATATTAAATAAAACTTTCAAACTCGATATTAGATTAAATACATTATTCTAGAATCCTTTTCTTTATCTCCTTAAACTCTCAATCACACAATGAGATTTAAAAAAAATAAAGCCATAGCAACACAAATTTGTCAAAATTGCCCTTGCAAATTGTAGGCGGATAGATTAATTTTGAAATTGAAATAGGATGCCGTTTTGCTGGTTTCTTTGATGATTATTGGCTCTGGAAAACTTAGTAAAATGTCTGAAATATGAACGGATGCTTCGTATTTCACTTCTAGAAATATAAATGAGCTCGTTAGACTTTTCTTCTTAAAAAGGAAATGACAAAATCCTGGTCATCATATCTGGAAATAAGTCTTTTAACAAAATGTTTAACTTTCTTTTTGTTCTCTAGTTTCGTCTTTCGCAAACATCGGTATTAACAAAGGAGATAATAAAATCTCCTCAGAAAAATCATCATGTTTAAAAGGATTAAATTCTGAATTTGATGAATCTCTAGTTTCAAATTCACTCGAACAATTTGTTAAGTCTCTGCATGTTTTCAGAGACACTCTTTTTACTATTTTATGTAGGAGGCTATTTAAAATGTTCTAACAAATTTATTACAGCTTTTATGTTTTTTTTAATAAATTGCTGCTTCTTTTCTTTCAAATATTTTTCTGCTCTTTTCTTTTATTTTTTCTTCTAAACTTCGCCTTTTCGGAATGACGGTATGAATTCTGGATTTCTCTAGTTCTCTTCTTTTTTCTTCTCGGATGTCAGAATTTGTGCAAAAGGTCCACAGATTCAGTATGATTTAAATGCTGTTTATGTTTTTATGCTTTATATCTAGTTTAAAATGTTAATTTTTTTGTAAGACGAAACTCAGAATTCGAGAATTTCCATTTTTTTTTCTTGTTCAAAAGTTTTAGAAACAAAATAATCACAAGACACAATACAGTAAAAAACAGTCATGGTAAACTTGTTGAAGCTATATGATTCAGAGAGATTAAGTATTCAATTCTGTTATGCTGAATGTAAGTAAAATAGAGCATATCGTATTACTGCATTTCATAGGAATTGCAGTTATATTTTCTACTTCTAAAGTTGAAGAAGATACTAATCGTTGAAGAAGAATTTTTATAAATGTTGCAAACCAAAAAAGTTTTAGAGTATAGTGCTGATTTTTAATAGTCCAGTTCAATAATATAGTGGACATATTCTAAGAGAAATAAAAAAAATCGCATTGGAACTAAAGAAATGGGGTGTAAACTTACACATTCGAGGTCCATATCACTTTATCCTGGATTCTGTCACATCAATCTGCTCCCCCCCTCCCCCTAAGATGTCATTTTACTTTAAACAAGTAGCAATGCAAAAACAACCGTAAACTATTTGAAAACCTACTGCTATTCAAGAAAAAAAAATCTAGCCTTTGGAATGGTATCCCAAATCCAAATAAAAACAATTGCAAAAAGTACATATAAAATATAGAAATCCAAATTATTTAGACGAGTAGGTTACATACACGGATGGGAAAAAAAATCCCAACACCAAGAAAAAATTATTGTACAGTAATGAAATTTTAGGAATACATTTATCTAGGTAACATATTTAATTGATTAAAGCTTCAAGATCACAGGTAGAGCCATTTGCGAGAAGAGCCATTTCAAATGTGAAATGTTGGTACATTAGTAACCGGTGTAACCGCCAGAATTTTGAATGCAAGCATGCAAACGTGCATGCATTGTGTCGTACAAGTGTCAGATATCAGTTTGTGGGATGGAGTTCCATGCCTGTTGCACTTGGGCGGTCAATGAAGGGATGGTTAATGCTCTTTGTGAATGACTCTGGAGTTGACGTCCAATGATGTCCCATACGTGCTCGATTGGAGAAAGATCTGGTGATCTAGCAGGCCAAAGCAACATGTCGACACTCTGTAGAGCATGTTGGGTTACAACAGCGGTATGAGGGTAAGCGTTATCCTGTTGGAAAACAACCCCTTGAATGCTGTTCATGAAAGGCAGCACAACAGGTTGTATCACTAGACTGACGTACAAATTTGCAGTCAGGGTCCGTGGGATAACCACGAGAGTGCTCCTGCTGTCATACGAAATTGCTCCCCAAACCATAACTCCAGGAGTAGGCACTGTGTGTCTAGGCTACAGACAGGTCACTAGCAGGTGATCACCTGGCCTCCTTCTAACCAACAAACGGCTATCACTGCAGCCAAGGCAGAACCGGCTTTCATCAGAAAACACAACAGATCTCCACTCCGTCCTCCAATGAGCTCTAGCTTGACACCACTCACGTCGCAAACGGCAGTGGTTTGGATTCAGTGGAATGCACTGTACAGGGCGTCTGTCTCGGAGCTGTCCTTGAAGTAACCGATTTGTAACAGTTCGTTGTGTCACTGTGGTGCCAACTGCAGCTCGAATTTCAGCTGCAGACGCAGTACGATTAGCCACAGCCATACGCCGAATACGAAGGTCTTCCCTCTCAGTAGTACCACGTATCCCCCCGGAACCTGGTCTTCTTGAGGCAGTACCTTCCCTTGACCACTGCCGCCAATACTCATGCACAGTGGATACATTCCTGCCAAGTCTTTCAGCAATATCGCGGAAAGAAAACCCACCTTCTCGTAGCCCTACAACACGACCTCGTTCAAACTCAGTGAGCTGTTGATAATGGCTTCTTCGTCTTCTCAGAGGCATCCTTGACTAACATTAACCCACTACGTCAAATCTCAACTGTAAATAACGATCACGAACCTTACAGCCCTTATTTAAAGCAAACCTCATTTGCATGGTCATAGTGTCCACACTTACGCGCGTAGCTCGAAATTTGAATCGACGTCATCTTTCAGATGTATAAACATGCCTACCAAATTTCTTTTATCTAGCACAGCTACTTCCTAGTGTTGGGATTTTTTTTTCCTTCAGTGTATTTGCTTAGTTCCTAAAAATAACTGTTGACTAAATATAATTAGACTAAGAGTTATAACTATATACGTAAAGGAACTTGAACATCTCGAGTCAATTCAATAATCTATTTTTAAGGACTATATCAATGATATAATGTATAGTCAATTCCGATACCTACAGTAAAAAAAGCAGAAAATGATAAATTTTAAGCTAAAAGGTATTTAAAGGTATATTCTTTGCATGATAAATAAAAATTATCAATTTTAGGAACAAATTGAAAATTCGAAATTAAAAATTAATATTTTCGAAAAATAATAATTTTAATAAATAAATCAGTATTAGTAAAAATATTAACAATATATGCATAATGTTTTTAGCAAAAATCTTTACATTAGAGTTTGGAAATAAATAGTGCAATTCAGATGAAACGTCTTTAGAAATAGCGGAAGAAATAAGCTTGCAATAAAACAAATAATAACATGTTATCTGCTTAAAGAATGTAAGTATGAATAATAATTACAATTTTCATAAAATCAATTTTTGATATGATTGCGTGATTCAAAAAAGGTATATACAACTGAATAAAAATCGAAATCTATTTTCTGTGGAAAATCTATCAGACATATGGGTTATGAATAGGATGTGTGAAATTATCTAATTACTTTGAATGTATCTATTGACATTTGTTAGAGAATAATGTGCGGCATTATCGATGAAAAATCATTTTATAATATATAATACTTCAATTCATATTTTCAAATTATATTTTGATTACAACATTATAAACTTTGTTTTAAAATATGCAAATCCAGATCTTTTCAAAATATAACAATTCTTGAGAGCTTGGCTAATTCGAAAGATTTTGACTAGAGTTGGTCAATGATTCGAATGTTTGTTTGAATTTTCCAAAAATGTAATTAGAGGCAAATTTTAATTCCACATCAAATAAAAAAAAGAGAAAAAATTTGTACTTATGTATGAATTACTTTTTTTACTAAATGCATAAATATTTTGTATTTTCATGATATTAAATGAATAATTTCTTAGTCCCTTAAATGATTCATTGTCTTTATTTTTATTTGTAGACAAAGTGTTCATACAGAAAAGAATAAACAATAATAGTTTCTACTTTCTTTAAGAATCTTTTAACTTGATAAGAAACAAATGTATTTCTAACCTTGAGATATTAATGAGCTGTTGTTAAAATTGATGAGTTGTATACCACTCAAATTATTCACCTTCTTATTATAATAATTGTATTTAAATAATTTAGAAATTTTTAGTTATAATAATCGTTATATGAATCGCCTTTTTATGCAGTAATTATTATTTTAAAAAACGTTTAAACATAAAAAAATCTTTGTAGCCTTTTTCATTTATAAATTGCTGTTTATTCTTTTTGCATTCCCTGTGTTTCATATTTCCAATTTTTGGATTAACCAAATTTTTATTGTGGCACCTTCTATAATTTCGAACTATCTAAGGTGTGAAGAAATGATCTGGTAATTTATGATTGAAATACTTACATATCTAGCAAATTAATATCCTTCTATTTAGAGATTTGTTGATATGTTTGCTTGACTTAGAAATGACATAACAGAAATGAAAAAATGAAAAGACCCATTTTCAATCTGAAACCTGTCTGAAATATAAATTATGAGATCTGAATAGTGTGAAATTCTGATATTTTTCCTGTTTTTGAATATATCTATTAATTTTTGAGACCCACATTTTCAAGCAGCACTTTTGACAAAATAGAAAAATAAATTCGATTAAAAGTAATAGCCGCAGAAGTTTAAAAAAGATTAAAGATAAAAACACAAAAATACATAAACCTGTGAAATAAATGTAAACTAAACCATTTATCAGGCATTCGAATTCACTCTAATGTTACATATAGAATATATTAATCATAAATAATCGACAATGTTGCTTGTCAAAATGGCCAGGCATATGAATAATGTGTATTACTCACTTTAACCTTTCTGTATTTCCTTTCGTCCGGAGATAGTAAAAGTAAGTTGAAACATTCTAAATGCTTTTATAGGCTTAAAGATGAAAAAATATATTTGAATAATTCAATACAAAAGAAGCTTGAAGTTCAGGATAGATACAATAATTTTTGCCCTTTTGTTAAATGGAAGCATTAATAAAAGCATTTCAGTTATATTTTAGTATCACCTCAGGCTTATGTTTGGTAAAATATCTGATACAAAAATTATTATTTTTAGCCAAAAAATGTTTTATTAGATGTGGAGTATGAAATGAGATACATTTAATGTTAAAAATTATTTTACATAGTATCTTATTCCGAAAATTTAATGCAAATAACTAGTCCGTGTATTCAAAAAATCTGTTTCATGTTCTCTCATAATGCAAACAAATCTGGAAGAAACATAAAACTAGGCTGTAAATTGAAAGACAGCGTCGAAGCTTTTATCGAACACCTTTTACATATTGGTATTCGATATTTAGAATTTGAGCTGATTTTAAAAGAAAAAAAGGCACATACAGATTTCATGCCATACTTTGTTTTAAAGTGTTATGTTCTTCATACTTCCAGAACAGTGTAAAACTCTTTTTAAATAGAAAGTTTACTTTAAAACAAATTTACTAAATTCCAGTTTAAAATTTTCCACGAAAACGTATTAAAAAATCGGAAAATTTATAGATTTTAAAATGATTAAAAGAAAGACTGTCAAATGAAATATTCCCTTTAACCCTTTTATATCACTGCTTTTAATACACTGATAATTTTATATTTTTGTGAAGTTAAAATAGTAGCTACTCATTTCGCCGTCCTACTCATAATGATATTTTTTATATTTTTGCTATTGGATTTATTTAAAAATTATCTGTAATGATTAGACCAAAACATAGTATTTTCACTCGAACCGAAAATGCTCATATGGGTAGTACCCTCACCCTGTTAAAGCATACTGATAGAATGGCCGCCGTCTCTGAAGCAGAAAACGAAAAACTTAGATTAAAGTCATAAGGAAAACAACTAAAACAAACGTATTCACCAACGAGACCCAATCACTTTCTTTCAAGGTATCTCATTCCAATAGCATTGCTATGCTTACTATTACTTATTCAGTAAACTATCATCTTATGTTAATCTTCAGGTAAGGATAGAACAACAAATAAACATAAATTATTTCGTAGATTTATTTAATTCACTAGATTTACACAATGTTCTTTCATAAAATATTTAAGAATGATTACAAATGCTTTTTCAACTAATTATTTTATCTGACTTGCTTAGCAATAAATAATCAAAATGATAAACACTTTTAGTTTAAAGAATCATTTACCTTTTATTGAAATCAATTTTGTTGTATTGTTTAGCAAATCTTGGCTAACTTAGACACATTGCCTTAATATAAAACATCACAAAGTAACCCTTTTCTCTTCTGAATTCCATAAACTTAATATCAAAGATAACTTGATCTAACAATTCATCCAATGTAACAAGCAGTGCTAACTTTACAGAGATGATGTGAGCCTAAAGATTCTAATGACAACGGAATTTTCTATTGAATATCAAGCGAAACAGGAAAAGGTCCGTAGACATTTTTTAAATGTTAGACATGGCGATCTTTAAGATTCAGTGTTAATTGTGTGATCTAATAAGTCACTCAAAACATTTTATTATGGCACACAATTCTGGGAAAGCTGAATTTTCCTAGACTGGTGATTAGGGAACATCGCCATGAGCAAAGTTTACAGCAATGATGAGGCTCTAACTATTTTAAAACCAAAATCTTCTTTAAAAGATCGTGCAGTATGAGATGAAAGCGAGAAAACTCTGGTAAACTTTTTCTTGAACTACATATGTCTATATTCAAGATTTGGAGTTATCTTTGCATTGCTAATAAGACACTGGAGAGTTTTTACATTATTAGTAAAGTACCAGGAGAGTGGAATTTCTTTTACTGATGATAAATGAACAGTATCACCAGCTTATCACGCTTTCGGATGCAAAAGGATAAATCGAACTTTGATATTTTGATGTTATATATTTTATTCGTATGGTGTTCAATGGCTACTAGATTTAAATTTACAAGGTAGATTCCACATACAGTGTGTTTTAAAATTCCCGCAAAACCTCGGAGAAGATGCAGAAAAAAAATCACTAGAAATCAGAATCACATAGAAAAGCAGGGTCCCGAAACAGTGCTCAAGCGATAAAGAGATATAAAAACAAAGCCAGAACAAAATAAACAAATTTAATTTTATGCACTTTATTACACGCAGAAAAGAAGCACCAATGGAATTGTTCGGAATTCCGTCTATCGACATTCACATATGATTAATATCTATGTTGGATAGATTGACGAACATTTTAAAAAAGTTAATAAATGACAAACATTTTTAAAAGTTAAAAATATTGGCTTATCCAGCGGTAATGAAAAAATTCATAATGGCTTTGCTTAGACACCGCTTACAATGAGAAACTCGGGCGTGCGCATTGAGAGTTCGTTTAGACAGCTGTTTGTTCATTTGGCACTTTCATTTGTATTTCTGATTCCTATTGATGTTTTCTTCATCCTCTGCAAATTTTTATGTGGAGTTCAGAAATGCCCTGTACAATATAAGAATATAACTTTACTACACCTTATAACTTTACTTACCTACATGAAGAGAATGCGACTATATTTAGCATCCACTCAAAAGTGTTACAATGCTGTTTGACTCTCGAGTAAGACTAACAAAATGATTGCACATACTTTTGGTGCGAGTTCTTCTGTACTGGAGGTAATTTGGAGACAAGGAAATATGATTATATTATGAAAATGAATGATTTCAATATATTTGACCTAAAGCGGGAATCAAAATGCATAGTGAAATTGACGACTTTGTTCATGATTCAAAAACAATATTGCGAGACAATTGTCCGGGGGCGCAAGTTCAGTGTGCAAAGGAAGAAAACACGACAAAAATATGTAGCCATTCAATGGAAAATTTGCGACATTTCAAAGAAATAAGCGCAGAATATGCACCTAAGATTAATCAACAGCATTGCTTTTAGATAAAATAAAATGTTCAAACAAAACTTTTCGATTCATTCATTTCTCTGTGATAAAAGATGAAAACCCACTTTTAAATATTAAAAAAAATATTTGAAATATCTCCTTTGAAACATTAACGAAAAAAATTAAACTTCACCTTGCCATAATATAAATATATATCCCAGCTAAAATTTGATTGCAAGCGCTTTAACATAATCAGCAAGTTAATTTAATATATACGCAAAAAAAATAATAGTTAAAAATGCTTACTATAAGCAGTTCGATATGAAATTCCTATAGTTTTTTTTAAAAATATTCTGAAAAAATAACCAGAATGAAGCATTTTCCATTCTATTCGGAACGGAAAATCCCTTAAGCACTCCAGACAAGGACATTTCTCATACATTAATAAATGTATGAGATTCAAATTCTAGTATCATCTCAGGTTCAGGGTTAGTCAAAAAATAAAAGTGAAAAAATCATTCCTTTGTGACTACAAATATTTTATGAGATGTGGGGTGCAAAAAGAAATATCTTTTATACTCAAAAGTAGTCTGCATTCATGATTTTTACTAAAAAAATCGATAAAAATGATTTATCCACGAATACCAAAAATCCCTTTCTTGTATTATGGAAACACAAAGAAATTCACAAGGAAAAAAAATAAGATATAGATAAGATAAGATATAGGTAAGATTATAGAATAGTAGTGGGAGACAATGTAGCATTTCTTATTTAAAATATTTTTCTTTATAACCACAATATTCTTTTGTAGTAGTTTGGATATTGATAACGTGAAGATTTCAATATGTCTTGTGTTTCAAGAAGATAAGTCTTTAGCATTTGTAATTTTATTTATCATTGTCTGTGGCAGTAAAGCCTAGTATTGCCATGTGGGATAAAATTCACAGCAAAAAGAAAAATAAGCAAGCATTTGCAGCTCAAATGATAACATTTTTAAATATGAGAATTCTTAATTCCTTATTTAAAATATTAGGCGATTTGGTTTCTTAATTTATTTTAATAACTGTAATTATTTTTTCTGGTGCAAAATTGCGTTGTATCTATAAATTAATAATTATAACGGCTATATTCTTAGTTCCCAAAATAATAAATTCATTTCCTCCCTTCATTGTAACAGCTGCGAATAAATTATCTGTGAGTAACACTAAAAATGATCAATAAGGCGCATTTTAATAAGTCGAGTTAATTAGGAATTTATTTTAATTAAAGGTTTCTATTTGATAATTGCGTCGATTTTGCCTTAAAACCATATTTTTTTTGACACGTTAAGCGCCAAGCCTATTTTGGCATTAATTCAGGGTAATCCACTGAATCTGATTTATTTGACATGCTAACAACCAGATATCTAAGTAAAGTTGTAATAAGGCTGCAAGAATTTAAGTGCAATATTTTGTGATCATTGAATTAGAGATTGCAATTTTTGAAAGTATATTGTTAATCAACAATGACTTACACAGTATGAACGAAAATTTAGTCAACAATGATTGATGTGGCCTAAACAATAGATCTAAATTCAGTTATCGGTGAGTGTCGAAGAATAATAAGAAAGTATATTGTAGTCACCGGTGACTGACATTGTGCTTAAAATGCTAAACATAAAGGCAAGTCTATTAAAAGTAGTTTTATTCCACATAGTAGTAGTAGTAGTCCACATATGAAAAACAGTCAGTTCTGGATTCAGTTTCTGTATAGGAGCAATTGCGTGTCCTAAACTCGCTCCATCATCACCATGCGTGTGGACTTGGCATTTGTTAAATAAAGAGAGGCACAAAAATTATTTCCCTAATGCTATGGGAAATTTGTGATGTCAGTCATGAAACCAATAACGCATAGTTTCAACGCTTGACGCCCATTAAAATGAATGGAATTAAATCCTGTAGAAAGAATTATTGGTGATTTGTTGGTTTGGTCCTCTTGTTACATAAAACTGAGTTTCATAAAAAGATACCAAGAAGTGTTACTGCTTAATATTGCTGAAAGTATTGGAAAGATATTTCTACGATATCTTGTTTAAAACATGCAATCCCCTGGTACGCAACGTATACATATAATTAATGATTCTTCAATGGAGTAAAGATGTGAGACAAAAATTCCTGAAGGCCACAAGAATTTGATTAGTTAGATTTTCCTGCCATTCCGAAATTGTCAAGGCCGATATAGTGATTTTAGTTTATGATCATCAATTGGATCGATATTTAGTTTGTCAACTTTTGCTGAAACGAATGTTTTATGGTAATAGGTTGACCAATTCCTAATGAAAGCTTCTCGCCAGATTTAGTCTGCATGCGTTAGATAGCAGAATTTTTCAGTAATCTACCATAGAATTTTTCATTTGTTCTTAAATAGAGAGATGAGAAGTCAGGTAAACAGTACTGTAGTAAAACACTAAAAAAATTGTGAAGAAAAGCTGTGGTGATACTCGTCTTAGCTGAGGAAAAAATGAAAATGAATTTCTGTTATGTTACCTTTCATGTTAAAAAATGTGCTTTTCTCCTGATAGTTATGAGCGATTGTACAAACATTTTTTAAAAAATATTATGAAACGAATTTCGTGTTTTTTGAACGTGGTCATTTGAAAATAAAATTCACTGTGGTATCCTCTTTTTAATCAAATGTCTCTTATATACATTTTGTCGATATATGTGGAAACCTACCAAGGTGCTAAATTTAAAGTTACTGACTCTTTAATAAAATCAAGATTTGAACAAGATTTGATATTTCAAGTATGGATAATAAGCTACATCATCAAGCCACAACACTGTAGCCAGGTGGTCAAAGAAGTACATTAAAGCGTATAAACAGTACTTAAAGGTATATAATTCCTTTATTATTATTTTAAGTCTCATTTTGAAACTATATCTAGGAGTTTATTTGATAGATATACATTTCAAGAGTTCCATCTCAAATTCATCCTCGTCATCTGACTTCGGATCAAAATTGCAAGGTCAACCCCGAAATAGCCCTAGAGTTGCTTTAAAATGGGAAGCCAATAGAACTCATTAGGAAAGCACCTTTGCTTATAGCTGTTCCTCAATACGAGCATGCATGCTCAACAATACATCCCTTACTTTAACAATGAGTGATAACAGTCATACTAATCGTATTCACATATTGTTTGAATGATATCCAAAAATATTTATCCAACTTAAAATAATTTTGATAATGATATGAAATTTAACTATTTGAAATGAATTTTTATGTTCGCAGTTTTTACTTTCTTGTTTAACCCTTTTTAAAGCCAAGGAAAAACTGTTTCCCACCAAAGAAGGGGAAATATTTTTACCATGAAATGCATCAATCTTTTCATGAATTTATATAGGTTAGTATATGTTCCGAATTTTTTCCCCGTAAGTCAGAAACTTAGATCCCATATGGAATGGTGTATTTTAATTTTTCAAACATTAATTAACCAAATTGATTTATTAATTTATCTATGAAGGTAAATAAATCAATATAGATAAGTTTCAATCTTAAAAATATTTTAATATACCATAACTAGAAAAAGAAATAGCAATTTAAAGGGCTGATGAAACGCGTAAATACAAAGTATTATAAATGTCAATTTTTATTTGGCAATTATGATACATATTTTCACGCTTTTTTACCGATTTACTATTGTTTCTCAGTTCTCTGGGTAATAGCATAGAGCTGTATATAAATGGAGGGAGCTAGTAGCTTGTTTCCTGTCTCAAAAAGTGTACCCAGTATGAGTCATGTGACTTTAGAAAAATCTGGGAGTAAGAACACCTTTTTGGCGCCATATCGCAAATGTTGGCATACTCAAAAACTGCATCGCAACATTTTGCTACCCGGCAATGGGTCCAGTCGGTTTTCATTTCCGGTTAAACCGACCGGAAATCCTATAAAAATAAATCCTATTTCATTTCCTAAACAGTTTATATTCTATATATATATATATTTTACACAAGTATTCGAGTTAAATTATATTTAGATTTTTTACTTTGTTTTTGTGCAATAATTAAAAGTTATTATTTTTCTTCTTTAAATAAACATTTTATTTCTTTTCTTTGATAAAAACATTTCAAGATTTTACATTAGATGCTCAAATGCTTTCTATCATTTTCTCAAACAGATAAAAAACAGCTTTTAAAAACAGATTATTAAAGTGACGTAAATCTTTTAAAAAAAAATGTTGAAAAAATGTTTTCATTCATATTTGCAATATAAATTATAAATATTGAACATTTTTTACAAAATGAATATCAAGAGTTAAATTAGTGCTTATTAAAATCACCAAAACAACAACAAAAAAATGATAAAAATTACAAATACTTTAATTATTAATTTATATTTGTAATTAAATATTGAGATTTTATTGTACAGTTTCATTAATAAAGCATTATTAAGGAAAATTGTTCTATGAGGTAAATATGCCATAAAAATTTGTTTTGCAAAATTTAGATTGGATTTAATATTGTTCACGATATAGTACAATAATTGTGGTTAAAAAGAACCAACATATTAGAAATTTTAAAGAACTTTATTTGCATTAAAATAAACACTCAATTACTAATCGGTCAACAATGTTTATGTAAACACTTGTATTGGCGAGAAAAAATCCCGCCAAGCGCTTGCAACACATTCGAGATTAAAATAAAGCAAGTAACAAAATATAACGCAGTTACATCAGTTTAAACGAAGCTTAGTAACATGTTAAATAAATTCAATACAATAACTAAGCCAAACTATGAAATATTATTGAGTTATAACACCAAAATCACTGAGTGATCGATGTTAGGAAATTTTTAATTGACTTAAAATGGATATAAACAGATTATGTTGACTGTAAATACCTATGAAATGATAAAGGACTATCCTTAGAAGCTTTTTCTTTGCATCCAATTGCACGGCAATAGGTAACCATGGCTTAAATAAGTTTTAAATTCCAACAGTTAAAAGCGGGAAAAAATCTGCCATTGAAATATAATGGGGAACGGAGAATGTGGTTACAGCTAACACAAATTCTGTCCCACAGTCACGTGATTTTATCTTGTCCTACACGAAAGTAGGGTTGCACTCCCTCTATCAGTATCCAAGCTCTATGGGTAATAGTGGAACTGAATGGAGAGAAGGGTGATTTAACTAATGATTTTATCATCAGAATTTCAGATTTTAAGATTAAAAATTATCAGTAAGACTTGAGAGTGAATCCACCAAAGAACCAATTGTTTGCCAGCTTCTTTCCTTGTGCGTATGTGAAGGCGATAACTCTAAAATATAAACAAATTACATAAAGGAAATTTCGTGGGCAGTGTTAAAAACTTAACTGAATATTGGCTTCAAATGCCGATCCTGATGAAACGGAAGAGGTATAAAAGCTATGTTGAAATTTCTTCGGTGCTAAGCATAAAATTGTTATCACAGGAGAAAAACCAGTAGGTTAGAAACTTGTAAAATTTCCAGAGCAGTGAACATTTTATGCTAGATTAGCTGGTACTCGGCCCGTTGCCGCTGCAAAATAATTCTGGAAATATCACTTGAAATTTAAAATTACTATCTTGTCTGTGCAATTAACAGATATAAGTTTGTATTACCGAAATATCATTTGTTGATTCACTGAATAAATAGAAAAACTAATGATCGTACTGAAAAATTTTCATTATATATAATTTAAATTGATTGGAATCGATAAATAATAATTCTGTTTTGTATGAATGATATAAATTCTGGATAATATGAGTGGTTGCCACAAACAAATTATTGTACATGCTGAATTACAACATCCTGTGTAGATGAAATATTCATTAATGGAAAAAAAAACTTGATCTAAATATCTTCAATTTCATTTCACTCATATCTATTAGCATCAATGATAATTTTATTTTGTTTAATATATGTATTCTTAACTACGAAGGATATGTGCCCTTTGTTGTTTACTGTTTGTCCTCTGTAAATTGTTAAATTTAAAATACAATCTTCGCGCAAATGCAAGCAAAAAGTTGGCCAAGTTTCATCGCAGTCGATTGAAGGTCGCCAGTGTATTCGCTACGAACAAACAAAAATTCATTTTTATTTATTAGATTTATTATATTTATAATTTTAGTCTCCCTAAAAACTGCTAGATGTAGCTTGATTCATCATGTGAATGAATTTTTTTTACTTCAATTTGCAAAATCGAAGCTTGCAAAAATCTTTTAAGAGTTATTCAAAATTATTTCAGTATAGTTTTACTTGGTAACTGAAACTTCCAAAGAGGTCATTTAATAGTCTGATTTATGGAATTCTTTCCAAATTGCGAGCTAAAGGAGAAAATGATTTTCGATTAAAGTGAAATTAGCTGATCTAAAAAGTTTGGTGAAATAAATCCTTTCTAAGTGGAATGTCTACCAATTAAGGTAGAAGAATTTTCTAATTAGATTCATTGATTTGAACTTTCATCCAAAAATTGTTTACATTTACTTAAAATTGCCTTGAGGGTATTTCTTATATGTTCTACGTGTAATTTCATATTAATGTCATGTGCTTATCTATATAAAAAACTATATGGCATAAATATACCCTAACGTTTAATCGAAACATTGCAAGAAGTATCAATTGGAAATATAGTGTGGTTATACTTAAAGTTCCACTTTGAAATAGTCAGAAAAGGAAAAAAAAAAATGCTGAACCAAATGTTATACAACTTGGTAATAGTTTAAAGGTCATAGGAATTTCTTTTCTTGGAGAGAAATGGCTCTGTGTGCAATATTGTTAAGCAAAGGAAGCCATGAAGACATTGGTTTAATCCTTTCTGAAATGTGTTGCAAAGCATGTTCAGTGTGGTATCCATCATTGTCCATGTTAAATTGCATTACTGAATTCTCAACAGTAGCTCTTAGCACATCAGGAGGAAAGTTACGTATATGCCGGTGTATCGCTTCTTTCAGTTCTGTTAAATTGTTTAGATTATCATCATAAACAGTACTTTTGAGATAACCATTTAACATGCTTTTTAAGACGTTTCAGAAACGATTAAATTGATTTGAAACAGTTATCTTCATGTAATATTTTGCTTAATAATATTACAGACAGTGCCATTTGACACCTAGTGGTGAGTTTTTTTTGGCAGAAAAGAAATTCCTATGGTTAAAAAAAATCAATATCAAGTTGGATAACATTTGGTATTTGGTCAATAAATTTTCCTATTATGACCATTTCAAAGTGGAACTTTAATTATGACTCCCTGTATTGAAATCGTTATAAAATATGATTATTAAAAAAGTTAGAGAGAATTTTTATACTTTTATTAAATATTTTACAAGATAAACTAATCTATACTTATAATAAAGCTCAATGTGTGTGTGTGTGTGTGTGTGTGTGTTGGCGCTCTACAGGCCAAACCGTTGGACCTACAGCTACCAAATTTGGTACATGTGTACCTTGGAGGTCGGGAATGTGCACCTCGGAGCCCTTTTTTCGAATTTTTAATTAGAATTTGAATTAATTAAAATTTAAGCGAAATTTCAACGTTTTTCCGTTATAACTTCCGAAAATATTATTGCACAAACATGATTTTTATATCAATTTAAAGATTAAAAAATTAGCTTTCTAACGGTATCAGGTTTTTTAATTTATAACGTAAGCTTCTATTTTTAACAAAATTTTAAAGAAATATTTTAACCATGTTTTTATCACGTGACGGGATAAAATAAAAGAATGCCGGAAGTTCAAATAAAAAAATTATCATCGCAAAATAAATCTAAAGAAATGCAACTTTTAACACGTGACTGGATAAAATAAAATAAATATAAAAGGTGATATTTTCTAAAAAAATAAATGCAAAGCAAAGGATTCTATGATTGTTTGCAATATCTAAATAATTACTTCAATAAATCTTCTTTACGGTAAACCTGATCGAATTTAGACAGGATATTCATTGGAATCCGACTTAATGGGATATTTTTATTATCGTTTGCAATATCTGTATCATTAATTCAATATTTTTTTTTCATTATAAAATGTGATAGTTTCTAAAAAAATAAATGCAAAGCCTAAGGTTTCTATAAAATCTGCAAAAGCACGTCAAATTGAAGAAATTAGTTTTTTTCACCGTGTTGCCATCATTTTGACGGAAGTTCAAATTAAAAAAATAAAAAAACTATCATCGCAAATCAAATCGGAAGAAATGCAATTTTTAGCACGTGACTAGATAAAATAAAATAAATATAAAATGTGATATTTTCTTTAAAAAATGCAAGGCAAAGGATTCTGTGATCGTGCAATATTTAAATCATTAATTGAATAAATTATCTTTATTTATACAGGATTGAATTTATACAGGATATGCATTCGAATTCCTTTCCAATGGCCAATTTGTAAAATATTATTAATAGGCATACATATTGTTTAATACTATTAATTTGATCTAAATGAAGTAAATAATTACATTTTATGTAGTTTGAGTCAAACAATGCATTTATGAATAATGATTTTTAGATTTCTTCATACTTTGCTCTGTCACCCATATTTCACAAAATATTTTTATTAATATTTTAAATAAAAGTTGCTACATCAATCAGTCTACTAAATCAATCATTAAAACTGACTGATTTATAAAATTAAAGAATATTATTGGGAAAACGCTTTCTTTTAGAACTTTCCGTCCATCATCTCAAAGAAAATATTAATTCCAGGCCAATCAATGCCCGGAGTTTCTTCAAGACTAATGAATATGTGATTTAATTGAAAATGTTAGAACCCATTACTGATGGCGAACCAGCTGGTCGCCAAAGGCGGCTAGTATTGCAATAAATGATTCTTACCACATCCGTTTTTTTTTTCTAGTAGTTTGTCATTGTATGCGCTACGTTCAATAAAGATAAATGTTTAATTTTATATGAATTCAAGAAAAATAAAGGATTGCTTTCCTATAATAATCTAAGAAATCTTGAGTGATTTCAGTAATCGTCTCTTTTACAATGTATCATTGTACACTGAATGAAAAAAGAAAGTATAAATGCTTACACGCCTTTAATAAAAATAAGGAAAAGGCGCTCTAAGAAAGTCTGAATAATCTTAAGAAATTTCAATGAATTTCCTTTTACTACTTAAAACCAGGCATAGAAGTAATTATAAAGTTTATAAAAGATTATTTAGGAAATAAAATTTTAAAAATTAATAAAATACCCCCTTTCTTAGAAAGCCATAACAGTTACTAAGCTTTGTTGCAAACTTTCAATATAAATTCTAATAAAATTTATTTTTATAGTGCGTGATTTCACTTGTAATTTTGTGAAACAAAGAAAACTATTTTATCATGCTTACTAAAACATGTTAAAAATTTAAGATACTTTTGGTGCTTCAGTCCCTTTTAAGCCCTTGATGAATTTTTATTGCTTCTCTTTCCGTTAAACTTAATATTTTTGCTTATTTATTTTACTTTTTGAACAATAGGAAACTTTTAATACTTTCGCTCGACTTAAGTTTATGGTATCTAATTGTCTTTCAAGTTGTGTAAAAGACATCTTACCATTTTTTTCTTGAACAAGTTTATCCAACTCATAATTACTTTTCATGATCAGTATTTGTGAAAAGGTTAAGTAGTTTTTTGAAATATTAGAGCTATAAATGGTTTTTCTTTCAGTATCCCTTCACATTTTTTTCTTTCGCTTAGCGTTTTTTCGAAGATCTCGATCAGGTTATTGTGATTTGTGAAGAGACGATAAAATTAATCGAGGAAGGAAAAAATACAATAGGTAATAACTGAAACTTTATCTGGGAATTTTTCTTCTCAAATCTAAGACTTTTTATATGGTGGTACATAGCCCTGTAATAGATACTGCTTGATTAAGAAATAAAAATCTGAAAAATTGAAACGTTTTATTAATTTAAGTTGGAAATCAGTAAATGTCATAAAATATAATAGAGTCGGAAAAAAGACAAAAAAATCAATAATATTTTCTCAAGAATAAATATGTGAAAAAAAATTCTTTTATTAAATAAGAAGTATTGAAGAAAATTGCCTTTTCCGCATTTCTATGTAAAAGCTCGCTGAAACCATTCAAATAAATCTATATTTCCATTCTATACAGTACAATAGACAGTCTAAATATAAAATTACAAAAATAGTGAAGATAAGAGAGGAAAAACATGCCTTGCAAACGTGAAGCTTCATTTTTAGAAACGAAAGTTTCAGAAAAAGTAGAATTCGTAGTTTCGAAATTTAACCCGTTGAGGATTATGTTCGCGTAAACATTATCACGCAAGTCTCAATTCACATTCTGCAGTTTATGAGCTTTTCAGTCTCTATGAGTCGCCGATCATGCCGGCAGGATTTCTATTTGAAACATTTTATTTAAAGTTTTACTCAACACTAGATGGTGGTAGAAGTCCCTTATAACTTTGGAGTACATCTCATTATGTGTTGAACTTCAATATACACTTTCGGTTCTGACAAATGTTTTTAAAACTTGATTTGGGGTATTTAAACAATAAGCAATTTCACGTGAGGATTTCATATTTAAAGAATCGCATGATTTATTTTGCTCCAGGATTTTGTTTATATTATGACTGAGTAAAGAAATCATGGACTGCTTATTGATTTAAGTAGAGAATATATATATATATATATATATATATATATATATATATATATATATATAATCATAAAATTATTTAAAAAATTAAAACCCACTTTCTGGTCAACAAAAATTAAAATGAAACCAACTAGGTCGAAATCGAAATTAAAACTTAATTCGGAATTAAACTTTAAAACTTCACAAAATGAAAGGTAAATGAAATAGAACCAATTAATGAAACAAATCCAAATTACTATAATTAATAGAATTATGTAAACGAAACAGAAAGGGCACTAACCACGGAAACGAAACCAAAACCAGAATCGAAACTAAAAATCCTTACGGATTCAAACAAGTTTAAGAATTAAAAAAAGTTTTTAGTTTTTAAATCAATCATTATATTTGGTGAGCGCAAATGCAGCTAACTAAAATACAAATGAATCTAAATTAAAAAAATAAGCCAAGTAAAAAGGAACACAACCGAATAAAAACTATAACCAATAGAAAAAGAATCCGGCCTGAAAACTTCGCCAAGGGCCACTTTCAGGCAAGGATTCAAAATAAGGGATTTTTTTCTGTGAGACATCGGTGGACAATGGTTAAAAGTATTGACCACCAAATTATATATATATATATATATATATATATATATATAAATATAATATAATATTTGCAATTTCGGGACGGACACAATATTTTGTAAGTTTTCGATCAATTCTATTTTGCCTCTCCCTTATGTAAAGAGAGAAATACTTTATAGTCTAATTGTTTGTAATTTGATCTTCAAATGCGAGTAGGAATTGGTTTTCGTTTTGAGTTCCTAGATTCGATATATTTTTGGGGGTTAAACAAACGGCTTTCTGAAAGTGTTTGTATGATTTAAAAGGACTCCGGCATTCTTGTTGATTGCTTTGATTTTTTTTTGTTAGGGAAAGTCAGTTCAGATGTGAGTTGGGGGCGAGAGTGAAATATCATACGATTTTTATATTTATAGCTTTGTTTTCATGGACATAGTTATAAGTGTTTTGCTTATTTCATTTCTATTATAATCTTTATATTAATGTTTATTAAGTAGTAGTATATTACAAACGCTACTTGAGAAATTGAAGTCATTCAATTAAAGTGGTGATGTTATATGAATTATATTGTAAAATTAGGCAACTGTGAAAACTATGTAGGCCCGTGGTGAAGCTTCGCTTCGAAAATCTCTGTCCTGTGAAAGAGCGTTGCTCCCCACCGGCTGGTCCTAAAAGGGTGAAAATAATTATGTTTTTGCCAAATTTTATATAGCTACAGAAGGTAAAATGCATTTATTTAGGTACATTCACATAGGAAGACTATCTATTGCAATTTCTCATGACAAGAGAAGCATTATGTTTGTTATATATAATATGCGTTTGTTATATGTAATAATGTTTTTCCCATGTTATTGTGTGAACAAGAGAGCTAGAGTAATTTTGTTTGGATTTTAATATGTCGTTAGAAATGTAAAAATCTCGAAAGATTTCGTAAATGGCCCATCTAGATGAAAGGGAGTGGAAATAGTGGAAGACTGAAATTTTTATTTCGATGTAACTTTCTTATTATCGAAAATAGAAAAATAAATCGAATTAGTGCCTCATTAAGAAAGACAACTTTTGTATTCAAAGTTTTTCGATAATGGCAATATCTTAGAAGTTAGGGGCTGAAAAGTGATTTTCAAGCCCTAATATTGACTGTTTCTATCATCAACAATTTATGTTGCCTGATAGAAACTGAGTTTTAAAATAATCTACTTTTGTCTCCCAGCTTGCCGAGAGGAGTTTAAGAAAAAATTTAGGTATGGATTTCCGGTAGAATCGATTGGCTATTTTTTGGACCTACATATTTCAAATTTATACTATTAATTTCCTGAGTTTTATTTTGAATAAATTTGTCTTGAACTGCAATAAAGTGCTTTTTTATAATTTTAAAGAGTTTGTTCCAGTTTATTTTTAAGTCGTGGTGATCTGGCTTTCAGGTTTCTGCTTCAGGATTGAAGGGATCCAGGATCGAAACTCCATTTCACTGAAAATCACCAATATAGTGCGTCTGAAGCACATGAAATCCATTGAGGACAGATGTCCTACCACTGGTGTGGTGTTAAAATTTGAAGTGGAAATTTTATTTCAAGTGTCTTCCGACTGTTGTCTACAGTGACAAAGTTTGTCACATATTAATTCTAGTATTACTTTAAAATAGAATAATAAAATAATTAAATCAAATATCTGTTCTATCCTTCGTGAAAATATTATTCAGAAAAGGTAATAGTGGATTTTGTCAAATGCTTTATAGAATTACCGCCTGCGAAATTCTTAAGCATCTATATTAAATTTAACATCACGTTTTAAAGATATCTGAAGTTGTCACTTAAGTTATTATTTAAGTCTTTAACCTTAATTTCAAAACCACAGACTTTTTGACAGAATTTACATATCCTAGAACAGTAAATGCACGAAGATTGTTAAATTGGATTTTGAAGCCGAAATCATCTGCTTGAGAGGCACAGACTTTACCTTGTCGCAGTTTCCCTCCTGTACTAGTTGGTATTAGCTAAACTAAAGTAATCAGAAACTGTTAGTATCATTTTTGCAGCAAAATGTTTTTATTTTATTATTAAGCCATAAAATTAATAAATGAGAGAATAAGAAACATTACTAAATTCTGCATATACTTCGGAAATTCATAGAACTAATCGTAAATCATACCCAGTATTTAAGTTCAGAATTCTTATGTGCTTCTATTATCTTTTAGCAATGTCTTGGATTCGGTGCTGGAGGGTTTCAGTTTTGAAACCCGATTCAGCCCTAGAACTGCCGAGTATTCCTGCTTAAATCTATTGGGGATAAATGCCAATGCTATGGAAAGATGCTATTCATACCATCTGACCATGGTACAAAATTATGAAATCGGTTTCAAAATAAAACATAAGGATAAATAAAGTTAAAGTTTCTTTGAGCTTTTCTATAAGCAATCAATTCTACTCAGACCGAGAAGGAAAAACTGCGAGAAGGTCTGGTTCGTTGTTTTAACGGTAAGAGAGAAGAATACAAATAGATAAAAGGAAAGTCAGCTCTTGCTGTATGGATCAATACACCAATTAAGCAAGGCCCAAAGGATGAACAAAGAAAAGTAAATCAGAATAAAAGGTTTGTGCAAAAAATTACTAGGATACCTATCCTGGCGGAAGAGGTAGTAATTCTGTTGACACTACGATAGAAGAGCAAAAGAAAAAAGGGAGTAAATTGCTGCAATGATATACACAGAGAAAATTATCCAATTTTGCTGATCAGAGAAGGAACTGAAAGTATTCAATATATGAATGTGATAATTTGTATTTTAAGTTGGAGAACAGTATAAAATGGATTTTGCATTCCTGATACCATCATAAATTGAGGATTTGGTTGTTTCACTTGACATAAATTCATCAGATTCTCTGAATCAGTTTGAAAATAATATCTTGAAATAGTAGAAAAGTTTATTTCTGATATCGTGAATTCATGTTTTAATGTTTTCGGTAAAAATGTAACTCATTTTTACAAAAAGTTCTTCCAATCTGAGTGATAAAGCAAAGTTTTATATGTTTTGAAAAGTTATGGTTATATCATTATCAAATTTATGAAGAAAAAACATTCTCACTCAAAATTATCTAAATTGTAAATTCTCTTTTCATCTTGTATGTCTTGAAAAAGACAAGAACTATACTAAAACAGATTTTTTTTCGAATAGTTGGCTATAAATCTCGTCATCCTGTTCTTTTAATTTGAATAGATACCTTAGATATCTGTTTTATTGCCTTAAATATTGGATGATCCAAAAGTTAGGAAGAAAAAAAATGAATAATTCGAAAGCGAATAAAGATAAAAAGAAGTGGTTTTCACTAAACGGATGGATAAACGGATCTTGGACATGATGCCAAAGAACCTGTAGCTTCCAGTTTCTTTATCATTTTGTTCAATGCAGACCTTATTAGTCCTTTGATATCTAGCATACCCTTCATGTAGCGATATGCTCGCAATGTCGCAGTGGCACTTTCCCAGTTCTTATAATACAGTTTAACTAAGACTCTCAACTATGAACAGCATTTCAATGCATATAAGCTTCGTCTACCTGCTGCAGTTGCTCCTCTTTATATCGTTTGTTGCTTTGCGTAATCCCACATCAGAAATCTAGCAGCGCCATCTGTTGGTCACCAACAGAGTAATTTTTGTTTCGTTGCCACATATAAAATATGGCTTTTTTCCATCCGTTTAGTGCAAACCGTATCTTTTTTTAAAAAATCTTTATTCGTTTTTGAATTACTCATTTTTGAAATTCGCCCTGACTTTTGGATCACTCGGTATATTACGAAACAACAACAACAAAAATAATAGTAGCAAAAGGCTTGATATTTCCTCTTACCTGTACCTCTGGTGAATATCTGGTCCTATTTATGAATAAACGGTTTCAAATTAAAACTTCATGAATGCAAATTTTATATTCTGCTGCGGTCTTTGATTGTACGCCAGCAAAAAAAAAAAAAAAAAAATCAAAAATAGAAAAAAAATATTGTATATTTTAACTAAAAACTAATAACTGACACAAAAAGGTATTAATGATACTTCTTTGTAGCAAAAGATCGAAAAATATGGCTTAGAAAATGCGGAGAAGTAATTCCATTAGCATATAACATTCTTAAAATTCAGTATCTTTCAATTAGAGTTTACTTTCATTAAAGCAGTATATGCGATGTAATTCTGCATGATTAATATAGTTTTTATATCAGCATTCCGTTTGAACTATTTGATTATGGTTGCCATTTGTTATTTCAATTCAATTTCATTTTATCGTAAAGAAAGGCTGGAAAAGCAAAGTTTACTGTAAAAAATCCTTATTCTCACATCTTTCAGTCTAGAAAAGAATGAAAGCCGAAGAAGTTGATGGATCGATTTGTTGGATTAAATTCATCTTCTAAGCTCCAGACTGTCTCAGGGGAGAAATGTCATAAATTGAGGGTTGCTAAGCTGATAAAGGCACCTTACGCGTCATTCAGCTTTCCTTACCTATACTATATATTGACTAATATATTCAATCAATGCATATAGGTTTCTAGTGTATTGCTGTTGTATATTGGAAACTCCTAGATGGGAGATTCAATTTGACGTGCAATGAATCGCTCTATTTTGAAGTTGTTTTGTTGATTTCTACTGTGGTCAAATGACAAGCCTGCTCTTAAGCAAGTCGCTACTCTAGGAAATATGTCATATTACTGACTCTCTGTCTCGTCCGGAGGCACTCGCCAATAAACACTGAATGATCGGACTGCCACTGGCGGGAACTGTGATTGAGTTCTAAGCGCCATCTCCATAGGAAGTACGTCCCGTCACCAATGGGAGGAATCAGATTCCACACCTTTAGTGCATCCACCGGGTTGGCTAGATCCAACCACTATGCCGGTTGCCTCTCATCCTCAATTACGAGGTGCCCCGCCGGGGGGGGGCGTAATATGTCATGACAACATAGTTTGGCGAAATTCGAAATTGCTTATTTAATGTGCTCCGGACCACGTAAAGAACTACTACTGTTTTGGGGAATTGGTTCTCGAACATTTGATTGTCGAAACCCTTAAGCAGAGACATCATCCTTAGACAATATAAACTTCAATAATTTTAACATTTCGTATTTCCGTTATGTTAGCAAACCTAAACTTGTTTAGTTTTAGTTATATTAACATTCCGTTTAAAGCAACACGAGGGCTATTTTGGGACGTAATTTTGAACCATGGTCAGATGACGAGGACGACACCTGAACTGGAATCCCCCTCTCCACACCATACCAACGGGAGGACGTTTGGCATGACAGATTTAACGTGCAAGAGATCCCCTTACACGAAGGCTCTTCAGTAGAATCGATTCTCGAACCTGAAATCCTCCGGTTCCGAAGCCGAGACCTTACCACCAGGTCACCGCGGCCCCAAACCTAAACTGGTATCGACGCTTGATGGACTTTCTACAGGAATCTCTATAAAACAATGATTTTATGAAGTTTTATCCTATATTAGTTATTAATTTTTTTAGAGAATTTTAACAAGTAATCTGCGTTTATATGCATTCATATCTTTCATACAGACTGGAGAAAGTTGGATGGGTACATTGTGGAAATATAATTTTGATAAAGAGTAAATAATTGAAATGTGGGAACCTAATGTATGTATCAACTAATACATATACTGATTTTTATATATAATTTATATTATTTGTTAGAATGGGCTATAATTGATCAAGACGGTTTTGAAAAGTTTCTTTGTGTCGATCACATTAAACAAGTTTATTTGTACTTAACAAAATACTTACAATTGCTTGCTTTGGTGACATTAACATTTTTTTTAAATATATCAAGTAGTATATGTTGCATTATTAAACAAGGTGTATAGTGTATAAAAATGTATAAAAAATAATTCGGTGTATAAAAAATAATTTTTCGTGTGCAGATGGATATATTTTAGTTTTATATCCTGACTACAATATTAACTTTTTATGCATCTTCTCTGTCATTCTTTTAGTCATTTAATTTGCAATAATGGTCATAAAATAAGTAATCATTGGTTACAAAACTTTTAATCAGCAACTTATTAAGCATTGGCATAAGTCGATTGTGATCTATATCTGAATCGTGAGAGCCTTTTCATGCAATTTGCATGAATGTCTTTACCATCCATTCATATTTTATTATTAATTCTGAACTTCCACGAATTTTAAAAATATTTTTTAATTAGTTAATACCTTCTGTTTTTGGTATGTATTGTTTTACTAATTCAATTTCCATTTTCTTCATCTAAGTTCCGTAGAACACTAGGGTTTTTGAGATGTAAATACATTGTGTATAATTTTTGATTTGAATTATAAACTAAAATTAAATCCTTCTAAGATGATGTAAGTTGGAAAAGTGATTATTCCATGCCCGTATGAATCACGGGGTCAGTTGTTAAGGGATTAAATTAATGTAGTAGATTTACTTCTCTGCAGACGTACGATTTAGAAATTTTGTTTCAAATAGTGGTATGACCTGAAGTCCGAATTTATGAATCTTTCTATTAATTATTCTTCATGTGTTTTCAAAAGTCTTGAAATATATCATATGAGATTTTATATCCATTTGAAAATCTATTTTGGATTCTTTTACAATACAATGCTATACTCATGTTGGTTACCTGAAGCAGACTTTTCGGACATTCTGTTTTTTAAGCATTTATAACTGTAAGCTTAACAGAACATCAGGTCACCCTTCTTGACTCTTGCCTACAGGTTCCTTCTTAAACTTTGACATGATTTCCAAATATTAAAACACAGGTCTCATTCATATGATCAACACCAGACGATTTTGTCTTACTTAGAAAAAAACCTGACTAACACTGATAAAGCATGGTTAGGACTAAAGTCAATTAGCGGAAGCGAGATGGAACTTCCATCTTTCAATGGAAGTAAAGTGAGTAGAATAATAACAGTAGTTTGATTTTAATCTTATTAATAAACGCACAAAGTTATATCAAATAATATACGAAAATACAACCTGTAAATACAGAAAATAAAATTTTCTTACTATTAACATTTCGGGAAGTGATGGCTTCATTAGCATTATTATTCCTGCTATCTACCGATGGATCATAGATACACAGTGTTCGTTACTTATGGACAGCCTACCAGCTTTGCTTCTAAGAGATAGGGATATAATTAATTAATTAAATAAAAGATTTAAATATGAAATAATTCTATTTTTCTCTTGCAGGAAATGATCATTTGAGGCATTAAAGTTGAGGTAAATAAAAATTACTTTAAAAATCATATGAACCTCATAAGGAACAATTAATAAAGATTATAATACAATTTAAATCATGATTGATTTCTCCATAAACGATTAAATTAAGTAGAAATTCGAAAGTTGACAGAAATGGAGAAAAAGTACCTTAGGTTAGATTTCTTATCCAGCATTTCTCTAAGGTTAAAATAGAAAAATAATTTTAGAAAGAAATTTTTCGTCTCCATGAAATAAATAAAAAAAAAAGATAAGGTTCTTAAATAAAAAGAAAGTTTACTTGATGGATTTTGAACTTAGACATTCTTGGAGCGAAAGAGATGCACTCAAAATTTAACCGAAATAGAAATGGACGTGAAATAAAAATATCCAACACCACTAGGAATTCAAGTAATATAAACTGGTTGTCAGTGGGAAATAATAGACAAGAAATACGCTTTTACATAAAGTTATAGGATAGATATAAAAGCAGCAGAAATAAAAAGAATATATTAAAACGATTTATTCCAACCCATTTTTACCAAGATATTGATAAGTAGAATTATTTTAATTATGTCCTACTTTTTAGACTTTAATTAATAATTAAATATCATAAATTCAATGGGTTTTTGAAATAAAATTTCCTCAGACTGATTACTACTTGTTTGAGCCTCAAATGAAATGAAATCTAATCAATAGATTGAATGATTTTTAAATAGAGAATATTTTCATATATTATCATCTATTTTTCCATTAGTGTAAATCTGAGATAATTCAAGTATAATGAATGTGAGTAAAAATGTATCAAATGAGTCAAATAATAATAAAAGATTTGAAATCGTTCTCGAGGGAACAAACGACAGAACTGAATTATGTAGGAAATGATGTAAGACTCTTGAAATCGTTCTGATGTACTAACCCATTTATGCCTAAGTTTAAAAAATTGGAATTTTTGCATGAAATTTCTATATGTTAGGTAAAACAAATAATAAAAATAACTTTTATGTCAGGGGTGTTCCAAAAAAGGAACAATAGGCCTAAATGGGTTAAAAAGTACGCACTAATATCTGAGCGAATAGCAAAAACCGAATGTATGCTTAATTCGCTTCTCGCCATGATCATTGTCTTACTATTTGTGTTCTAGCACCCGTGAATGTTAACGAAATCTAGGTCAATGTATTAAGGTGTCGAAATAGTTTCTGTTTCCTCTCACTATAAATGACCTTATATGGTTGTGCTTTTGCAAACAGGCAGGGTTATCTATTAATCGTCTGTGTCATCCGTTTCAGTGTTATCAGAGCTCTACAACACCCCCAAAAAGTTCTTTTGAACATTTGGTGGGATTGGAAAAACGTAATTTTCTGAGAGCTCCTACTTCAAGGTGAAGTAATAAATTCTTCGAAATGCTGTCAGCAATTGAAATCTGCCATTTCAAAAACGACCAGAATCAATGAACCGATAAAGTGTTATTTTTCCTCATAACAACACGAGACCACATATTACATTAGCCACAAGAGAGAAGCTCTTACAATTTTATTGGGATGTCTTACCCCATCCTGCATACTCTCCATATCTCCCTTCATCTGATTATTACTTTTTCTGTCCTTAAAAAAATTATCTTCGCGATAAGGGCTTTAAGCCCATAAGCTAAGTAAAAGCGCACCTGGAGGATTATTTCTTGTCCAAAACACAACAAATTTGGAAAGAAACCATATTGTGCCTTCTTGAGAGATGGAAGAAGGCAATATAGCAAATGAGTTCTTATATAACAAAATAAATACCATCTTAAACAATAAATACAGTGTATTTATTTCCTATTAAAATAGGAAACAAATTTGTGGGGCACTCTAATATAAATGAACCTTTACATATCAAATAAATATTATAATCATCTTCACACACATATGGCTAAAAATAATTCTCATTATCAATATATTATTGTCTCAGAAGGATTAGTCCGTTATATTATATATATAATATGTAGGATACATTATATTAAAATAAATGCTAGTCCTTATATTGTGTATATATGTTGGGTACATTATATTAAAACAAATGCTATTTTGTGTTTAGATAATTTATTTATTCTTGAAGTATATGGCTTACTTTTCTTAATGATAAATAGCAGCTTTTCAACATGTATATAATTGCATGGTTATTCAAAGCACAAAACCATATAAATTCCTTTACAGATTGCAAACACATTTAGGATTATTCTAATTATACCACCATTTATTTTGATTTCTATGGAATAATTTAAGTAATTTAATAATTAAAAATGTGCAACATTCGTAATTTACAAACATTATGTACTTCGGTTGAACTGGGGGTAGAATTTCGCTTCTGAATCATTCGGCAAAAATGTCACAGACAGGTTTTATTTCCAATTCATCATACATGTAAGCTTTTCGTATGTTAATCCGTGGGGATTAAACTTTCCACTCTTAATATGGTATAGTGTCTGGAGAAGTATCGTCTTGCCTTCTATCTACGACTAAAATAGTGAGAGTCGTTCCAATTCTATTTTCACATAGAAGTTAATGCATTCAATAAAGCAATGACTCGAAATTTGAACAAATTACATTTGATGTAGAATGTACCCTTTTACAATGAATATATTATTAAAATACAATTCCAGTTTCCTTTAAGTAATAAAAAATATGGAAAGCTATTGAAATGGTGCATTTTTGTGTTTCTTGCAGTTAAAGTAAAATTTGTTCTCTCTGATTTAAATGCAATTTTAACTTTTTGGTTAAGTATGATGAAAATTTGAAGAATTCCATTATATGGGGGAATGCATTTAATGTAATAGTTGTAAATCCAGTATTTTTAATTTGAAGCATCTTATTCAAGAAAATTGAGAAATTCCGTTTATAGAAGCAGTTTATATTTAAAATGAGTGAAAACAGCTTCAATTTCTGAGAGCGTTTTCATGTATTTCAGAATATTGCTGAATCTATTTACATTATATAACTAAACAAACTTATCTATAAATGCCTAATTTTGTTTAATATTAAAACCACATCAGAAGGTTGAATCAGGGCTATTAGAACAACACGAAATATAATATATATATATATATATATATATATATCTTCCACACCTTCACTGTTCTATTTAAAACTTGGAGGGCCAAATATGCTCTTCCGTAGATGTGTAACGTTAAAATGAAATTTTCCTGATTCTAATTCCGTCTAATATGAATTCAGAAGTTTCGTAGGAAAAAGGTTCCGGAAAGAAATTCTGCATTATTTTTTCTTTTTGGATTAATTTTGCCTTCTGTCTGGCATTTTTTGTGTCATAAAAATAGAAATGGTGCTTGCATATGAATATTTTGCAACAAATTTTCTGATTCTAAAGGCAGAAAAAATATAAATTTGAATTCAAAATAAGAAATTTTGTCTTCTGTGTGAGTTGACTAATAAAACACGTGATAAAATTTTAAAAAACGAAACTTTATTTTGAATTATCTAAAGATTTAAGCTGAATTTGAAGAAATTCGGTAAAATAGAATTTCTTTCAGAGCTTTGAATGATTGATGTGCTTTATCCAGCTGGTCGAAACATATGTCCTTTTTCAATATTTGCATTTGTAAATCTTAAAATTACGTTTCGATTTCAAAATTGCGCCTGTAAATTTTTGACGAGTGTAGTCGAAAGAATAGTTTGACGTAAATTTTTTCTATCTATACTAATCTGCTTTTAATATACTCAGATGCAGACAAGTACACTTCTTGTGAATATATACAAACTACGAGGCTATGTTTTCTCTGTCTAATAAATGAACGAAACATCAAAGTTTTAGAGCATGATCTCTTTGTTGTTTTTTATGCACATCTAATAAATAAATATTCGCAGGAAAAATTATCCCGAAAAAAAATAGAAAAATACTATTAACCTTTTTTCATACTATATCCTAAGGGATTATGATCGTTGAAAATCTTCTTCCAAAATTAAAATCTTTTTATTTTTTAAGCAAGTTATTTGGCTCGCTAAAGCAGATCCGAAGGACGACAACCCATTTTATAGGTTATAATTATGAAATATCAAGATTCAGCATAACAAATAAAATTAACCTTTTAATATACCTAGTTTTGACAAAATCAAATATTTTGAATCTGCATTGAGTTTTAAAACATCTTAAACTCCATCTAATCCAATGAATATAAATGATCAGGAAGGTTTTTGTGAAAATGTTTGAAGGAAATAATCTTACTGAAGAAAGATGCTGCATAATGTGTATCTTCATTCACCAATAAGGTCAATTAACACACATGTAATTTTTAAATTAAAATGTATCGGGTAGGATATTTGATATATTATCTGAAGTGTCGTTTAAGCTTAAAATTCTTCATGTTAAAGTGGCTTGGAATCTTGGATAACAGCTTTTAGCTTCAAAACGTTGAACTTAGGCAATTTTGAAAAATACGAGAATAATATCCATCACAATTCTTTTAACCGGTTTTCATTCACAGTCGGTTTTTTAACCTTCACTTGTAATGTCAGTTTCAAAATTGACGTTAAATGAAGGGAAAAAAAACTGACCAAATCAAACTGTACATTTTTCAGAATTTAGCCGTGTTTCTAAAGTTCTGTCTAGGAATCATTTGATTAGATTCTATTGGAACTCTCTGAAAGGATATGTGGTCATATGCTTTCTGAAGTTATTCAAACAACCTCAATCACATTTTATTTAGTATTCATTTATATATTGCATTTTCTTGTAAACTGAAGACAAAAAGTAATAAATATTCAAATGTTAAACGCGAAAAAGTGAAGGAATAGCAAAAAAATGTTCACAGTGATGACCTCTTTACATACTTTTATTTCGTACCTAGAGGCATTTTTCCCGTTTATCACAATTTACATGAAAGCTCAGTTGAAATTTTAATGTAGAAGAAGTTGTATGTATTTGTTTGGCACTTAAATTGTTCACTATTTTTATTCTTCGACTGATTATCAAATAACAATTATTTTAAGTGACTTCAGAGATCAAATTTATAAAGCATTTTTACTCTCTCACTTGTAAAGATACGCTCCATTAAACAGCTTTCCAGCATCTTTTGAAAACACATAAGAATTCCGTAATTGATTTGTAATAGAATTCTGGATAAAGTATTGGGAGAAGTTCATGAAATCAATACTAAACTGCATTTAAGATAAAAACACATGAAAAAAGAATACAATATCGATTGCTCAAGATAATTTAATGATTTTTCTGCCTCATAATATCATACTTACTACTGTAGAAAAATTATATGCTTTTAGTTTTGATTTCTTGAAAATCATTTTTTTCCTTTTGTCAAGTGATAAATTTACTTACATATGTTATTTTTTTCTCGGCTTCAGAAGCGTAATTTAATTTTGGATATACTTGATAATGGCCGTTTATCTAAAATTTCCTTTTGACTCTATGTTATTAAAATCTTTTATAAAGTCAAGTACCACTAAAAGTTGTTGTTGATGAGATGATCATGAGAAGTTACTATTAATTGATGTGGACGATTAAAAACACTATCTCTTCTTCTTAGTTAAACTTATTTATTTTTAATGTTCAGAAATAAAATATTAAGCGTTGTTAAAATAGTTTTTGGGGTTTGAATAGAGTTTTCAGATATTTACACTTTTAATTTAATTATAGTTAGTAATCTAATGCTTTTCAAATTAATTAAATTTTATTATAAGATTAAAGTACATTTGTATTCATGTTAAACTTCACCATCTCAGTTGCTCTGGGTGTATATAAGTTCAAATAAACTGAAATTTAAACAATTTATCACTCGCCATTTATTAAATGAAAAAAAGAATACAAAAATTGAACTCAGCATATTACTTTTATAAAGTCAAACGACCTGAGTTCATATGCACAGAGACCGGGATCGAAAGAGAAAATGAAATTTTTGTGAATGGCTGATCCATCCTCTTTGTTAAAATATTTTTGTAACATACACCGTGTAGCTCAGGATATATAAGCAGGTAAACCATTTTCCCAGGAATATTATATCCTGAATGCAGTGACGTTCTTAATGATCTAGTGTTACAAAAATAGCCAATATATCCTATTACCATTGCCCGTATTAAAGTTTCATTTTTTACCTATTGAGACATTTGAATCTTTCATACATCAGCTTTCAAATCTATATAAGTTTATTTTTATTTTTACAAACTTTGTAATATACAACATCAATTATTTACAAAATGTCAACATGTTTTTGTTAAAGAAGTCGTCAGCCAACCATAGGAAGTACTTATTTTCCTGAATCCTGTGTAACTTGAACTAACAGAACACTCTTCACAGTGTTCTGAAAAAATCAGAGCAGTTTAAATAGAACAATAAAATTCAAAAAAGAAACCACAGTTAACAGATATTAACTTACTTGAAATTGAGATTTTCAATTTTCACCGTACAAATGCATTATCAAGAAAAAGTATGGAATAATTCGGAAGTCTGAACTAAAAGAAAGGACTAGTAATGGTAAAATGTCTTGTATAGAATAGGTAGAGATGAAACTAATTTTTTTTTAATTCCAAGAATTTAGAATTGATAGTCTACGATTTAAATCATCAGAAATTTCTGAATTCAGAAATTTCATACTCTACTATTCAGAAATTGCATTTATTAGATAGACAATTTTGTAGCACTGCACATAGAACCGTTTCTGATGCTATAAAAACTTAGCAGAAAGGCTACTTACTTTTATTAAGCAGCCGGAGTATTCTCTTTCTGAAACCATCTTACGCAACCTTTAATAAAGATGATATTCTTCTTCCTTAAATTTGTATAGAGATTGGACAAGGCGAAGACACCGAATTAGCTCAAATTTTTATTTTCAGAATCCTGCACATGAGAAGTTTGTTCTTCTTGGTATAGTGAATAAAACTGAAAACGCATTTTGGACTCTGATAGAAATCAAAATTTGACGCAAAACTGCAACTTTAATTAAGAAATCGTTTATTAAATTTGATTTGTTAAAGCCATTGAGTTTATCCTGCTTGAATTCATAAAGATGTACGTACCAACAAATGGCCAACCCCCTGAAGGATTTGATTCAAAATTTAATACGGTTCCCAAGCTTCAGATATTTCTTTTCAATAATAAATACACTCACTCCCACTCGAGCAGACAAATTTCTTGCGAATGAGTATTGTTAAAACTTTAAAATAAATCCCTTCATAGGTGAACAAAATTCTACAAATTAGATGTTAAAACTGCATACCAAGTTGCATCGGTCTTGCTCAAAGTGGTTTTGAATTATCATCTTCAGTATGAAACAGATTAAGTAATAGATATAATAATGAAAAAATCAGGGTTTATTTTCGAATTGAAAGTGATATGAATCATGAAGATTATCAAAATCTTGTGGTCGAATTTTTCAATAATTTTAGCACTTCTTTTTTATGTACCAGAAAGTATTAACTGAAGTTTCTCATTTCCCAACTGAATTTCTAGACTGAGGGTAACGTAAGATTATTTGTTAGTTGCTCTCAAATTAATATCTTAATGTAAGTAATAAAACAAATTCTCTCTCTCGTAGCCAAGATCGGCCTTTATATTACAAATTATAAATATTAAATAATGCCATTTCATTGAAGCAGGATTTCGTAGAATGAGTTATTATAGAAATGTTTTGATTTGAAACAATAGCAGGATTTTGAGAGACTGACTTACAATTTGAAACAGTGATCAGAGGAGAAGGACAATACATCATAGAGTAGGGTTTCATAGGAGCCAGTAATTTTTGTTAAATTGAGTTAGATATGTTGAAATGCATTTTGGTTTCACATTTTATTTCTAAACTAGAATTAGTAAAATAGATTTTGCAGTCCTGAAACAAATAGCAGCACTTCCTCAATGTTTCTCTTTCAAAATTTAGAGAATGTTGTACCTATATTAGCTTAACTAAAATTGTGGGCTTCATCAGCTGATTCTAAAAACCTGATTTACTTATCAAGGGCAACAAATAGTCATGAAAAACACAGAGAGGTCAGGTTTTTTACGCATTATTTCTGAAGCATCAAAAAGGTAGAAAGTTTCCCAAAAGATGTAGGCACAGAAAGACTTTGTGTTCACTTTCTGAATCAGATTTGTTTACATACATATTCCTTATAAGGGTAACTGAAGAAACTCTCCAGAAAACCGACTGATCCTGACAAGTCATCAATTCTAGAAAATAATAGACTCCATTTATGAATTACTAATATTTTTAAAGAATCTTACAAATGTATAGTAAGAGCTACTTGATCAGATATACATTAAACAGATTAACCAAACTGATTTAATATCTATTTTCAAAATAGTTAGTGCAATATTTGTTAAAAATATCATCAATATTTTATTCAAGAGGAGAATTTATTTTCAGGAAATAAAAATTTCTGCAATTAATAAAAATGATTAAAATTTTCTTTTAGCGTAAAGAAATAATAATACCGTAGACCGTGGCAATAATTTATGATCAGGTATCACCATAAATAAACAAATTTCAGATAAAAATTCATAGTCTAGTACAGAAAATATATTGCTCCTTTTCCAGCTATTTTTATTTTGGTAAAAATAAGTTTTATTTAGCGTTTCTACTATAAAGAAAAAATTTTCATCGTCCCTCCGATAACAATATATTTTATTCCCTCCAGTTCCGAAAAACGCCACAATTAAATATAAACTCCTTCCTTATTTTTATTTTTATCCTCCTTCGTTTGAGTAAAAAATTGACACTTTAATGATAAAAATAGATTGCATTCTCGGATTAGAAGAAATATGTGTTTTTTAATCGTAGTTCTAAGAATAAAAACATTCTAGAATACTTAATGAGGGTAGGAAAAAAAAACATAAAGTGGCATTTCAAATTCTAAGAAGCCATTCATAGATTATCATTACAATTTTCTCTCATATGCTATAAAAACAAAGTAGTAACCTACCTTTGAATTTATTTTCTAGATCTAAGAAATGATTAAAGTATTTTCAGGAACATAATTGTTAACTGCCCTCTTTTAAAAAAAAAAATAATTTCCTTTTCTGATAAAGAAAACTCATAGCAAAATGAATGTGCATGACTTCACAGAAATAAATATTCATGATTATGGATGAAGCGATTTCTTTTTAAATGCCATTAGGATATTAACAACCCTTTGCACTTGTAAAAGTAATTAAATGTATATTTATTCACTTTAAGACTGGAACTTGTTCATTTCTCCGAAAAATAATTATATATTTAACTGTTTTAATCGATATTTTCTACATCTTCTTGCCATTTTATAGGTATTTTTAACAACTGAAATTAAAAAATAAACAAATTAAAAAATCAAAATGATGCACGTTTGGAATGGTGAGTGAGAGTCACCATTCGAGTAATAAGGGTTAATATTGCAAAATTTAAAAAAATAATTTGCTAAATTTTGACGTTTAAAATTTAATTGGAAGATGACAGTGAGCTGTTGAAACATCAGATTTATCACTAAATATTAGATCCACACTAAACTAACTTTCAAGACGACATATTTATGTCCGCATACAGAAATCATTGAATTTGATTTCAAATCAAATAGAAATGAAAGATTACATGTAATTTTATGAAGAAGTAACTTCAAAGATGATTCTTCGTTTGCATGAATCAGGCAGAAGGATACTTGTTTTAAATCAAGGAATCATGTCGATGAATTTGAGAACTGGTGAAATAAATAAGGCAGGATAAATCTCGAATTCCGTCAGCGAAATCAGAAATATTTTATTACTGTACTGTTATATATGCCTAATAAGTATATAAACTAAACATTCAATGTTATACTTCATAAAATATAAAATATATTAAATAAACCATTTTACATCTATATTTTTACTTATAATAAAGCTCAATGTGTGTGTGTGTTGGCGCTCCACAGCCCAGACTGTTGGACCTACAGCTACCAAGTTTGATATATGTATACCTTGGAAGTCGGGAATGCGCACCTCGGAGCCCTTTTTTCGAATTTTTAATCAGAATTTGAATTAATTAAAATTTAAGCAAAATTTCGACGTTTTTCCTCTATAACTTCCGAAAATATTATTGCACAGACATGATTTTTACATCAATTGAAAGATTAAAAAATTAGCTTTCTAATGGTATCAGTGTTTTAATGTATAATTTAAGATTCTATTTTTAACGAATTTTTAAAGAAAAATTTTAATCATGTTTTTTATCACGTGACTGGATAAAATAAAAGAAAACAATGCGGGAAGTTCAAATAAAAAAAAAACCTATAATCGCAAATAAATCTAAAGAAAAGTAACTTTTAGCACGTCACTGGATAAAATAAAAGAAATATAAAATGTGATACTTTCTAAAAAAATAAATGCAGAACAAAGGTTTCTGTAATCGCTTGCAAAATCTAAATCATTAATTCAATAAATCTTCTTTATTTAGGTAAACCTGATTGAATTTAGACAGGATATGCATTGAAATCCCGACTTAATAGCATATTTCTATAATAGTTTGCAATATCTGTATCATTGATTGAATAATTTCTTTTCCATTATAAAATGTGATAGTTTCTAAAAAATAAATGCAAAGTCAAGGTTTCTATAATCGTTTGCAACATTTAAATCATTTATTAAATAATTTTTTTTCCATTTTTCGCTTTCTTAAAAAAAATATTTTATATTTAGAAAACATCACCGAAAAAAATTTTACAACACATTACTCATGGCGAACCAGCTGGTCGCCAAAGGCGGCTAGTATTAAAATAAAAGAAAAGTGGATCAAGAAATATTTTAACATTTGGTGCACAGTTTGTAAGGAAAATTTTATTGGTATTTTAGAATTATTGTGTGATACAGCATTTCAAGCATAATTAAAAAGAAAATAAGAGTAAAAAAAGTACTGGAACGCTTTTGAAATGAGAAACTCAACAGCACGTGATTAAAATTGAATTTACTACCACTTTTTTAGACTATAATACTAAACTTAAAAATTTTAATAAATAAGAATACTTACAAAAAAAAGTTTAGAAACAAAGATATATCTTCTGATATTCGAAATCTTGTAATAAGTCATTGGAAAAACGATAAATGAGTTCGCAGAATAGAATATGTCTTGAAATTGAGTAAGTCTACTGTTTATAACATTATTCAAGTTTCAAGAGAACAAATAGATTTGAAAACAAGCGAAGATTAGGATTTCCAGGGACAATTAATGAGCATGAAGTGGAGTTGTGAAACAAGTTCATTTTAATCCATAAACTAGCTCAGTAAAATTGACTCTACAATGGAAAAGTCAGTTCGGAAAATCTGTAAATCCTTAAACTGTCTGAATTGTTTTAAGAAAACATAAATAACATGGCATATTACCTTAGAGAAAGCCCTACATCAGCAAAGCTAATTGCCAAGCTAAGTTGGTATTTAATAAAATAGTATGTAAAGCAGGCAAAAGAATTTTGGGAAAATGTAATTTTTGTACTTGAAAACAAATATAACACTTTCGGATCGGAAGGCAAGCAAAAAGTTTGACGGAAGCCAAATACAGTAATGCATGTGGAAAATATACTGTCAAATAAGGAGATATCAATCAAATAGTCAGGGGTCGTATGACAAGAATTGTTGAAGGGTATTTACATTTTATAGACGGAACAATGAATAAATATGTATATCTTAACATTCTCAAGCGAAATTTAAGCGGAGCAAACTGGGAATTTCAAGACATTTTAAGGTAGACCAAGATAATGACTCGAAACATATTTATAAATTATACTAATATTTCCAAATTATGGATCCTCTACCACTGACCTAATATTGTTAAAGATCATGTACAAAGTCCAGACCTTAATTCCAATGAGCATTTGTGGGATTATTTGCAGCAAAAATTATATGAAAATCAAATTTCTACTAAGCAGGATGTAAAAAAATCCTTTGGTCTAAAAGTGGACCAAAATCTATAGATCATTTACCAAAAATTGGTCCAATCCATGACAAACATATTATGGGAGATCATAAAAAGCAAGGATGTCTTAACAAGAAATTAACTTTTAAATTTTCGTTTTTTTTAACTTATTGGGAAGTTTCCCAATATTTCTTGAGCACGTTTTCTTGTTTTGTTTCTTTATTTTTTAATTATAGCTGTAATTAGATTAATTTGAGAGTTTTATTCGAATTATTATGATTTGTATACATCAAAATTGCATTTAATTTATCTGCGTACTTGTTGTATGCTCTAATACTTCTTATTAACTCTCAGCACTCCGATGTCCCCTCTCGGGTACCATTCAAGGCAATGCATCATTTTATCATTTTTATAATAAGTTGAATTTTCTGGGAAAATTCAATTTGAAAAATTAATATATATTAATTTTTCGAAGCAATAAACAAGTCATCTTATTCGGCAAATTTTATGCATTGAATTACTTTTTGGAGTGCTAAGGGCTAATGTCTACTTACAGTAGATCTTTGACGGAATTAAATCTTATTCCAAACGGAAGTAAAAAATGAATTTAGTTAGATTCAGATGTTTCTTGCTAAATATTTGCTTAAAATGAAAGTAAGGTTTGAAAAATATCATTTTAAGATTTAGATTTTAATAATTTCAGAACTTAACTATCTGATAATCGACAAATTTTTATTTCAAATTGAAGACCCTGTTTAGAAAAGTTTGTATAAATAGTACTGTATTTATATTATACAAATATTTTATAATATTATTATTCAGATTAAAAAATTTATTGTGAAAACTTTCGTAGGATTATGAAATACTAAAGGTTAAATTGCGAAAAAGAAAACAATGGCAATGGTTTTAAAACATTTAAATATGCTGAAAAAAAACGATATGGTTTTGAATTCCAAGTTTGTCACTTAAACTGGAGATACTATAAATAATATAACAGAGAAAATCAACTACAAAGAGCATCGTAAGAACAAGCAATATTAAAAAAAAATTAATTAAATTCCTACTTAGGTCAGCAAAGAGAAATTTTATTTTCAGGTACTTTTTATTAAATAATTATGAAAAAAAAATTAAGCATAAAAAAAATTGTTGATTTTCGCAAGAAAATTCTTCATATTCAAGGGGAAAATACTGAGTCCTTGCATTGCTACTGCCAGTTGATTTAAATTTTCATTACAAACTGCTAAAACAGATTGATAGAAAACAAGAACATGAACTAAATATATTTGACATTTCCTATATAAGAGCTTTTGTTTATCAGTATGTCAAGCTTGTATGATTTTATTTCACCTCTATATCTTATATAAAAATGAACGTTTGTCTGTATGTGTCTTATCGCACCGCTCATCCGATTGAAATAAAACTTTAACTACTTACTATTTCTGCCGAAGACGGAAAAACAAACAAAAAAAAATATTGCCAACCCTAAAGTTTGGAATAATAAAGTTTAAAAGAGTGGATTTAATATTATTTACGCTTTTCCTTTATATATCACTCAATTTCAATGAATGTATTCCTTTCCGATACAAAAATAAATATTATTCTTTCTATCATTCTTAATTAAAAAAAGACAGTTATTTTAAATTTCAAACGATATTTCCAAAATTATTTCTTCTTCGGCAGCGACGATTTTTAGTTTTAATAAAAAGTATTTCACATTTTCAGTAGATTAATAAAAATGGGTTTAAAAAAGGCTTATCTTTTTAGTGTTTAAAATATTGAAGTTTCTTTTAAAAATAAGTACGATATTTTGATTAAATATGGCAACATGTTTTATGAAGTAATTTCGATGTTAAGGCAAAGTTACAGATAGAATTGTGTCCAGCTTGTCAAAATAGTATGAATTGTACCGAAGATGACTCAATAAAGATAGTCCGAAAGCTATTTTCACTTTAATTGAATAACTTTACGTCGAATAAGAGAGTGTTTTAATTTCCTCAAATCATTGTTTTTATACTGACGAGTTAGTGAAGCATTCACAAAATCTTATTCCTCATACATCTGAGAGATAATCTTTGGTCTCATACAATGTGACAAAGTTTATTCCTCACAATATAAATTGCGTCAGGGTTATTTGGGAGTTATAGAAGTTTAGATTCGGGTTGATATTTTGTAAAACATGTTGTATCACTACTTCATACTGTAATCATTTGTTAATATTCAAAATTGAAACTTACGTGGAAAAGTTATAAATTTCAGACATTACAAGATACAGAAGAAAATTTATTACTAGAGTAATGTAGTTCCTGAATAGATTCTGAAACCTTCAGCTATCGAAAGTTCATTGGGAATGACTTATAATAACAGAGAAGAATGATTTGAAGAGAAGGTGTCTTAGAAATAATAGAATTATTTCCAAAATTTTATTTCTTTCTGAACTCTATATTTATAAGCTGTCAGTTAACCTTTAGTACTCCGATCTCCTTCTCAGGCATCATTCGAGGTAGTGCATCATTTCGTTGCTTTAATTCCTTATTTTCCTATCTTTTGACTGGTAAAAATGTATAGATTAATTTTCTGCGAAAATTCAACTTAAAAAATTTATATATATATATCATATATAAATTTTTCATAGCAATAAACAAGTCCTTTTATTCTGCAAACATTTATGCATCGAATTACTTTTTGGAGCTCTAAGGGTTCATTACAACGTTGAGAACCTTTGATGTAAAGTCTCAGAAAGGGGTCACTTTATTTCATCACCAACAAATTCTTCACTTTAGCAGCTAACCTTCTTATCGTTTAATGTATCATGAATCACGATACATCATATGTATAAAACACAAACATGTCTAATATTTTGCTGCCCATCAGCTAAACATGAGCGAAACTGATACAACTTCTTATGCGCTTCACTTACTGTTCAAATAGATAAGACAAGAAATGAGGAACAATGATCTAAAAATAAAGAAAGAATACATTATGGTGGAAAGGATACGTTTGAAAGGAAATCGGACCACTTCAGTACCTTGTTATATCACCTAAAGAATCAAGTGATATAAGAATTTAAAGAATAAATGCCTTTTTTATGATATACTTAAGCCTTATTAGTTTTCATAAAGTTGAAAAAGAAGTTTTCTTTGTAACCTGATTTCCTCACAGAGTTTTTGGAGTACTTTAATCTAATATAGGATTTTTCCAAAACAATGGACAATCCATACAAAAAGAAGTGTTTTACACCTAAAATGGTGTGGAAATACCTCAAGTAATTAAAACCACTTGAATCCTGCTTGAAATGGACGTATACAAATTTCCTATGACTGTAAATGGGATGTTGTGCCATTCCTTGAGCAGAAACTGCTCTAACTTCTAGAGAGACGCATGGGGAGGATAACGGTATCTCACTCATTCTTCTAAAACGCAGCACAGCTGTTATGTGATAGTCAAGCTCGCTTGTTGCGCAGATGAGAGAATATGTGCAACTGAGCTTTCATGTTCTCGAAATCAGGATTAAATAGATCTACTAAAGTGAATCGGAGAATTATTATCTTGATAGGTGCAATCTCCAGATGCAAGTAATATCTGATCTGTAGAATGCAGTTGGCCGGTTAAATGAATGACGTAGCCAATACTAGTGACCTGTTCTTGTAAGGTGATTTACTTCCAACCTTTAAATAATCACCTCCATGTTTTACTGTAGGAAGGAGGCAGTCTGGGTTGTATACTTTGGCGGGATTCGTCACAAGTAAATCTGCTCCTTGGTAGGGAAGAGGGAGAAATTGACTTCCATTGATCCATCGGAAAACAAGGCTGACTTCAATTGATCTGCAGTCCTGATTTTATAGTTCTTGCACTCTTGTACTTGTCAATTCCAATTTACGTCTGCTACAAGGCGTTTTGCAATCGGAACCCTGCTATAAATATTTTGTTTATGCAATTTCCTTCGAAACTGTATTGGCTAACACTAGATTTTGCGGATATTTATTCAGCTGAATAGTCTCGCTTGCTGCCATGGTTTACTTTCTGGTGGTCCCAATTCTCTTTATTGTCCATCTGTCTCTCGCAGTAAATTTGGCTTTTCTTTCACAGTCCTTTTTAACAGATGTCGTTTTGCTCTTATCGTTACAGCTCACATGGCTTTAGCATAGTATCTATTGACACTCCCAACACCTGTATCACTACGGTTAACGATGTACCATATTATCTTTAGGAACTCTCACACGTTTTTCATTGAAACTTCAACCTAGACGAAAATAAGCAGAAAGTGATGTATAATACACTCACATACACCTTTGAGACAATAAGCAAAAATGTAGTACAAAAATTAGTAGTTACTTTTTTAATTAAGTCCTATACTATCACATATGAAAGTGTTTGTTTTCAGTGAGGATTTTCCATTACTTTGGACAAACTCTTTATTATTTATATTATATTATATATATATATACATACATAGAGAGACTTTTTGTTCATAATTTTTATTTTAATTTATCTAAAATATAGAACTTATTACTACTGCCTTATAATCAGACTCTAATTATAATTCAAAATTATTTGGTTGGTTCCCAAAAAAGTAACTTATCTTTTAAAACTTATTTTCGATTCGACAAATCAATTTTATAGGTACCATAAGATTACGGTGTAATCAGTTCCTCATTCTGAAAATCAAAGTATTAAGTTACTGATAATTTTTTTGTCCATAAACTTTTTAAAACTATGTTTTATATTACTTATGATGAGCTGAAAATGATATTGATTCTTAAATGAGAAAATTAAGAAAAATATATGTTTCAGATGAAGTATAATTTTCAGATAAGTGTGTGACGTCTAAAAGTTTTTGATAGATAATTTTTTTTTCTCTTTATTTTAAATAATTCTTGGTTATTAATTTAACAAATAATATACAGAAGAAAACGAGCTGTAAAATTTTTATCAAGCCTTTTTCCTTATTCATACGCTTTTACATGTTTTCTGTTAGCCTTATAGGATTTCAAACTAATTCCATAGCAATTATATTTTATTGTTTCTTCATAACATTAAATCATAAAATTTTACCAGAAAAGTGGTTGCAAAGTTTAAAAAAAGTTTTTTCGGCAAAAGGGCATATGGAAATAACATCATAATTTTTTCTATTTCATGGCATCTTATTAAAATTTCAAAGAATTTAACTATGCTAACTTTTTATAAGAATATTTTTGAAAAATGTATATGACAAAGAAATGATTAAGCCTTCGAGAATATTCTTAGATTCTTTCAGAATTTGTGATATATCGCAATTTGATTGCTCGGAACTAACGACTTCTATATTCTAATTGAAATGAAATATTGGACGTAGAATTGTTTTTATACTATGGCATCCTATAGTTGAATGAAGATACATTATTAGCCCTTATTAATGCAGATATTTCAACTTATTTCAAAAACTGAAATCCATCAAAGAAAGAAAAATTCAACATAATAAACTATGTCTCTTCTACTGAATATGAAAAAATAAAGTGAAAAAAACCCGGACTATTTTAAATGCATAACGAATCCTGAGAGAACTGAACACACGCAAAAAAACAAAAAAAAAAATAGCATATTAACAAAGAAACAGTTGTAAGTAAATATCTTTGTTTATTGGTCGTTTCTTGTGCCTTTGAAGATCAAAGTATTCGATTCTAGTAAACTTAATTCATAGGTATCAGATAAAACGTGCGGAATGTCAAAACGTACTATGAGGTAATATTTTTTTACATCATTTATATCAAAGTAGGACTATTTCAGTTGTATTAAACAATTTAATAAAAAAAGGGCAGTAAAGATTAATTTTTAATTTTGTGCACTAATTCAGATGTTACACATTATTTCATCCGAACACATATATTTTTCTTAATTTCAGCATTTGAGAAATGTAAAAGTCTTCTTTTCTAAAAGAAGACTTTTACAATTGTTGTAATTTGAAAATTTTGAGCAACTCATATTCATTTAATTTGTCACATTTTTATATTAAAATACTTTAGGGTATTATATTTTTCTTTTTTGAGATACGAAATATAAACCATAAGTAACTAGCTTGTATCTGTACTCATAAAAAGATCAGGCTAATTTTAACTCGTTAAGCGACACATAAGTTACCGTGACTTCCACACAGTTTTCTATTCAGATTAAAGTCAGTTTCTGGTTACTGAAAACATTCCTTCATTTTTTACTTTGTCAGTTATCAGGTACCATATTTGAACTTTTCCTTCAGCTCACTATATTCAGTTTTAATTGAAAATATAGTTTTCGATCGGCTTGAGTTAGTTCTTATTGAATGTCGATGTGAATTTTAAAATTATATTCTATTAATAAATTTTATTTGGAGTCAACCAAATAAAGTACCACACTGAATGACGTCATATCGCAAATTTATAGAGATCTGAATGCTATCATATCTTAAAATTATATGAATCTGGCTTATCAGCATATTAAAAAAAATAGGGTATCGCAGTCTAGACGCAAAGAATAGCAAAATAGAACTGGTTCTTAACATGTTAAAAGAAGTTTAAAGCAGAGAAGCAGATATTTTTGTAACAGTTTTAGGATCGAATTTGTCACATCGAGACATCATAAGACATTTAATGAAACCTTTAAAATGAAAGTATCGGAATGTCTTAAAAGTCATAAAATTATAAGGTAAAGATGTCACAAATTAATTACAAAAAAATTACGATAAATCCCCCAGAAAGTTGAAGTTATTAACGATGTATTATTAAATAATTATTATAGTTATGATTGGTTAAAAATATGACCATTCTTTTCTGCTTTACTTCATACCTTTGAAGCAGATACAAAATGTCAGAAACCTCCTTTTTTCTTATTCGCTGCTTTATAAAAAAATTCGGTATTAAGGACAATGACACCCATTAAAGGAAAAAGAGTGCTAAGCCATTATTTCTTTCCCTTTGGCAGATTTTTTAAATGATCGAATAATTCATGAGACCTGTGTTCTCATTGTAAGCAAAAATTGTTTGTTCCATTTTTATCTCTCGTCTATTTTGAGAGTTGCTGTTAAAAAGGATGGATGCTATTTTTATATTTAAGAGAATACAGATACTATTTTTTACCGTTAAGTAAGGACAAATACTGTTTTTACTCATCCATTTTACACAGCAACGTTGTCATCACTTATTGATGAATCGAAATCTTTTAGGTAGGCTTATAGTATTTTGTGTCCGATAAAATCTTTCAGATGGCTCTGTATCTTCAGTTATTCTATCTTAAAGATAAAACAGTTTGAGTAAAGAGATTTTAAGCCTTTAGAAAAGAGTGAAATATGAAAGGTGAAAAGGAAAATGTAGGTTAGAGAGTACTGTCATTCAGATAAATGTCACTCATTGACCAAGATAATTATTTTACTTATAAGTATTTGGAAATTAAATTATCTGGTAAGACAGGATAGCTGTTTAATAATCTCTGAAAATAGTAATTTCTTAGACATAGTATAGAGAAATTTTTAATTCATATTTACATATTTACTCACGAAAGAAAGAACATTTCATTGATTATATATTGGATTAAAATTTCTATCATTATGTGGCGCTTTAAAGTTTTTTTTAAAGTGATTCTACAAATCTCTGCATAAACCAAATGCAATTAGATTAAACTAAAATTTTGCATATTAATAACAATATTTTTTAAAAACTATTTTTATTCATATTGCCCAAATTTTTATTCTTTAATTTCTAATGCATTATTATCAATATATAATGGAACTTCCAAACAGTTTTTTTTCATTCCAAGTATACGAAAGAAAAATTTAATTAAATTAATTGATCGATATTTGAAGCTTTTGGAATAAAAAAGGAAGATCCCTACTACAGTTTATTTTGATAAAAATAAAATATATAAACTAAAAATAGCTTTAATTACATTTACAAAAGAGTTTTGAAAATATGAGAAGAATTCTTATGAGCTTAGAATTGAGCTTAGAATTCTTTTCATATTTCAATACATGAAAAGTTAATTGGAACAAAATATATGTAAATTCTAGGTCAGATGGTATTAATCGTTATTTTTTCTGAGAACTAAAACTAACTGAAAATACTGAAAAAAAAATATTTTTATCGAGCATACAAAACATTAGCACATCAGGACATGAATAAAAAAAATCTGTTACAAAATAACAATTTTGTGAACATAAAACAAGCCAAAATAAATAAAATTGTTGACAAAAAACATTTTGATCTAGGAGGATCTATAGATTGAACAAAAAGCTTTTGAAATGTAGGGTATTTTAACAAAAGGATTTTATCTCCAAATTTTCTCTAGATGCATCATCATTTTGTATATATAATTGATAATGAGAATAATCGCTGTCGACGTCAATGGTGGTGCCATTAAATCATCTTATCACTCTATCTAAAGATATCAAGTCAGCTTCTTATGAAAGGCAACAGCTCCAAATGTGTAAATCTATTTTCTAAGCTTTCTTTTTATGAAATAATGATAGTACATAAACAGACTTTGCCATTATTTAAAAAGCAAATGATTCTCTCACATACAGCACTAGCTCTCAGTTACACAATAAGACTAGGAAATCTACCCACAGAAAGCAGTAACGTTCCAATATGTCCCCAACAAGCAATTTACTATTTCCGACTGTTCTTAGAAGAATATTGTACGATTCTTTACGACTCAAACTACTATGTATAGCTTTGTTAGTATATTGAATAGCTGAAATATTCATGGAAAAAATTCAGACTCATTTCCTAAGTTTTTCCGCATTTGGTCCAACTATAATTCAAAAGGCGAAATGGAGTAATTTTATATGTACTTTCATTATAAGAATTATTTACTTTTACATACAAACGCTCGTAAGAATTTTTAGTCGATAACTTTTTAATCAAACAAATGAATGGTGAACAAGTTTTAATGAGTGGAAACGGAATTTTTAACAGAAATCCCTGAAGATGAAGATACTGAGAAAGAATCAGCTCTTTAGTAGAATTTTATGAGAACTTTACTATTTGAATAAAAGCATTTAAAGATAAAAATCTTTATTATTAATTTTATTCTCCAAACTCATATGTCATTTAATGAATCGCAAGCGTGAATCATGAAAACCATCCAAGAATGCAGAAATCCCCTTGTTTGGCAGACACTTTGGTAAAGCCAGTCCTGAAAAAATGTTAAATTATTTATTGGCAAAATATTCTATTAAAATGTTAAAAAGCATCAATAATACAGTTTTTATTAATATTTATATTAAAGTATCTCAAGTGTTAATTTTGAAGTAGTTCTGTTCCTTTTACTGTATACAACATCTTATTATTATTTAACTGTTAACATTCAAGTTTGATACTTGGTGCAGTATGTCCTTTACTGGGAATTGCACCAAAAATTTGTATCACTCCCCTTACTAATAATAATATGGTTTAGCATTGATATGTGAAATTTATAAATGTAAAGGGCATAATTTGATTATTATTTAACAATTTATACAGCATACAATCTCAATTTTAAAGCTACATTCCTGTTTCGAAGGACGAATGAGAATTCTTTTTTGGAAAAAAGCATATAATAAGAAAGAACTGCAATTTTCAATTGACAGTTAAAGTCATACATATCTGATATATAAAAAGTGAGACTAAAAATAGTTATAAAATAAAATAAAGCATTTGTTTATCTCCAGGTTTGGCATGTTAAATTGCATTACCCTACAAAATTATTTTCATGACACTTAAAGCCCATTATTAATCAAAGCTTGATTTTTTTATAAAGAATTTGGAAGCTTTAATCTACTTTATTTATTGAATTCAAATTTTTCAAAAGTTACAAACAGTTAAAAGATATTTTGTAACGATGCTGTGCATTTGACTACCTTAATCCATTTTCACAATTTATAGTGAGTGTATTAAAATAGTTCTTTTAAAAATGAGAAAATAGTTTTTTAACAAGCGTGCTGAATTTTTATAGTTTATTTGTCTAAGACAAATAAAGTTTGTTTAAAAAACAATTTTTAGTATTTTTTAGACTGTATATTCGCCCAAATAACAACAAAAAATGAGAAGGAATTGTTTTAGTAAGTGTTGGTTCAATAGGATTTGAATATAATATGAACAAGCATAGAAAAGCATTTTTAAAACAATAATAATACTTTTCACAGTACATTAGAAGAAAAAACATATTGATTTTCTTTTACTATCAGAAAACACTGAAATGAATTTAATATTCTCATTAAATCAATCTGCAGGTAATGCAGAAATCAATTACATAGATAAAAATTACTAACGATTACTTGCTCTTAAACCAATCGTTTAGAAATAATAAAATGGAATTTTATTGAATAATACAGCCAGCATATCGCCGTTATAGGCACGTGGAATTTTTTTAGTATTTTTTTTATGACTGTAGCCTACGATAACTTTATAATTTAAATGAAAATATGAAATTGATCTTGTCTTCTGTTATGCATTGATTTTGTTATAAGCAAGAAAAAATCATTTCAGCTTTGGTATTTCAAATTTTTGAATTTGCGGAAGATATCTAAAAGCTTTAGAATAAGAGTTTTTAATGAGATTCAAGCTTTTGAATCGTAATATTAAACGTATGCTATTTTGCGATGTCACTTTCAGTTGCAGTAATTCTAAGCAAATACCATAATTATGTGCAGACGAATTTGCCTGAATTACTGCATACACCAATAGATATCCTTCTGCATATATGAATCCAGCACTATGGAAAGCTATGCATTTTGAGCAAAATGATTTTTCGTTATATGTGTCACTGGATTTATTGAAGAGAAATGGCATGAACAATAAGTCCTTTTTTTAAATTTATAATTGGGATATATAAAGGGTCTTTTCTGTGATAATCTTTTTTAATTTGATGAGATATATGTTGCATTTTCAATAAATTAGTTTCTGTTGCGCAAATACTAAACACATTCAAGATAGATTCCGAGATAGATATATGGATAAAGTTCCTCTATTCTTCCAACACTCGATCAGGTTGGGGACAATTGTTTAGAGCCAGCATGATAATTCCTTTTTTTATTTTATTAATGTTTTCTCATAAATTTGGATTTTAATAAAAAAGAAACTTTTTAAATTATTCATATATAAAAATATATATTCATATTCATTCAAAATGTATCAAATAATTTATCTATAATTTTACCATTAAGCCATTAAAAGTTACTGATATATTTATTTCAGTTGTTTTAGCAGCATTAAAAAGTGGCTATAATTTTTTTTTTTTGAATTTACGATTGATAGTATATTTTATAAAATGTGATTGGAATATACAGTTAAAAAGTATTCGTTTACAGAATTACAGGAAGATTTGTTGATCAAATTTCTGCTCAAAATTATATAATTAATGATATTTATAATTTCAAGCTTGTTATCTGTAACTGACTTTTGTGTTGCTTTTACCTTTATTTCACAATGCATCAATGAACTCATCCGAGTTATCATTAAAAAATATAGCATTGTTATTGCAATGTTTAAATGATACTGAATTTTATATTTAAATGAACCATACATTTTTATGAGAGAATTCGTTTTTATCCAAAATGTAAATTTTACGTTTGCACCCAATCAGAATATTCTGCATGGAAAGTGTTTCGGAAGAACCTGGAATCAGTTTTCGATATCAATGTCATTCTTTTTAAAATAAAACTTGAGATTTCTATATTTGTATTTATCTAATAATTTTATTGATTCTATTTTTGCAGCCAGATAAATGAGATAGTTAATAGCATATCAATAAAAATATCATTATTTATTTATTTACTTACTTATTTTTGTTCTTTAAGGCTCAGTAAATATACTTTGAATAGGTTTGCGAATGTAGTAATTTTCGAAAATGACTTTTAACTGGCAGTTAATTACATTGGTTTCCAAATTTCAGCAACAAAAATTGTAAAAACACGATGAGTCACTGAAAACAATTCAATATCTTTGAAATTAGGACGCATGTGAAATAAAAGGAGGCTATAATGACATAAATATTCAAAAGAAGGGCATTGCTTCTGCTTTACGTCAATACAACACATTTTAACAATTTCTTCTAAACAACTAGTTTTAATCAGTGAAGAGAGGTGTATTAAACAATTTCAAGATAGAAAAAGTCTAAAAATGAGTGTAAAATTACTTTATCAGCAGAAATGCTTTATATAACTATAGACCGAATAAAAGTGACAATTTGGGGTTGCAAAATGGAAATGTCCTTCAGCTGTGAGTCGGTCTTGAAATTAGTTTAAAACTACCGGTTCAACTTTTCGAGAACCTATTGAAGGTAGACCAAGATTTATCACTTCTTGAAATGACTGATACTCAAAACAAGGCTGTAACTCTACCTTACCTCATCGAAGACTTATTTATGCAACAGAAAAGACAATATTAACCATAACAATACTAACAAGACTGGATGAAGGTAATTCGCATGCTGATCGCAGATATTGCAAATCTTGCTCACAATCCGCTACAGGTTGAAGTATTTGAATTGGGAACGCAGTCATGAAAGGTAGACTGAAAATCAGTGGAATTCATTGCTATTTACAGAGGAGACCTGCTTTACTTTACAGAATGATTCTCGGGATATTAATACAGGGTGATGATATTATAACTTTCCTTGTTTGGGGGCTTCTGCAGCTAAAACGAATGAACGAAATGAAGCCACATTTCATATGCGGATTGTGAAAAGCATGAGAACATGAATTGCGCAGAAAAAATTATTACTAAAAGTTTCCGATAGAAGAAATATTGGAGTTGTTGCCTATCCGGATGGATTATGTAAAATTCCTGGTGCATGCATGACAGCAGCACCATGAATTCCTTGTAAAAAATGAAGAGCAAAAGAACATGTTAACAATTCGTTCTTGACTATCGACGTATTGACTGTTGTTCGTGACTGATTGTTTTTGAGTTCTTAACATGAGTACCCTAATTTAACTCAGCATGTTTTACTGGTAAAATTGTTCTGCTCTAGGCAGTGTAATGCCATGGCTACTCTAAAACAAACCTGCAAATTTTAAAGTAGAACATAAGGCGGGCTGTTATGAGTATAGAAACTGGTAGTAGTGGAGAAAGTCATATACGGTAAGCAGTATAGAGAAGGTCAGCATATTTTAAATGTCGCATAGGTTCCAGGGAGCCCTAAAATTGACGAATAAAAGATTATTTTCTTTGAATTTCATGAATTCATTTGTAAAACTATTTTCCCTATCGGCATCTTTTCTTCTGTGGAATTCATCTTCTCAAGCCTTCCAAGGTCTTTTTATGAATTGTGGTTCCATTTTATTGATTAGTTTTAGCTGCAGATACAGCCAAACAAAAAGTTATTTTATAGCCACCCTATATATGGAAAGAAGCAAACACTTAGAACCTTTTGCCTACCATAGAGAGATGGAATATGAATGCGGGAGGTACTATTCTTGTTCGGAGATAAGTTTCTTTCGATTGGCGCATAATCCTGTCACAGATATCTTTCAGTGCTCAAAGGTAGAGAGACGGCATTCAGGATGTTATTGTTTGTCTAAATCCCATCTCAAATGGTGATGCCTTTATTGTACTGGCATAACACCTAACTCGAGAACTAATTTCTCGCAGCAGAAACTAGAGTCCGTATTGAATGACCAGAACACTTTCCCAACCTTAATCCCATTGATTACGTATGGGGCTCTCTTAAGAGTAGTATTGCTGGTTTCCAGTCTTCTCTAAACCGAAATGAGTTTAGAGCTGCTTAACGTGTTCAATGTACATTGCTACCTATAAATCTCATTTTCATTATAAACAGCATGATACATCCCTATCAGACTGGTATTTCTGTATGGGGTGGGATCATATTCACTATTCAGAAATTTCATTGTATATAATATGTATGTATAATATGAATTCATTAAATTTTATGCTTCTATTAATATCGTAAAAATAAATGCAATGCAAAACATTTTCTACATAGAGTTATCACTACTTTACACCATTAGTTTTCAATTTGTTGTTTCACATTTGAAAACTAGTGTCATTAATTTTATCTGACAACTTTTCGAAACTGAGTATTTTTATGCGACAAATTAAATTGTTTTATAGTAATGAGTCGAAATACCTATCACTGTATTCAAATTATTTCCAGGTAAGTTTTACTGTAATCAGATGGTAAAGGTTATGCTTGAAATTCTTGACTCGTTTCTTAACACTTAGTTTAGAACTTTATGAGAAAGCATTTCCTGGAGTTAAAAACTATAATTTCCACCGCACTTTTATCTCCGATGTAAAACTAAGGATGCCAAAAGCGATATCCGTCCCATAATATAGTAATAATTAATTCGTAATTTATGAATTGAATCCTTCCCATCACATAGAAATGAAATGATAAAATGTGATTAAAATATTGCGGCCTTCAAGCCTATATAATAAACTTATATGATGCTCTATATAAGTTTTAGCTTCTATAGTCTTAAGCCATTGAATTTTTAATTACTGTGACAAATTAATAGACACGTATTCTAGAAGATAAAGTATAATTTGAGATGAAACTTTCTTGTGATGAGAAGGCTATGTCACTAATAATTCGCATAATTATTAAATTTTACATTAAAACTTATGGATCTACTGTGCTTAGTTAGTACATTATTTCATGCATTTTAGTTCTTTTCAAAATCCATTTAAAGGATCGGTCACTTTTCTTAGACAAATGTAAAAAAATTCTATTATAAGTATGCAAATTCTCTTATACATCATTGAGTATGTGACATAGTAAAATCAAGTGAAGAGAGGGATAACTATTTAAATAAATTGTGACAGTTTATGATAAGAAAAATACATCATGGATGAAAATGATAAATGGACATTGTTTCCTGTTGAAGTGTGCTTCATTATTGATTCAAGTCTATATATAGTAAAGGATAGTTATACTTATCATCTCTCGAACAAAATTCTTCCTTAGGTTTATTCAAAATGCCTTTTCGATGCACCTATTCAGCATATTGCAACGTCATAACTACATAAAAAATTGATATTTAGTTACGTCACAGACGCAAGTATGACATCTGCTCATGAATAATGAATGAATATTGTAAGTATTAAACGGCTTTGTATGTATATAAGCGAAAAGCAGTTGGAAAAATTCTGTCTTAAAATATCAAGATTTATTAGAAGTTATTTAATAAAGTTATGAAGAGCGAGCGCTTTCATCACAATTGACGCCAGTTCGAACAATTTGATGAAGAAAATATGTTTTAATATTTAACTATCAGTATTTTGCTTCTGTATCTTAACTATCAATTGCAACAATGAAACTGATAGGATTAAATATTTTTAAAAAGAAAATTTCTTAATTAAATATCTGGCAATAAAGATTGCGGATTTTATTTTAAAATAAAACTAATTGAAACAGGTTATAAGTGAATAGTTAGTTTTAGTATTCCTTTTCTCAATATTTTCTCCTCTCCCCAAATTGGATGCATTTTTTAGAACCTTTTTATAAAAATTGGAACAGAAAAAAAATGAGGAATAAGCAACCGCACTTGCTTAAAATAAGTAGAATAATAATGTTCTACTTATTTTAAGCAAGATAAGGTAATAAGTAAAATATTTGAAAATAAATGGAAAATCATTAAAAAGAAGTTATTTAAACATTCATTTTATACAAATAGTTTGTTCGCTTATCTTTACGTGATGTTAACTAATTTCATATACATTTTTTTACAAACGAAATTTAATAAATATTTCTTAAAGTAGAATAACTTATTTTAATTATTTTCAATTAAAATTTTTCTTTTGTTACAAATTTTTATTAATAATACTACATTACAAAGATAATTAAATAATAAATAAAACTTCTATGGTTACTTCCTTTTTTTGAAATTAACTGAATGCACGTGGACAAACAGTATAGAAGAAAACTAGTCAAATAAATAAAAATAAATAACATTTATTGGTAGCATTATAAAATACTGATCAGGAAATTCCAGATGGTGTAAATGTGTTATAGTTCTTTCGATACATGTAATCTTTATCTTGGACCTTGTGAGCTTTGATTTTTTCTTTATTTTAAATATTTAAAAAAAGTTTTTAAGAATGTAATTTAATAATGGTAATATTATCGAATTGTGAAACCACCTCTTCTAAAATTTACTATCAGGTGGCGCCATACATATGGAATCAAAAATTAGTAAAAAAAAGCGATGAATCGAAAAGTAAGCTCTGAAGACTTCAAAATAGTGAATTGTGATCAAAAACGCACTAAAGTATAAAATTTTAATATTCCAGAACATCACGGGATACTTAAAAATTATTTTACAGCTATATTTTTACAAACGTTAAACAAATTATGCTAAATAAAAATACAAAAAAAAATTAAGTTATCAAATCCATTCTAGCATAAAAACACTGTACGTTAATTGTATCGAAGTAAAGTAGGTAATAAGATTTCGACTCTAAATCAAGAAATTCTACCATAGTAGTACCCCAGCGAATTGTTGAACGACACCCAAAGGAAAGAGTATACACAACCTCAATAAACACAAATCTTTATTAAGTTTCGTCTATAGCCTGTGATTTCGAAATACTCTGTGCAATGTATATAAAAATACAGCTTAATAGTCCTCTATATATATCTCCCTGCAGTATATAAAAGTAATTAAAGCATTTAAACAGAATTTAGTTTTGAATACAAGTAATCAATATTTTTTGGTAATAAAATCTCAATAGACAAAAGATTTAGAATTTCATAGAAAATTTTATGGCCTTAGTTAAAAAATTTATGCTACATCAATCAGCAGTAATTTGCCCTCAGATAGTTTTCTGCGCACTATAGTGCGTTTCAAAATTATATGGACAAGAGAGTTTTTGAAATAATTTAAGATTATACAATAATCGAAAAAAATAATAAGTATATGGAATCGGAGCATAAGTATATTACAGCAAAGAAATATAACACTTTAAAAAAATAAACTAAGTAAACTGATCCCCTAAATATAGAGACATTTCGAATATTTTGTATTTAAATTCACATTTTGGATTCATTCCTCTAAATTATTTGGTAAATAATGCCATACATGCTTCGAATTAGCATAATAAGAATGTGTGACTATAATGAGATCCAACCCTGTTCTACTTTTTGCTTTAATTCCTGGATAGTCAAATCTGGCAACCATGGGCATACACCTCTCATACAGGTATCCCACAAAGGTTTTCAAGTTGATTTGGATTTAAGGCCTCACACTTTCAAGGAATTGATTAAACATCCATATTTGATGTTCTTTTCCTTTTTATGACACTAAAAATGTTTTTTAACTAATTTTAAAAATATGTCTTACTTTTATATCTGTAATATACTTTATGATTTGTTATTGGTATTATTATGGAAATTTACATTCTATTTTAAAAAAAATTCAACGTCAGATGTCGTCTTTTTCTAGAATCAAAATTTAAATAAAATTAGTCCTTGAATTGATAATTAAATTCTTAAAACATTAAAACAATATATTGTTATAAAGAATGCACAAATCTTTACAATTTCATATTTCATTATAACATCAAAACGTTAATGGAAATTCGATATCAAAATTTTCTCTTTACAAACAAAATCGAGTCAAACCAAGCAAACTGCTTGGTAAAAATATTTTTCACTGAATTAAATTTTCTTAACATCTTATTTCATTAGGTATCATTATCACCATTACCATCACAGCATGAATATGTACTATTTTATTATGAATAAAAATTTCTTTGAATTAAAACAAGCAAAAGCATTAACCGAAATATTTAACGAGAAAAGCAATTTATTTCTAAAGTAACGTTACATAATGAAACGTTGTTAACCACATCTGTTCGCTACGTTACATTGTAAGCAAACTTCTGATTCTTAGTAAACACTGAAGTAAAGTCAGGATATTTTTGACGCTTGATGTGCCACACTTTCATAATTATTCGAAACATCACAGAATTTCAGTAATGAAACCACTGAGAGGAAAATATTTGCCTTAACTCATTTATATAAAGTGAAAGTTGCCATCCAAGACATTTGTAGCAGATGTTTCTACAGTAAAAAAGCATCAATAGCTTCTTTAACAACAGGAAGTCTACATCTTTTAAGAGGACGTATTTTGATAAGACTTCCTCTTCTAGATATTGATAAATAATTATCCGTAGTTTTAATAAATTGGTAAAATTAGTCATACAAAGACATTAATTCTTTCTGACCAATGAAATTGTTTTAACTCATGAAATATAAATTTTACAGCCGATACATAATTTTTGATATTTTATATAAAATATTCATAGAAACTTAAGCATTCTAGATACATTTGACGTAAATTGGTATTGCCTGTTTAGCGGAATTCTCATTTGGTAGCCAAGCAAAACTTTATTAAAGATTTTCGTTAAAGGTGTGTAGTTTTTTTTTGATCGGCGATTGTTTATATTTTTTGATTATTAAAAAAAGCTGTGAATAAAAGGCTTTTTTGTGATAAGTATTTGTAATATCAATTTAATTTTCAAGCTACTCAAATATATTTGAAAGCATTATAATACATCTGTATATCTTTAATAACTACACTGATGGAAAAAGAAATCCCAACACTAGGAAGGAGCTGTGCTAGATAAACGAAATTTGGTAGGCGTGTTTATACATCTGAAAAATGACATCGATTCAAATTTCGAACTACGCGCGTAAGTGTGGCGCTAGTAGCGACACTATGAACATGCAAATGAGGTTTGCTTTAAATAAGCGCTGTAAGGTCCATGATCGTTATTTACAGTTGAGATTTGACGTAGTGGGTTAACGTTAGTCAAGGATGCCTCTGAGAAGACGAAGAAGCCATTATCAACAGCTTACTGAGTTTGAACGAGGTCGTGTTGTAGGGCTACGAGAAGGTGGGAATTCTTTCCGCGATATAGATGAATGACTTGGCAGGAATGTATCCACTGTGCATGAGTATTGGCGGGAGTGGTCAGAGGAAGGTACTGCCTCAAGAAGACCAGGTTCCGGGCGACCCCGTGGTACTACTGAGAAGGAAGACCGTCGTATTCGGCGTATGGCTGTAGCTAATCGTACTGCGTCTGCAGCTGAAATTCGAGCTGCAGTTGGCACCACAGTGACACAACGAACTGTTACAAATCGGTTACTTCAAGGACAGCTCCGAGCCAGACGCCCTGTAAAGTACATTCCACTGACTCCAAACCACTGCCGTTTGCGACTCGAGTGGTGTCAAGCTAGAGCTCATTGGAGGACGTAGTGGAGAACTGTTGTGTTTTCTGATGAAAGCCGGTTCTGCCTTGGTTGCAGTGATAGCCGTTTGTTGGTTAGAAGGAAGCCAGGTGAACGCTTGCTAGTGACCTATCTGCGGCCTAGACACACAGGGCCTACACCTGGAGTTATGGTTTGGGGAGCAATTTCGCATGACAGCAGGAGCACTCTCGTGGTTATCCCACGCACCCTGACTGCAAATTTGTACGTCAGTCTAGTGATACAACCTGTTGTGCTGCCATTCATGAACAGCATTCAAGGGGTTGTTTTCCAACGGGATAACGCTCGCCCTCATACCGCTGTTGTGACCCAACATGCTCTACAGAGTGTCGACATGTTTCTCTGGCCTGCTAGATCACCAGATCTTTCTTCAATCGAAAACGTATGGGACATCATTGGACGACAACTCCAGAGTCATCCACAACCAGCATTAACCATCCCTGCATTGACCGCCCAAGTGCAACAGGCATGGAACTCCATCCTACAAACTGATATCCGACACCATACCACACACTGCATGCACGTTTGCATGCTTGCATTCAAAATTTTGGCGGTTACACCGGTTGCTAATGTACCAAAATTTCATATTTGAAATGGCTCTTCTCGCTAAAGGCTCTACTTATGATCTTGAAACTTTAATCAAATATGGTACCTAGTCAAATGTATTCCTAAAATTTCATTACTGTACAATAATTTTTTCTTGGTGTTGGGATTTTTTTTCCCATCAGTGTATATATTCTAATAACATACTGCATAATTGTTTAGCAGCATTGGCTTAGAAACTACATATTATTAAGTAAAATTTCCCTATGGGTGTACGGTAAAAGAAACTTAACCTGCTTTATTTCATGAATATTCCAAAAAACATGAAGTTCATGTGATAAACATTGAGACGACACATCCAATGAGTAAAACTATCAGATACTAGCAGTACAACCAGGCAGTAATTCCTCAAACAGAAAATGGTGATAGTGTTTAGCACAAAACAAATAGAAAACTCGCTCTGCGATCAATACTCCAAAAAGAGAATTCCTTTTCGTGTGAATGCTGCGGTCTTTAACAGTCTCCCGACTTCGTGTCACTTCATAATGATTTTTGCAGAAGAGATCTGTGATCGTGCAAGTATTATGGCCCTACCTTTTATCTACAAGTTCTTCAGCATGTCGTCACCTTGGCCGGGTATCTTTTCAGAATATATTTACACTGAAGTGACAAAAGTCATGGGATAGCAATAAGCAAATATACAGATGGCAGTAGTATCGCAGCGAAAAAGTAGAAATGCGCAGTTCGTTTTCCAGAGCTTTCATTTGTGTTCAAGTTATTCATGTGAACAGGTTTTTCGTGATTTATTGCGGCACGACGAGAATAAACAGACTTTGAACGTGGAATGTTAGTTGGAGCTAGACGCATGGGTCATTCCATTGCGGATATCGTTAGTGAATTCAACATTCCGAGATCCACAGTATCAAGAGTGTGCCGAGAGTATGAATTTTCAGGCATCACATCACATCATGGACAGCGCAGTGGGCGACCACCTGCACTTACTGACCGAGACCGCCGACTTCTGTGTAGAATGGTCAATGTTAATAGACACGCAACACTTCGTCAAATAACTGCAGTAATCAATGTGGGACGTACGAGGGACGTGTCCGATAGGACTGTGCGGCGAAATTTGTCTTCCTTGGGCTATGACAGCAGAAGACCGACTCGAGTGCCTTTACTGACAGCGCGACATCGCCTGCAGCGACTCTCATGGGCTCGCTAGCATATCGACTGGTCCCTAGACCAGTGGAAAACCGTGGCGTGGTCAGATGAGTCACGATTTCAGTTGTTACGAGCTGATAGTAGAGTTCGAGTGTGGCGCAGACCCCACGAAGCCATGGACCCAAACTGTCAGCAAGGCACTGTTCAAGCTGGTGGTGGCTGCATAATGGTGTGGGCTGTTTTTACATGGTATGGACTCCGTCCTCTGGTGCAACTGAACCGATCATTGACTGGAAATGGTTATGTTCAGCTGCTTGCAGATCACTTGAAGCCATTCATGGACTTCACGTACCCACACAACGATGGGATTTTTATGGATGACAATGTGCCATGTCACCGGGCCAGAACTGTTCACGATTGGTTTGAAGAACATTCCGGACAATTCCAGCGCATGATATGGTCACCTAGATCGCCCGATATGAATCCCATCGAGCATTTATGGGACATCATCGAAAGGTCCGTTCGTGCCCTAACTCCTGCACCATCCACACTTTCACAATTATGGACGTCTATACAGACAGCATGGCTCAATATTCCTGCAGAGGACTTCCAACGACTTGTGGACTCCATAACACGTCGAGTTGTTGCACTTCGCCGTGCAAAAGGAGGACCGACACGATATTAACAGTCATCCCATGACTTTTGTCACTTCAGTGTATAATATTTGTAAATCTCTGTTCCATCGAGGTTACTGATATTACAGGGTAACTGTGATACAAATATGTACGAGTTTTTGATAAATGCAGATTCTCTGACGAAATTGTTTATCCTTCCCCCTATGTTTATGAACGCATATTTTGATTCGAGTTATTGCTCGAAAGCATTTTCTGAAAAAGTAAATTGATTAAATTGAAAAAATATGTATTTGCAATATCTCGTTCAAGTTTTATATTATGTGCTGTGATTATAGTATTTTACATTTGAAATTTGAGACAAGCAGTATGTAGATGAAAGAAATTTAAAGGAGTGATTTCATTCACTCTTAATGGATAATTTCTAGCCATGTTTAGATTACCCCAGCTCCTTGTACCCTCTTTCCAAACATCCACATGACATTTCCAAGAAAACAAGAGGTTTTTTTTTACGCCTCGAACGCACGCTGTAACTGGGAACCATACGGCAGATGGAAAGGATGTTGTCCGAGTCAGCCTTCTATCTTGCTGAATTTTATTCAACATTTATTAAGAATGAGTTAAACCATGACAAAAGATTTAGATGCTTTCCTTATCAATATATTTTGTATCCTAGATGATTGACAATCCATTTGAGATTAGCTTAGTTTTGTAAGTAGAAATTCTAATTTTGAAGCTAATACCATACCATCATTCAGTTGAGCCTTTTTTTCTCTTTACCAGAAGCAACGTCTCAGATGTTTGTTGTGTAGGAAAAAACGTATATCTAAGTAAAATATATTCAAGTTACATCATTTGTCTACCTTCAATATATATATTTTTTATGAATTTATTAAATTAAGTTACAGTTCAATTATTCTGTGTCAATATACTTAGGATGTAAAAAAAGAACCATGAAAGTTGAAAAAAATTTTAATGTCTAACAAAATGCCACGAGATTTGAAAAATTGAGATGCCTATGAATCATGGCACACATCGATCTAGAGCTGACAAATAAAAACATTTGTCACTTTATAAATCCTACTTAATACTCTTTGGGCTCTGCTGTTTTTATAGCTCAATTTTATATCGTGATACATTTTGAAAAGTCTTTTTTTTAGGTTCCTCATTTCTTTTCATGGTGGCTATAATGTTGTGCGGTATAGTAGTGTCTATTATTCGTCTACTTGTTTGCAGCTTAGGGGGAAGAAATGAGCCATAGTAAAAAAAATGTCAAGAATTTAAACCTTTTCTTTTTTGTATTAAAAGCCTCACCATCCAAATTGAATTTGATGTTTTCGTCCTGTTTAGGAGATACAAAAATCTACTTTTAGACGCCATCGCAATTCTGTGGTCAAGGGACTCCTGAGTGTGATCGATTCAAATTAATTTGAGGTCATTTGAGTAACAACGACACATTTAATATTAAACATACGTACAAGTGGAATCAAATAATTTGGAATATTCTAATCAGATTGCAACGTTTTCCAAGAGAAGACTCTACCATAAAGTCACCTCAAACTTAAAAAATGTCAATAAGTATAAGGTAAACAAATATAATATTCTTCTTATGCAAATATATTCTTGAATTTCAAAAATATATTTGCATTTTTTGATCAAATTCTTAAAGAAATATTGCTAATTATCTCTTTTTTATATTTTTATATTTGAATTATGGAAAAAGAAAAGAATACATTCATCAAAATATCATAATTCAAATCTTCAACGAATTTCCTCGTTTCAATATCACTGATTTCGAAAAAGTGTATTTGCAGAATAATTGGTAACTTTTCAATCAGATTGTCTTAAAGAAAAGGGTTAGGAAAACTCAGTAAACTAGGTGGAATTTAGTACTTGATCTTTATACCATAGTTATAAATTTATATCAAATTTTAGCCGAAATATGTTTGTCGGCGATTTTTAACATAGGTAACTAAAAACCGAAGCGTGTTATACTAGTAAAATTTTATTAATACTTTTATCACATGAATTGCCGATGTGAGGGAAATTTTCGACAAATCCGTAAAATGATTCATTATCTCTTCATCTATATATTCGTGGGTGTATCAACATAATATCCCAAAACTACTGCAAGATATATAAATTCAATGTGTGGTTTTGTTTTGACATTACCATTGCAAATTTGTAAGGGATTTTGGATCCATTTGTCCAAAAGAAAGACGTCTCAATGACCACTGTTCTTTTCTAGACAATTCAATGAAGATTGACACAAAGTCCGCCATATATTGCCATATATACCGCCTTAGTATACATACGAAAAAGTGATTAAAAAAACGTTTCAAATGTACTATCATGATTAATTTCTTTGAAATTCTTTTGTTGTTCATATTATGAAGGAATTTCCATCAAAATATTTAATATAGACAACAAAAAAAAGTCGGTTACTACAAATCAAACAAATATATATATTTTATAAGTGGAACATTGATAGTAAACAAATGTTTCCAGAAAATTGTTGTTCCTTCTCATACACAAATGTAGACTACATAGAATTAAAGGAAACAAGTGTGTTCAAATCCTTTTTTGTCAATTCTAATATTCAAACATAGACTAAGTCTTAGTTTATTTTAGTTATTATCTTAAGCAACACTAGGACTATTTTGGGATGGACCTCGTAATTTTGAACCACGCTCAAATAATGAGGACGACATCTGAGCTGGCAGCCCCCTCTCCACACCACACCAGCGAGAAGACGTTTGGTCAGCAAGAGACGCCCTTACACGACGGTTCTGCGATGGAATCGAGTTTCGAACCTGAAACCCTCCAGTTCCAAAGCCGAGACCTTACCACAAGGCCACCGCGGCCCTTAGACTAAGCCTGAAGACGAAATCTTAGTCTATATAAACTTCAGAAAAAGAATATAAACATATAGAGTAACGTTTTTTATGTTTTTGGATTTTTAAGCCATTCTAAACTAAATTGATTTCCGACATTTTGGTTAACTCTTATTTATATTTCTTTATAGTAAAGTTGCTTATGGTTAAAGCTTTTAGAATTTTCTTTTGAAAAATAGTCCTGTCGCATCAGTAATAAATAATTTGGCTGTTTTGAATGTATTCTTTATTTCAAATAAGGATATTGCTGTAAGCGAAATAAAATGCCTATTTATTTAAAGAAGATTTTTGATTTATCTAATGTATCCAATTTCACTGCTGCAGCTGAGTCATTAGTATAATCTCATTTATTCTCAATGTCAGCAGTTATTTAACTTCACTTGAGTAGGGAATTTAAACTAACAAGATAGTGCAAATTAAGTTATCCATAGTGTTTTTAAATTTTTGTAAATAATTTATAATTTATCTATTAGATTTCTAAAGCATGTTAATATTGTATTTTTTTATATGGTGCTAACAAGTTAGAGTGGTCTCCTTGAGTTTCTGGAACATAATAGTACAATATAACTTATAATGAGTTTTAATGTATAAAGAAAAACACCCAGTATGCATTTCCAGATAATTTTTTAGACCGATTGGAATCAAACTTTGACTACTTCCTACACTTTTAATGATAAGACTATATACTATACTCCATTTATCTAAACTATAACATTTCTAAATATCTCGTTAATAGACACGCGCATATACTACAGACCAATCGATGATAAAGATACATATCATTCATGAATATATAGCCTTTAATGGTTTTGTCAAAATTTGATGGTTATATACAGGTGTGTTGATAAAAGCTTCAACTATCATTTTAAACTTTTATCTCTTAAGCTGTTACCTATTTCATTCCTTTATCATAAACCTTGATACATTTAGTATTTAAATAATTAGAATTATATGCAATCGAACATTTATACAAACTTTTCTCGTACAAAATATTTTCAAATTTTTGTAGAGATCCATTATTTTAGAGTGAAGATCACATGCTATATTTTACCTGTCTGCCTTTTTGAATATTTCAGTTATCGTGTTCACAGAGATACATAATTTTAAAAATAATTTTTTCAGGTTTCAAGCCTTACTTTGTGAAACATTCAGTTCACAGATACTTCAAAATCTCGACTGCAATATTTTTAAAAATCATTCGCTTCCAAAACCTTCTTCCATAAATCGTAACTCAGAACTTCTGGAACAGCGCATTGGCAGAAAAAAATCTGTAGATTGTTTCAATTTTGATTTTGTACTCGTAAGTCATACCGATTCATACAAACTAAGTAACTAGCTTTCCTTCACATTGAATTGAATGTTAAAGCTTGTATTCTCAAATTTTCTAAACTGGCTTAGATGTTGTAGTTGTTAGATGACAGTTTTGTAACTCATGTTCAGCAGGTTATAAAATCGAAATTCGTTTTCGTCGAGTATGGCTCAATCAAGTAAGCTTTCATTATACCGGCCGAAGGGAAAAGAATTTTAGAGGCATACAATGTTCCTCTACCCTCATCGCATTTATTTACTTTTGCTTCTCAAAATTTCAAGGACACGGGCAATGAAAGCTTTAGGAGATTTTTCCTTCTTTCAGATCTTACATCATTTCTAAGTGTGTAGCTATCCGTAATGCAAGGGATCGATCGAAGTTGAGCTCATTTTATTGTTTTTTCAAATCCCTTATCCCAAAGCATTGGTGGGGCTTTGGACCGTTTTTATATTTATGAAAGCTTAACTATTCTTTTTTTATTGGTACACTGAGTGAAAAAAGTAGGGCAATAGATTATTTTAAATAAATGAATAATACAGCATTTTTTAAATAATTATTTTACATACAAATTTTTTACAAGCAGATACCAGTATCTACATTCTGAAACCAACAAAAACTATAAATTTCTAACTAAAGTCTTTATTCTTGATAAAAATTTATTAAGAGTAAAAGAGCACACTAACATTTATGGTTTCCAACAGCTTCAAAATCAATTTTTTGGATGTGTCCTTCTACTTTTTTCAAACACCGAAAAGTGTTAAGCACTGAATTCTTAACCTTAAATAATGGTAGCTAAAACTTTTTTACCTAACTTAAATAAAAACATTAACAAAACAACCTCTTTAAAAAATCAGATCAAAAGCAGCAAAATGTACAAAATATTGAGTGTCCTACTTTTTTCACGCAGTGTATTAATTTTGAAGAGTTCCACACCTAGAAAGGTATTGCCTATATCATTTATAGAGATCCATAGTGACAAGTCAGAAATAATAAGCCGGATAAAATTACACGAAACGTAAAAACTGATTTAAAATTGGGTGACAGAAATTATAATTAAGAATCTTATTTCTACCACAACACAGATAACCCTGAAAATTTTATGACAAACTCTTACAATTTCCCAAATTTACCATTTTAAAATTCATAAAACATTTCTCAACATCTTAAATTCCACATTTTTTGATTTAGTACTAATTTTATTGAACTGTAAAAGAGAAAAAAGGTAGACAAAAAATAATGGTTCATTCAAATAACAATCCGGCATAGTAATTCTAAAGCACAGGCAAATAAGGCTTGCAAGTCTAGAAAGTTCCGAAGTATTCAAAGTGAGTTCGTTAGGCTAGAATATATTGAACATGAAAAAAGTAACATTTACCACATACACAGGAGATACAGAATGAAATAAACACCTGAATTTAACCACGAATTCAATTCTTAAACGAGACAATTGTTTCCTTGTGTTATTTGTAAGAAATAATATTTTATATTTTATATCTATATATGATGAAGAAGTGCATAATAAATATAAGTATAATGCATTTTTACACAATGCTGATGTTGAATGATGATGCATATGTCAAGAGTATCTGATGCATATTCTGATCAGTTTGCACTTTTCATTATATAAAATGTCTACTAAATCCTAATGTAAAAAGTCTTTTAACGATAATGAGTATATTCTTACAAAATTTCTAAACACTGTGCAGCAACCCTTCAAAAATGGATTCATATATTGACGGACTTTTAATTTTGCTTTTAAAAAGTGAAGCATTAAAGTTTTTTAAAATTTAAGCCAATTTATGATTTTTGTTATTTTTTATCTACTAAAAGCCAATAAGCATAGAGTCATGTTCTTATTGTAGAATTGTTGATAATTATTATTATGGAAATTTTCAGGTTAATGATAAACAATGTATACAAATGATAATGATAAACAATGTAACATAACAAACTCATATTTAACTATTTCGTTGTCTGAAGTCCAATACCATAAAACATGCACAAAAATATGTGCATTTAAAAAATAAATAAAATGTAGGCATTTTACGACAACAATACGTGTATTATTGAAAAACGAAAAAAAATAAGACGCTTTACGTCAACATCGTAAAAATACATCAACTGCCAAAATAATGGTGAAAAAAAGCTGCTTTTAAGTTGAATTTTAAAAAAGTAATATGAATCTTGAATACTTTATGCTTAACGGCTATTCACAATCATGATGAAATATAGTAAGTAACATGTTGGTTATCAGGATGTTTTTGAAATTTATACACTTTTTACGTACTCACAGTTTAATATCTCAAATATTTTTGATAAAATATCGTTACTTTCAGAGGGAAAAAATTCAGTTTCACAAAAGATTAAAATGTCCAGTTTGGTAAGCAAAGAAATTAATATTATATCATTTATTGTTACTACATTCTGGTTAATTTCTATTTGTTTAGGAAACCATATGCAGAGCTTTTACAATAAACTATTGGAAGCTATTCTTATAAATAAGTAAGTTACAGTAGGCATGGAAATCACAAGATATCTTTTGAATAAAAATTTCACATAAAATGAAATATATTTGTGAAAATAGCATATCAATAAAAATAATGAAGAAATGAATGATAGTAAAAAAACATTGGATATTCCTTACTAAACTGAAAAGGATTGCAATTTTTAGAAACATTTAAAGAGTGTTTGTTGTTAGAAGACCATTTTTAAAACTCATCTAAATTCTTTTGAATGTCCAAAATATTTTCCAAAGTCTGAAAATATTCGAATATTTATGCATCGTATTATACAGTTAGAATGTTTGAAAACGAACAGTTAAAAATGCTAGGCCTTTCGAGGCTGTATCATTTTGTCTCAATCTTTTGAAATGTTGATGCTGTGTTACATGTACCATATTGGGATTAAAGAGCTCAATGAATAATAAAAAGTAACCAGTGTCTACTTCATCGAGAAAGCATAGAAATGGTAAATTTTAGTTAAATGAATATTTATCTACTCTGTTTGGAATAAATAAATAGAAAATTTGGAAATATCGTTTCCAAATTTTATATTCATTTATTCCAAACAGTGCAGATATATATTTATTTAACTAAAACTATTAACTTATTTCGTAATTATTACTTGTTGAATTCTAATTTTTTATAGTTATGAATCTTTAATTAATTTCATAATTATTACTTATTTAACTTATTATAATTACGAATCAATAACTTATCTCATAATTATGAATCGATATCATTATGTAAGGGTTGATAGAGTCTGTAATAACTTCGATTTTCTAAATGGATTTGTAACCGCATTTTACAAGCGCATAGAACTACATCTGCTACCACCGTAGATGCAGTTCTTTATCTGCGTAAATTGAAAAATATTTTTTAACCAAATGTGCAAAATTATATTGCAATTGAAGATCGGATGATTATAGATGGGCTCTTTTATGATCTACTTGTAAGAAGTCAGTGTAATTTTTTTACTCATAAAAAGACATTTAAATTTTGTTCAGTAACTTTTATATAACACTTCAAGTATATATTGTTGAAAAAGGGAGATCTGCACACAGGCAGCGTGGCTCAGAAGTAAAGTATGAGCTTGAAGACACAAGGTGGGGGGTTCGAATCCCAACCAAGTCGTATTAATCTAAAGGTTGAATAAAGCTTGAATTTCTCATTATTCATTTGTTAGTGTTCTAGAACTTTCTAGAACCTTCGTTATAGATCTAGTTCATTATGAAAAGTTATAAATTCTGAATTCCACAAACAGTAGAGTCGATACTTCGCCTGCATGTTACGAGTTGCTTAAAGATAATAAACTTGATATAGTATTACTTTGTGACTTCTTACTCTTTGCATCTTTATGACAATATTATTGACACATACCCAAAGAATATTCATAGATTTAATAGTGCTGTGAATTTACCCTTAACGGCATCAATTATGAGTTCGTACGTAATAGAAAATCGCAAATCCATTACCTTAAATTAGAAAATAAACATTTACTAAATTTAATGGATGGTATGAAACGCAATCAGATTTCTCTACAGCATTAAATAAGCACTCTATCGAATCGCTTTAATAAATCTGAAAGTCCCTATATGTAAAGTACTGAATTCAATTACTTGTTAAGTTAAATGTCAGCCTGGATTTCGAAGCTCAACAAATCTAACGTTTTCGCATGAATAATTAATACTTAAGTAATACCATGCACTAAAATCTCGGACAGAATAAATAAGATCTTAATTAGGCAATCAATAATTTATAGGAAGCAATTACACCTTGACTTTCTTAAAAGATGTTTAATTTGATTAGCATTTAAGTGATCCGATATTCTTACTAAAACGTATTCGTTTTTCAAAAAAGCAATTGATGTACTTTATGTACTTTTCTTCTTCCACCTTTCTTTTAAGATACCTTTCGGAGTCATATATAATTTTTTGTTGAAAATACTCTTATTAATTGAAAATTAATAATTGTGTATGGTTGATGTCTATGGCTTCAAAGCTTTCAACAACTAATTCTAAATGCAATCGATCCATTCTAATTCTAATATGGGTTCAGTGGTTTTAATTATCTATGATTTAACATCTAAAACCTATTTCTAGCTCTCAAGAATCACAGATATCATAAAATACATAAAATTTTTTGAGAAAAACGAACATGAACACACTACGTTACATTACTAATTAGACATTACAAAATCTGACTATCTAAGCACAAAAAAGAAACGTATCCCAGTTCCAGAAAAACTGTGCATGCAATGCATTCCATGGAAGCCCCATCTTGAATGGGAAAAAGGCGTCTACCAGACTATGTAGTGTAGTTTATAAATCAATACATTTATATTGTCATTCCTTTTTGAAGCAACAAGAAAGGCTGATTATAAATTTATAATTACTTTATAATTTTGTGCCTCATCCTTAACATTTCTTTGGTATAATATATGTTTCAATTTTGAACTGCGAGTGTGAGGATGACTCCTGAGCAGTCATCTCACTTGTTTAACTTCTACGCCATCCTAAAATGAGGGTAAATTTAATTTGTACTTCGTCCCTATATATGTTAAATGTCTGGAGTAAAGAAATAATTTATTTAGCGATCCTCAAAACTGAAACCAGAACATTTATAAATAACAATTTATAAAACAAAAAAAAATTTGTATTGTTATAATGAAATAAGATAAAACAATGTTTCGTTCTATGAAGATTATGTTTTTATACTTATTCCGCTTTGATTTGTTTAGATTTTAGTAATTAGAATCATCTCTCTTTTTATTTACTTTTCCTAATCTGTTCAATTGGAAAAATTAAAACGTTGACATAACAGGTATTTAGTTTATAACTTTGTGTTATAAGTGGTTATTTTATTTCTAATTCATTCACCAAATAATTAAGTAATTTGAAGCTCATCGTGGAATGATTCTCACATTTAATATCGTTCCAATCAAGAAATCTTTGTCCTTATATTTGAGTGTTTGAAACCCCATGGGGGCTAGATTTAGTGTATTTTTTTTGGAAAAGCTCAAGATTTGGAAAAAAATAATTCAGTTATTATTAAAATTAGCTACAAGTTTATTTTAGTGCAAATATATTTATATCCCTATTCGAAGTAACATTAGACCAGTTTTAGGACGAACTTAGTGATTTTGACCGTTATGAATTAGCGAGAAAGATATCTGAGTTGATATCTTTTCTCTTCAAACTTTGGCGCCACTTCAGCACGAAAGTATTTAAACCTGACTGATGTAGTTAGGAAACAGAGCTGAGTATTCAGCGTTACTTTAATGAAATTCAAATCCGGAAGCTTCTGATTTCAAAGTATGAAGCCTCATCACTGGATCATAAATTCAAGAAATGGTATGAATTTATCCCAATAGTTCTTGATCCTGCATTACTGATTAGCATATTTTCAACGAAATATATATCGACTCTATCTTTAAGACTGTCTAATGTACTACCAAATGAGAAAGGAATTTTAATTATAAACATTTCTGTAATTTTTTAATTAAATTTTAGAATTTTATTAAATTTAAGAATAGTTGAATTTCAAAATTATTGCTTTCTAAATTAATATTATTTGTAAAATGAAAAGCTATTTGTTGAAATTTTCGTAGCTTCTAAATTAGTGCATTATTCTGAACCACAGTTAAAAAAAATTGCAGTGCGTATAATTTAAAGAAAAACAGACTCTAGAACTAACTATACGAATACGAAGGGCCCTTAGTCTATGTTTGTAGATAGATATCCTATTTATCCTATTATATTACTTTCTTATTATTGGTATATTAATCGAATTGTGAAATTGACAACTGAAACTCTTCTAATTCAAAACTTTTTCTCCGACTTAATTTTTTAAATTAGAACTTTCCAAATAATTAATCTTAAATTTCCTATAAAAAGTTTGTTTTTTGTATTAAAAAAATTACCGAAGTTTTAGTAAAACTTCCATTTTTTAGTGGAATTGGTATTTAAATTAATAAAACCTTATTAAATATCTTGACTTTAATTGCATTACCGTTTTACCTTGAAAAAACAAGGAATCTATTTTGAGTAACCCCCCCAAAATTTTTGAGCTATGGTTTTACGAAGGCCGACACTCCTGAGTGGGTGCCTAACTCTCCAAGATGACACACCACTCAACAAAAGGGACATTTGAGGCTCGATGTAAGATTTAACGGGCATCAAGATCACTTATATAACAATTCTTATGCAACCTATTTTTCTAACTATGCACCTCTCGTAACCCGAAACTTTACCTTCCAAATCCCCTCGGCTCTATGTTGGGATTCATACGATGGTACTTAACTTCATTTTTAAAACTAAAATTGATATACTGAAGAAACTGAAAAGAAAATAGATATCCAAGAGTATTTCACATTCCTAAATAAAGACAAATTTTGCAAAATCTGTTTTTTCCAAGAAGAATTTTTTAAAATAAATTAATTGGAATTTCTTACTAACCACTCTTTTTGAAAAATAAAGAGTACAAACGAGGTCTATTCGAGTTCCATGACAAGAGATAGCTTAATTACGTCCACTATTGCCGAAAGAGTAAGAAGAAATACTATTTCTTTATTTGAAATATACAAGAAATGCTTCGTCTTCTAACGAGATAATTAAGCTAGGCTATGTCTAAGACGGATATTCAGACTAGTATGGATCTTCTGTGATTAGATCCTTACTTATGATCCTTGAACAAGTCCCAAGAAAAAGTTCTGGAAAGCTAATTAGGGACTTCTGGTAATTAAAAATATCATCCAGAAAGAATAAAAAGTTATTCATTAGTATTTAAAAAATAACTGAAACTAATTCAATTATATTGGACAAAGAAAAAAGCGAACATAAACTTTAATGATGTAATTTAATGATGCAAACAGAGATTGAATTGTCATTATATAGTCTAAAAAATGCTTATTTTAAACATTTACTCAAAAAAAAGGTATAGATGCTGTGCCATTAAAAAATTTTGTATGCGTAAGAGGTAGCGAAAATACTAGGTGACAATGATTGAAATCCTTTTAGCAGTTCATGTATCTACTGTCTAACTTTTATTCCACTCTTCTAGATATGTCAAACGGTGTGGAATCGAGTGTCGAGTATACGATCAAGTATTGAGACTAAAGAATTTTACATTGGGATGATTTTGAAGTAATGAAATACATCTGATCTTTTTTACCAAATACTCGTGAAAAAACTGAGAAAATTTGATGGCTACCACTCAAACATGCACCATGTGGATTTTCTGCAATCCATACATGATTGATGTGCATATTTGCCATCATACATGAATGTGGCTTCATCCGTGAACAGGACAAGCACCTCTCGTTGCCCGACATTTTCTCTTATTGTATGGTGAAAGTTGTTTTGACGAGTTCTATTATCCCTTATAGTACAAACCATTAGTTTTGCAACACCCTATATACATAATATATATGTAATTAGTTTCCTATCTTTTTACTTTCTTGTAAGTCTTTATTTCAATCAAGCAATTTTCCTGCCAATGTCTTACAGTTCGGAAAGAAACCGCAATATTTCAATGAAAACTAGAAATTATGTTTTATCTGTAGATACAGTATCAGTTTTCTTTGTGAAATCTAACATTACAGGAATATATAAGACTTATTTAGTTTATTCCCCTTCTTATCAGAAAGGAAAAATATTTCGAACACAATGCCTTTAAAGTGGGTGAATAATGATTGCAGCGTTTATTACATTCCTGCAGAATTTCCATTTGCTTCGCAAAAGCAAAATACAGATATACTGCATACAGATTGTTCTTTGATTGTAATCTTGTCGATCAAGTTAATACATAAGGCCCCGCACATGCGATGTAACAATTGTACAACTCTTCTTCAGTAGATAAAAGAAAAGAAATACTCAATGAATTTTATATTAAAAACTACCATTTTTGTATTGTCTTATTAAATTTCCACCTGGGATCCGAGGTTCTGTTACATGACGTACACTTCCATCAGAATATTTCTGGTTTGTCCAGATGATACCAAGAATCAGAGGGAATAATCTTAAAGAAAATGCCTGAATAATAATGAAAGTAATACTTTAACAGTATGTCATTGACGAACACTGATTACGAAACTACCTATCATTTTGTGATCTTTGACGGTTTATCGCTGGATTGCGATTATCACTCCAATCAGAGTAATCTCTCAGAAACTTTCTCGTGTCCTTTCCAATAAGAAGTTTATTGTCCTTTCTCTTCTTGAAATTGTTGATCTTTGTTAAAGTCGCGAATGCCTTGATTGTCATTGGTGCACAATAGTTACCAAATATATATCATTGGCAGGAATTTAGAAATTTCAACGAATATGTCATGGGAATATATGATTTGAGTGTCTTTTTTCAGACCAACTGAAATCAAAACTTGGTACGAAAATACAGTAGCAATCATAAGAACATATCCAGAATTTCATTGACTTAAGTGATGCGTTCATGAGTTACTGATTTTACATACATGTAGAAGTGCAAACCAAGAATGACCAGTTATTTGACATATTTAGCTCAAAATGCGATAAAACCGTACATTTAGATACTAAACCTTTGAATGAAATTTTATCTATATTGACCTTCACATTTTGTAGTTATTGAGTTTACCTGAATTCGAAAAAACTAGACAGATATTTTTCTGTGAAGGAATTACTAACAAAATTGGACAAATATCTATAAATTTGTGTAAACTTAAAAATTTCATTAATCTGGATCAGCGCATTTTTGGGTTGAGTTCATATAAAGAAAAATATAATTTAAAAAATTCTGTTATTCGGAATCAGGGAGGTCTGGAAAGTGAAAATAAGTCAAAATCTAAAGTTCGAATTTTTTGATGATTGCCTTACTTTCTCTGTACTTGGTGCTTGCCATTGTTTGCAGAATGTTTCTAAAATATTATGGGTGAAAAGCTTGTAAATTCATAAAAAAGAGAGGCAGGAGAGAAGCATTATACATACTATTAATGTCTAGGTTACATTATACTAATGCGTTTATAAAGGAACTTAAGGCTTTTAATAAATAGAAAAGAATTATTGACTGTTCCTTTGATGCAAGTATCCAGTATTATATCAAATGAATGCTCGTAATGTTTTATGTTTCTTGTATATGAAGTATAGAGGAATTGTAATTGACAAAAAAACCTAACTCTAGGATTTGACGAATCTCCATCTTTCAGATATATCTGACTGAAAAACACATTTCTGGCATTAAGCTTGTCTGTTTTGTCTGCTTGTCAGTGAAAATAATAGCTTAAAGCAGATTTCAACTGGTTGGCTGAAATTTGGTATATAGAATTCCAACCAAATTTATAGAGTTCTGTCAAATTTTGAATGAAACCTATTCTTGGGAAGTCTGTACGTTTAACTGTTCGAATGCAAGTGAACTCGATAGCTAAAACACGTTAAAAAGCCATGTAGATAAACTTTGATGAGCTAGTTAAACATCTAAAATATAACTACTTACCAAGTTTTGAGCTAAATCCGTCAAATAATCGATCGCCTTTTAACCTGTATTTCTATCATCATGTTAAGACAATAATTCATAAATGCAATAACTTAAAACAAAGAAATTCTGTATCTTAACTTATAAGTAAGTGCAACTGTAGTTTTGTGTCATATTTTGGCGACAATGGGCCAGCAAAATACATTATCTCGCTACAAATTAAGTAAAAATCCCAAATTCGCCTCAGATATTTATATTTCGTATATATTTTTTACCAGTACATTTCAAGGTATTCTCTATCTTATTCAAGGTCTATAATTTTATGCTGAAGGAAAGAGATAAGATATTTATTATCAATATGAGAGAAAGTTTCTGGGTGACAACTTCAGATCCTTAATAATATTTAATATTAATGGTAAAATCGAGTTTTTTAACTGTCATTTTCTATCTCAGCTCATGAAAACTTGAAAGAATTAAAATGCTTTCTCTTTCCAGCAAAGGAAAACGGCTGTAAGCGGGCTTGTCAAGTGCCATAAGTCACAACAGAAACGACAAATGAAAACTTTGAAATGTTTAAGTCATTGTTATTGATCTTATTTGAATTTTTTTTTGTAAAGCAGATTTATGTTATGAGATAAGCAAATTGAGTTTTCAAGAAAGGATATTATAAATTTAAACCATGTTCATGTAAAGAAAACAGAACTTACCAATATAAAAACTTCCAACTACACCACTATGAAGATTTTTCGGGTAGCAGATTTAAATCTGAGTTTACGATATTCTGCATATTTATTTACTTTTATTAAATATAATATGATATATATTATTAATTCGTTGCGGAAATCTACTTTCCCTATATTTTTATTATATATCTTACTTGGAAATTTCATATTTTTATATGAAAACAAAAGAATTATAAAAAAAATAAACTCTCATAATTGAGTTTGGACTATGACTATTCAGTCATAAGATACTTGAATAAAGTAAAAAGAAATCTATAAATATTTCTAATATTCACGCCAAGGTAGAAATGAATTACTAATCGAATTCTTGTGTACCCATTATTTTTGCTGATGTGTTTTCTTTATAAATGATTCTTATATTGTAGAATATGACAACAGAATTTGAATCGGCCATTTGACTGCTCAGTTGAGAGCTGCTTCAGAATTTTAAGCAATATATTTGAGCCCCATGACTAATTTAAAAGCTACATTTTGTTGTAAAAAATCTACATTTATTTAAAATTTGTTATTGGAAGCGTTATTATGAGTTTTAAAAATCCCCAACTAATAATTACGGCGATTTCTATCAGAGTTACAGTCAATTTTATTTCTTATTTGAAGCTCCACTGCATTCAAATGTTGACTCAAGAAATATCTCTGTAAAGAAACAAGAAAAAATGCTTTTAGAACTAAAAAAAAAATCTCGAGGGTTTTGTTAAAGAAAGAGGATTTTTGAAGTGCAAAAATAGATTCCAGCACATTCGATCAATTGGTTACCCTTTGTCGACTAAAAAAAGAATAAACAAGTCTTCATCATGATGGATGGCCAGATACTATCTAGCACGTTGTTTCATGTCCAGAAAAATGTTTCGTTGGAAGCATAAAAAAATTGTTGCATTTTTCAGAATTAATTCTAAAAAGAAGAATTTGATATACTGTTGGATAAATTCAGAAACCTGATTTGGTTAGAAAACGATTCAAAGAATGGTGATTAAACAATAAAATTGCTATGGGAATATATTTAAAGAAAAATGTAATCATGTTTTATTTGACTTTTCAGAATATACAATGCAAAATTTGAATTTTGATTAAGAGCCTAAAATTTAAGAATATAACATTTAAGAAAGCTCTGAAAAATCAGATGAAAATCATTGAAAATTTTATTTATCATTTATTTAAATTGTTCTTGCAACATATTGTCATAGAATTATACCAATTATAGGGCAGAGTAGCCTTAAGTGGTTACACTTATTAAAAAATAAATTCTAAATACGTTCGATAATTTTCAAACTGAATTATAAAGTGCATACCCAACGTTGATTTAGAAAGGTGCTGAATTGAAATTAAACTGCCATCCAATTGCACGTAATGTTTATGAACTTCATTTACAAACTCAAATGACCACTCTACATCAATGTGAGTAAATTTGTTTTGCAAAATACCGTTGCCACAATCAAAGTATCAACCACATCGAAACGATGATTCATCTGTAGAATCAAGTCTTGAATCTACAGTCATCCTATTTTGAATCTAAGATGCTTCTGGAATAGAGTCTATTTGCCAGCTATGGGATTTCAGAATCATTCTGGAAACTATTTCAAAAAATTTAAAGTATCTGTTAAATAAACCCATAAATATCGTTGGACTAAGTTAAAGATATATAACCTTGAAAGTAAATTTATTGAGCATCAGTCCTAATGACATAACGAGTTTTCGTTGGAATCGCACCTTACATCCACTATCATTTGACCCTGAAGCACTGGTAAAAAGGCACTGCTTCATTTAATAAAACTTTCGTTTCTCTCTCAAAATTAATTTACAAGTCTTAAAGGCATTTCATTAAATGCCTATTTAAAAGTTCAATATTTTGGATAAGATTAGTTAAATTACTTGTTTTATCAATTCATCTTACTACACAAACAAAAGTAGTGTAACAGATTAAGACACTTAAAACCGAAATTTTCATACAGTCAAAGAATTCTTCGTCATTTGGAATTCTTGTATTTCCCATTTTCAAACATACATCTTATCATGTATGGAATAGCAATGGCTAGGTCACAAAAAGATTTTTTGTCCCCAACTTCAAGATTAAATGGATTTTTCCTCAGAATCTGGACTTAAAATTGCATTCATCAAAACCTAGCCTCAAGACCGGTTGGAATGAATTCGATGTCTTACTATGGAATAAAATACACTGTTCTGAATTATTTCCAAGTCTTAAATCTATCTAAAACCATCTTTTTAAGAATTCAGTATTACAAGAGCTGGCCCAATCGTTTTATCAATTCTTCTCACTACACTACAGGTTAATAAGGAAAAAGTGTTGATACCAGTGGCGTTCACGAAGAACTGAACATTGAATTTATTTATATTATCAAGGGAAGCCGGTGTCATTTTCACATATTTGAGCTCTACATGTTCACGCCTGTGGAATCGCAGTGTCACGATCCGGATTATTTACAAGACTTAAAAGAAATTCTCCGCGAGAAATAAACAGCCTTCGGTCATGTGATTTCGAAAGAAATCGGGAAAACCTGTTCCAAAATATATTTGACCATAAAATGTTTTCTATTTCTTTCCCTTGAGGGCAGCAAAGTCGAAATATCTCAGTCAAGAGAGAGAAAGAGAAGGGATGATAACATACATTTATATTTCGAATAATGTATGCTTATCACATATAAAAGAAACCCATTTCGTTCCCACACGCAATGCATACGTACATTTAGAATGTTAAGGATGATTTTTTTGTCGAGTTTTCAGAAGTTTGGAATATTTTTCATCTGTAAAAGTGGTGAAATATTTGTTTAAGAGCACTTACATTTCTACACCCCCGAACCAACTACAGTTGTTAATGGGGCACTTTTCAGAAATATATGAGAAGAAAAATGTAAAGAGGAAACCTGGGGCTTTATTTTGAAATCTCAGATTTTTTTTTACATAGATATAGATTTTCATGAATTAGCGCAAAGTATGAATTTTATATGATTTTACATTATGATAGCGCATCTATTAAAATGTTATGAAACGTTACTAGTATAAAGCGTTTAGCATAATTATGTTTTCTTAATATTTGAAATAATGATAATAAGATTTTATCTTAATTTTATTTCAAGCATTTTGTAATGTAAATTCTTTAATGTAACTCTGTTGATTCTTCAGGGTTACAACACTAAAATTTTGATATTTTTTTTTCAACAATTTAATTTATAATAATTTCCATTACTTATTGCATTGTTTAGTTTAGTTTAATTATTTTAACGTCCCGTTGTAAAGCAACACTTGGGCTATTTATTATATTTTTGGAAGGAAATGTTTTATTAAGGAAACTTTAATCAAATGCTTAATATCCAATAAACTATTTTTTTTACATTTGAAACTAAGTCAAAATAATTTTAAATCAATTTACTTGCATTACTTACATTTACATAAAAGGTGTTTAGCTTATCTCGGTCCTATAGCTAATATCTAAAATTTTATAGATATGCTTCGAGTTATAAAAAATGCTTTAAATAAAGCACAAAATTTTCGTAATGTCAATCAATAAATGGGCTGTTGAAAAATTAAAAACATCTTTTATACAGTGATAGGATCCTTATTGGCACAATTGATAAAATATATTTGGTGTAATATCATTTTAAAGAAAATTTTTAACTTTCCTACGAGTAAAACGGGCTGAGGTTTGTAGCTCTGGGTTTAGTATAGTTATGTTTATGTTCTTCTTGAAACCAACACGGGAAACTATTTTGAAACGAACTTCCTAATTTTGAGATCTAAACAGACGAAGAGGAACTTACTTTAACTGCTACCCACTTCTCCAAATTTCCGCACCACACCATCGAGAGGAATGCAGCCTTGAATATCTTTGTTTTAAAACATTTGTAAAATTTATTGGGCCATCTCTTGGAAAATCGCTATGTATCCCCGCTCCCCCCTGCAGAACAATGAAGTATTTTCTTTAAAATGTTAGGATATCAAGAATATCTTTTTATTAAAAAAATAAGACACACAGGATGATAAAATTTTAAATGAAAGTTATTTTTTCAACCCTTGATTCGAACAATAAAAAAAAAATTCCTTACTTCATTACAAGTATTTTTCAATTATGTAAAGCATTTCAAGTATGTAAACATCTTTTTAATTTATTACTATCTAGACATTAGTTGTTAGGCCATTAATTAGAGTAATCACCCTGTATGGATATTTATGGCTTCAAAATAATGATAATTAATGACTTCTTCACAATGATAGGAAATTATTTAATCGTTTAAATTTTATGCCCCAATTTATGCGCTGTCTTTAATGATGGGTTTTTGGAACATTTTTGATAAATTTTGATCGTTTTAGAAATTTCTATAAAAAGCAAAGGTATCATAGAAAAAGGTCATTTATTAATTTTTAGGAATGAAACAATATAGCATCAAATTTTTTTTTCGAAAAACATAAAATTTTGCCTTCACCCCGATATGCGGATTAATTAAATATCTAATATCTTTTCAGAATGTAAAGAATAAAATGTCATCTAATCTCAAAATAAAACATAGAACTTTTTCTCTATTTTTTAAAAAAATCAGACATTCAGTTAAATGCAATATTTGACAGCATACTCAAACGAAAACTTATCTTTTTCTTCGAAGGGAAAATGAATTATTTGGATATTTTGTAAAGTAATAACCGACGTTTGGAACTAGGAGTACCACAAATACAAAATTTACATTTCATGAATAATTTATTTATGGAAATCTGTCTACGCGTGCGCAATTTATGAGAAAAGTTTCAGTTAGGCAAGTGGAGTTTGAAACGCATGGATCATTCTATAACTGGTAAGGTCAAACAGTAAAAGTTACATTTTATTCATAAATGGGAAAGTAAATAGAATGGCCTGTCGCTACAATATAAAAGGAGAAAATGGCGCTCTCTCGCCTTTCTTGTTTGCTTCCACTTCTGCATATTGTAAAGAGCACTTCCACTTTTGCGTATTGCTAAGAGTACTTCCACTTCTGCGTTTCATGCTTTGTCGTATGTTAAGAACAAGCATATGTGTGTTAGGAAGAGCTTTTACTTTTGAAAATTTAATGAGCAGAAAATTTAATGGTGAGCTCTTATTTTGATACATAAGTGCATCCTTCTAGTTCGTTACGTTTTTGAGCTATTGAGTTCACATTCAGGAAGACTGTAATGTCTTCATCCTGACCGACCAAATAAGGGAGTAACGAACAAACAATTCTTTTATTTACAGCCTTTATATGTACACAAAAACAACTTGTTATCATCTCTGTTAATATTATTCACAAACTTCCCACAATAGTTGAAAGTTTCATCAGGAAATAGTTCTATGATCAAATCGGAGAATCGACATCAAAAAATTTAACAATCTGTTAGCTCAAACGGCTACTCCAAGGGGTCTTACCAGAAATCCACCGATATTCATCGGGGGGATCTTAACAGAGAAACCCGAATCACAAGGAGTTTCTCATCAACAAATCAGGAGCAACTTCGAATTTTTACGTCTGAACCCTTGAAAAAAAGTCCAGCATTTTATTTCCGTGAAATCTCCACCTCTGATTTTCCCATTTCGGCACTTGAAGTCCTTATTGCCCAGCTGCTGCTCAGCAATGCTTTCTCAGTGATATCCAGTCGATCGTGGGAATATCTATTCATGATCCATCTTTGAAGCTGACCTTCCCCGAAAACATATTAATTACAATCAATTCACAGCTAACACCATGTAAAAAACATCTGAATTCGATACTTATTAACAACTGTTGTTGGTAAGTGATCGTTTCTCGAAGATTTGAGGATCCCTTCACTATGGAAAAAAAGTTTAACTTCTGGATGTTTTAACTCTCTTCTTCCTTGAAAATATGGTAGAACTCTTTGAAAAGACGAAACGCACATCTGTGGTCCTTTATTTGGGCGGACTAAATGATCAGACACAATGAGTCTATTAGTTAAGAGGATTCCATCTGGAGGTCTATAAGTACTTAACTATGTGAGGAGAAAAGGTGACGTTACATGTGACCGGAATGGCATTTACCAAGTGAAGAAAAATGGGAAGTATTATAAGGATTTTCTTTGGCAAATTTAATTCAAATATGGAAATAATTATATATTTATGGATCAAAATAATATCCCACATTTCATTTATTTGGTTCTTATTGTTTATGAATTACCATATTCATAGGAATATAGACATAATTCAGCCTAACAATATGATTTTTGAATTTAGATAGACATAAATTATGGCTATACAAGCAATTTCGAAATTTTGAGAAAGAATGCAACAATTTCTGTATTTCTGTTTTCTAATTGCAATAATTTCTGCAAGTAAATGAGAAACCAGAGGGAGTGATTTCCCTGAAAATTTTCACGCATACTCTTTAATAAAGATGTTACCTTTTTGAACGACTTACATGACACTGGCTTACTATAGTTACTAAATATCAATCTTTGGTGGGAATTTAGCATCTTTACTGAATCTAGCCCATGATCATTGGTGAATGTTTTGGCAATATATACCTAGTATGGGATAAAAAAGTATCCAAAAATCAAATTTGGCTTAGACGCGTTCTTCCCAACCGATTGAAACAAAAACTTGACATAAAACTACACTAAAAGTCACAAAATCACGAACCAAATTTGATATATATAAGTCATTGCGTTTCTGAGTTATCCCATTTACATATTTCTGAAAGAGCAGACCGACAGATAGTCATCCCCTTGGTTGATCTCGTTCGAAATTTGGCAGGCGTCTTTATTAAAGATGATAAATCTGTGGACCAAATTTTATCTATCGGGAACTCTTCGTTATATAGTATTCTTTTGTTTAGTATTTGCACGAAATTTGATAAATATATTAAAATTTGATTATCAGCCTGTATATAAAATTTCATCTGCCTAGCTCAAACGTGTTTTGGATTATCTTTGTCAGGAAGAGGTGTTAAGACAAACGGGCATTTTCCAAAACTGCTGTTTTTTCGATCCCAGGGAGATCTAAAATGTGAAGATTTTCCAAAATCTCTAATTCAAAATTTTCGTCGAATAATATAATTTCTCTTCACTAAGTATACGACAAAGTAAAAGTAAAGTACAACAGAAGTAAATAACCGATGATTAAAAAACGAAGTTGCTTCTCTCAGACGATTGCCAGGATTCTTATTAGCATGAGTGACAGAGAAAATCCATGGTATCGGCAATTTTTGCAGCAATCAAAATTAAAATTTTAAAATCGTAAGCATTTCTTCAGATAAGATTATCACAAGACTATTTATTGACTGAATTACCACGTGAACAAAGTTTATAAATAATTAACTGCATTCCAGCGTTGGTGAGTTAATTTCAGTCGGACAAAAACGTGGAGTATATTTTTGATTTAGAAATTGTCCTCATTTAAAAATTCAATTTTATTTATTGACTGCCTAGTTATTTACTACAAAACTTGTCGTTTCTCTTTGTGATGAGACATGAAAGACAGTTTGGAGATCATTATTTAAACTGTCTCTTTTACTTGAAAGCAGCTTTGCTTTTAATGAAACAAAAGGCATTTACTTCATTCATTGTCACACTTTAATTCATTCAGTATTGGCTTGTCTTTGTAAAAATGTCATTAGAATACTTCATATCATCCTTCTATAAGTTCAGAAATTGCTATAAATTAAAGTATGTGATACTACTTGACCCCAATAAAATTTTCCTTCAATATCTATACATTATGCCTATAAAAATGTTTCTTTCTAGTACTGCTGGATATCATAAATACTGTAAAATTATGCTATTAAATTTTATTTTATCATGCAGAATTATCAACCTATTTAATTTCCCCAATCATAATTTTAATATTATATCTTATAGCACTGATTTTAGTGGTAATAAAAAAGAATAAATACCTTTCGACATTCTATACAATTTTTCGTTTGAAATGACTAAGCTAAATTTTATTAGAAGAACATCCTTCATTGAAGTTGCACAATGAATATTTTAGGACGGACCATGCAATTTTGAATCGAGTTAGATGACGAGGACAACACCCAAACCAGCAAAACCTCTCCAGTAACTACTGCAAAGCAACAGAAATCTATTTGATCCCTGATGTATTTAAGGTGCACTCGACCAGAAGATTTGACGCCAAAACTTTTCGGTTCTGTAACCGGACACTACCTGTTGCCCTCGAGAGATCCTTATTAATAGGAGGAAGCAAGTAGGTTGAGTCACATAAAAGCTATTGTTATTTTCGGACGGACCTTGTTAATTTAAATTATGACAAGAACGACACTTCAGCTGGCATTCTCTCTCTATTCTTTTCACCAAACCATTGGTAGCTGGCCCTAACAAGTAAGAAGGCCGTGGTAGCCTGCTTGGTAGATCATCAGTCTCGTAACCGAAAGGTAGCGAGTTTTGTCCTCGTCTCGTCCAAAGACTGAGACTAATGGCAGTTGGGGCACGTTAAATAGGTCGTGACTGCAATGTCCCCCAAGTTCCCATAACAAATTATACCTCTGGTGGTACTGAATCAAGGATGAGTCGATCTCTGATTTGGATCTAAATTCTGACTTGCAGATGGATGAATGAGTTCGACCAACCGCTAAAAAGATTGTGTCTTGCGTGTTCGAGAGAAGTCGTACTTTCACCTTAACGGTGCTCATTAACAACGTAAGGCCCACACCTCTGCCTTAATTCGAAAGAGCTCCGCTCATTCGGGCTTGATATGGCCAAGTGGCATTAGACCCACCACCACCAGGAGTTACAGAAAGTTAACTAGTAGAGTGCCCCCAAAAATTCTTTCTCATTGAGCTATGAATGGCCTTGCAGGGCTGCGTTTATGCAAACATGCAGCTTATCTATTAGTCGTCTATATCAGGGCTTCTTAAACTGTGGGTCGCGACCCCCCTGGGGGTCGCGTGACTACTGAAAGGGGGTCGCAAAGATCTGATACTTTTCAATCATTATAAATAAAATTTTAAAATTAGTATACACACTACGTACAAATATAAATACAAATAAAAATCATACAAAATACTATTGTAGTTTTATTATAACTATTTTTTGAAAAAAGTGGCAATGCAAAACTGTTATGTAGGGCCTATAAATGAAAATATGGAAGTAGCATTTAAAATAATAAATACAACGCGCTCCTCGATTTTCAACTGAACGTTCGACATTGATGTCTGGCCGCCGGCGTCAGTGTTTGCAAGATAACTTAGTGATTATAAGTACCCAGACGCCGCGTCGCCTTACAGCTTACACATACAATACGGAAGCATAATCAAGCTAGGCTAGGCGAATCGGCATATTATTTTTATAAAAGAATAATAAAAAAAATTAAATGCAAGCTTCTTTTTCGCCGTCTTTGTGATACGGTGCCTTTGTGCGCTGCACACTTTGAACACGCCATGCGTCGGGGTTGATCTGATCGTAATTTGTTGTCCTTGCACTGGTAAAGATTCGAGTGTAGTTATTTTTCTGTTTGTACTTCAGTTTGGACTCAGCTTTGTCTTCGTAGTGACATGTGTGTATTTACTGTGTAATTTTCAGTTGGTGTTTTTAATTATTACGTTAAAGTTCAACTACATTTTGTTTAATTATTTATTATTATTTAACCATCATGAATAAATGGCTAACTAAAATTCCAACTAATAAGTCTACCACGCTGTCACAACCAAGTTGCAGTGCTTCAAATCCGACTTCTAGCAAAACAAAAAAAAAGAAAATATGACGAATCATATTTGCAGTATGGCTTCACATGCTCTTCTCACAACAATGAAGAACAACCAGTGTGCTTAATTTGCAAAGAAGTTTTGGCTGCAGAAAGCATGAAACCGTCAAAACTGCAACGACATTTGAATACTAAACATGTAACGTTATCAAAAAAGCCAATAGAATATTTTGAGCATCTTTTGCAAACATCAAATAAAGAAAAGAACACTTTGGAGAAGTATGTTACTTTGAATGATAAATATCTATTGGCATCGTATGAAGTTTCGTATTTGATAGCAAAAACGAAAAAGCCTTTTACTATTGGAGAGCAACTTTTACTACCTGCAGCTATAAGAATGTTTGAAATTGTTCATGGAAAACAGTATGCTGCTGAAATTAGTAAAATTCCATTATCAAATGACACTGTGTCCAAAAGAATTTCAGACATTAGCAATGATCAATTTCAACAGCTTCTTATGAGGCTTAAAGACAGCTCAAAGTTTGCAATACAACTGGACGAGTCGACAGACATTTCAAAAATAGCACAGTTGTTACTTTTTGTAAGATATATTTATGAGGGAAGCATTCATGAAGATATACTGTTTTGTCGTCCTCTGGAAGGTCATACTCGTGGAAAAGATATATATAAAAAAGTAAATGAGTTTTTTGAAAAAGAAGGATTAAATTGCAAAAATTGTGTTGGTGTGTGCACGGACGGTGCTGCAGCAATGACGGGACAAGATCTTGGTTTTACAGCATTTGTTAAAGCTGGAAATGATCATATTACATTTACACATTGTATGATTCACCGAGAGGCATTTGTTGTTAAAAAAATTGCACCAGAATTAAACACTGTGTTTTTTGATGCAGTCAAAATCATTAACTTTATTAAAAGTCGAGCACTTAATAGTCGATTGTTTAAAAATTTGTGCATTTATATGGATTCGGATTATACAAGTTTATTGCTACATGCTGAAGTTAGGTGGCTATCAAGAGGTCGAAGTTTGAAACGATTATTAACTTTAAAAGATGAAGTTCTTATATTTCTAACAGAGCAAAATTCTAATTTGGCCGATTATTTTCACGATAATTTATGGCTTCTCAAGCTATGCTATTTGGCAGATATTTTTGATAAAATCAATGATATGAATTTATCAATGCAGGGAGTCTGCGTTAATATGTTTATGTTAAAAAATAAACTTGAGGCCTTTGTTAAAAAAATTCTTATATGGAAGAACAGAGTGGAAAGTGGATCGCTCGAAATGTTTCCATTTACTGACGAGTATATAATTAGTAACAATATTTCAAAAAAAGATACTCCTATAACAAAAATTATAGTTAATCATTTGAAGGATATGGAAGTTTACATGCATAGGTATTTTCCCAATGACATCGATACACAACAATGGATTTGCAATCCATTTTCAATTGAAATGGAAGAAATTAATTTTTTAAACTTCAAAGCACAAGAAGAATTTGCCGAATTAACAAGTGATACTACCTTGCGACTCAGATTTTCTCAAGTGCCTGTGCATGAATTTTGGATAGAAATTAAATCAGAATATCCCCTACTATCGGAAATGGCAATGAACAAATTACTGCCATTTTGTACAACATATTTATGTGAATCAGTCTTTTCCACATTAACTTACATAAAATCAAAATACCGTCAAAATACCGTTTAATAATCAATACGTTTATTAAATATCCTTATTTAACAAACGTTGAAAATTTATTACGATCTGCAATAACTCAAATTGAGCCTAGATTTAATTATTTGTGTAAAAATAAACAATCACATCCGTCACATTAATATTGTTTGATGTTAATAATATGTTTTTATTAAAAAAATTGTTACAAAAGTTTATTTTTTCTATTGAATATATAGATATAGTTTTATGTTTTCTTATAAAAAATTGTTACAAAAGTTTATTTTTTCTATTGAATAAATATATATATAGTTTTATGTCATTCTATTTATTGTGTTTTATTACGACCGATATCCCGTCAACGTTTCCAATTATATATGTGTGAAATGAATGGGTACGTATTCTTTAATCCTTATTTTATTTACATTGTAAAATAGTGCGATATTACATCTACATCTACGGTTAATATATATTTCATTATATGGAGGAGGGGTCGTTTAAAATTTCCTAAGCTTGAAGGGGGTCGCTATATAAAAAAGTTTAAGAAACCCTGGTCTATATCATGCTTTCAGTTGTCCCAGAGCTCTAAACTGTCGCAAAGCCGGGGACACACCACAAAAGTTCTTTTGTCCATTTGGTGGTATTGGAAAGGCGTAGTTTTCTACAATCTCCTTCCTCAAGGTTAAATAGTAAATTCTTCGAAATACTGTAATCAACTAGATCAATTGAAAGTTACCATAGCAAAAAAATCCCAGCCAGAACTAATGAAGAGACGAGACGTTGTTTTTTATCATGACAAAGAGAGGTCAGATATCGAACTAGTCTTGCGCGAAAAGATCTTACAGTTTAATTGGGATGTTTTACTACATCCTGTATACTTTCCAGATCTAGCTCCATCTTATTATTACTTTTTTCTATCCTTAAAAAATTCTTTTCGTGACAAGCATTTTAAATCCATCAGCGAAATAAAAGTGTACCTTGAGGAGGCATAATGAGGCTTTCTGAGAGATGAAAAAAAGTAATGTAGCGAAAGTGTTCTTATATAACAAAATAAATAGTATATTAAAAATAAATATTGTGTACTCGTTTCACATTAGAATTAGCAAACAAACTTATGGGCAATTTAATAAGTAAAACAAAAACACATTGAGTTTGTAAGGTTTCCATAAGGAGACCAGAGAATCGACCTTTCCATAGCGTGAAAAACGGAAAACATCTAATTCCCCTTTTAACAAGTTATTTTCAGAATTTAACCAGAATACATTTGATTGTTTTCATTTTACTTATAAAATCAAGTAAAAATGAAGTTCCCTCACATACAGAAATAATTCAAAGAATTCGGTCAAAATATTTAAACACTACTCCTCTAAGGACACTTCGGACACGTTTTCCATCAAAGTTAAATAACATGGAACTTCATTACTTACAGTTAACTTTAGTCTATAAAAGTTCCAGGAAGGTACCTTCTTTCTTATCACTCAGGATTTTCGAAAATATTTGATCCTGTCTATAAGCCTATGAGCCCCTAGTTGATCAAGAATGAAATCGGGTCTTTCAGTCTTGATCAGTTAAGCTTTAGACTAAACCCCAGCACAAGACGTAAGACTTATAAAATGATGTCTAAAGAAAATAGTATTGGATGCAAGGTCTAAGTAACTTTTTGAGAGAGATTCTCAATGAAACAACACTTACTTAAAGTGACTGTTTGTTGACTTATCATTTATTTTATTTAACTGGAAACTTTAGGAGATTAGAGAAATAATGCTTTTTGGGAGTACAAAGGTTTGAAAGTAAGGTGCGATTGAAAGATACAAAATTTGTTTAAAAGAAAATGTATAAAAAGTATTGAAATTTTTGATATAGAAAGAATAATACTAGGAGAATGTTGTGGATATTAAAAGTTTCAATATTCATCATCCTTAGAAAACATGAATGTTTGATAGAATTTTTATACTGCACATAAAAACTTTATTATTGCTTTAGAATATATTATTTTACCTAACATATAAATAATTGTATTTATGCTCAAAAGCAGTAGTAGAAAAATGTAAACAGACGAAGATTGATTAAAGTTTTTCTTTTTTTAACGAAATAAATTTACATCGACTGGTTGGATTCCAGCAATCTTCACATTTCTGTTATATTTTTTTTTTTGGTCAGATTATGATGCTATCTTTTATGCAAATTTACCTCGGATATCATGTTACTTTCTGCTCATTTGAGGCATTGTTCGCCCAGGTATTATTTTTTATCTGTTTTATATTCACTTATTCCTTAGTTTTTTTCTCTTTATTTTGTTGACTTTGTATTCGCTGCAATTCTCATATGTTATTGTCATCTCATCACTATTCAAATTTACCAGGTCCGTGTCTTCAAAAGCATGTTATCCCAAAAAGGGATGTAAAACTAAACACTTTTTATATGCGTGGCACCATCTAATGCTGCATTTGACGGAACATTAGGAGATTCCTTATTATTTATGATGATGAAAAATTTCATAAATAATACGGAAGTCACATTATACTAATTTATACTAACAATTTAATTTTGATAAATTTGATAATCGCTATTTACCAACAGTTATCCAAGTTTAGTTAATAGTATCTTAGCTTATTTGAAATTCAGTTACATAAAAAATATCAGATCACAGTTTTAACTTTCTACCTTATTAACAGAAAAAATATTTATATACATCTATATAAAATGTTCAATATTTAAAGTAATTCGTTAATCCTCAAAATAAATCTCATTGTTTATACAGGTTAAAAATACTTCAATGATTAGCATTCCAGACGGATGATTATATTATTTGACATTCTAACGCAGAATTCCCATATCTAATTTTATTTAAAGTTTTAAAAATCCCTTGATAAAAAATCGCATAATTATACTTGAAATTATTCTTATTTATTTCATTTTATCTATATTTCAAAGCTTTGTTCTTTCCTGGTGTATGTTAATTGCTAAAAAGTACAAAACTACATGTAAACGCTATAACTATTACGATAATAAGTCCTGATGTATTACATGTTTTTTAACACAGACTTCTTCTAAAAATGATATTGAGTAAAACATATTGCTTTATATATTCTCGCATATGAAATATACAAAGTATTATAATCTTAGAAAAATGATAACATATTAAATCACCTCTTAATAACAAATGTTTGAATTTCTTTCACATTTTAAAAGAATTCCATATTAGGGGAAGTTTTGAGTTTGCGAAGTACAAATGAACAAAATAATTGAAAAACGTTGAGATATTGTCCATCTATCTGGTACACAGTTTTAATATTTAAAGTGTAGATCCATCTCAAATTTTGAATCAAATCCGTCAGACAGTTGACCGTCTGCAGGCCTATACTATGCATGTAAACGCAATAACTCAAAAACTAAACAAGCTTAGTCAAATGAAATTTTGTATGTGATTTGTTACTACAACTGTAATTTTGTATAAATTTCAAATATATTGAAAAGAAAGTGTCCAAAATGCATAGCATAGAGAGTTTTTATCACTAAACTATGGAGTAGGAAATGCCCATGTGTGATATTCTGAGAGAAGTACGAAAAGCAATGATCTTGTTCTAGATCACCAATAATTATGCGGAGCAGAGATTTTAGGTTGGTGGTACTTATTGGCTCAAAAGCCATACATGGCCACAGATATGCTGGGCTGAGAAGATAACACCCTTATTTAAAGTTTCAAGAAATTCCAACAAGCTGGGTTTATAAAAAAGAAAATGAATTAAAGCAAAACTGTAAAATCTCTAGGCACTGAAGACGATACTATAAAGAAATCAACCACAATGGACATACAAAAAGGTTTCAAACATTTATTAAAATTGAAAAATTATAAATGTAATTAAAATTTTAAGGTTTTTGCAACATTCCTCCAGACCTCTGCAATTTTACAATTTTCTTTAGACATTCTTTAGATCAAAGTAAAATATTGTATCATTTAAGGAACTTATTGAAAGGTTTTTTTTAAAGTTTTGTTTACCATTACCTTATAATCTGGTTTGTTTTGAATTAAATCCTTCTTGGATGATTCTCTATCAATTCCAATCACTAATTATTTGCATTAAACGCATCAAATAATTTCAGTGAATTTTTGATATGTCATAAATATTTACTAAGCAAATAAAAAAGATCCTTTAGTTGGATTTCTATGATTTAGGGAAGCTTCAGTAAGATAATTAAAACTCATTATTTTGGTTCGGCAAAGAATCTTTCGTCATATTTCTCATTAATTAAAAAATTTTAATCATCTTTTTAACTTACACATATCGTTTTCCTTAGAAATCTGTTACTGGTATACATATAGATAGGGAAGGCATTTATTATGGATGCCTTCTTTAAAGGCTATCTGATATATTTAGCATATAGAGCGAAAAATTTGGTTAACATTTTGAACGGAATCAAAGACTTTGTTTTCCTTACATAGTCAATACTTTCATCGACTACTATCTTTCGATTTTTCTTCTATATTAATAGTATTAATCAAAGACAATCCACTGAAAGATTAATATTTTGCAATTTAGTGTCATTTATTCCGTTTCAAACTGTAATTTTAACATTTTATTTAAATTTATATACCATTTCAAACTGTTATCTGTAGAACATCTGACAATTTTTAACAAATTTAAAGAAATTTATTTCCGAATAAGAAAACATATTTTGGTAAAATAAATTTTCTGATTCAAAGCTCTTTGTGCAAAGAAACTACAAGAACTTACTCATTAAGAAACTACAAGAACTTACTCATTAAGAAACTACAAGAACTTACTCATTAAGAAACTACAAGAACTTACTCATTAAGAAACTACAAGATTAAAAGTTACATTTTAAGTTATACTCCCAATTTAATTTTGATAAATTTGATAATCGCTATTTACGAACAGTTATCCAATATTATCTCAGCTTAGTTGAAATTCAGTTAGATAAAAAACATCAGATCACGGTTTTAATTTTCTACCTTATTAACAGAAAAAATATTTATATGCATCTAGAGAAAATGTTCAATATTTGAAGTAATTCTGTAATCCGAAAAATAAATCTCCTTGTTTACACAGGTAAAAAAAATTCACTGATTAGCATTCCATAAGGATAATTATACTATCTGACATTGTAACGCAGAACTCACTTATCTAATTACATTCAAAATTCCCTTGATAAAAAATACATAATTATACTTAAAATTATTCTCATTTATTTCATTTTATCTATATTTCAAGGCTTTATTCTCCCCTAGAATAATCAATACTTCAATTCCAAGATTCGAGAATGCAGCGAAATTAATGATCAGTTTTCCAAGAACGTCAAATAATCTGGCATAAGTGCAAGACTTTTTAAAGATTTTCGAATAGTGAGCCTCATTGAAGGAGCCTGGAACGTATTTTATTGTTATAAAAGAATCAATTTTCTAATTTTGGATTCATAAAATAAATGGCATAAATGTGGGAAAAAGAAAAATTGGGGATTACAAATTTTTAATATTTATGCGTTTGTAAAGTCGAAATTCCATAAGTTAACTTTCAAAAATGTGAACGAACTCGTATAGGAGTACAAAATTTTTTTGTATGTTTTTCAAAAAAAGTTTTATCAGTACGCATAGGTAAAATTATTTTCCCATCATAAGTACGATGTTTTATATTCTAATATTTCGAAACATTATGCATTTATTAAACCTAATTTTATCCTTTAGGAGAAGGTGGTAATATATTTTTGAGTTTTCCCAACTTAAGTAATGTCCAATTTAAATGTAAACATTGAAGGAAGTAGACTAAAATAATTTTAAAAATTCTGAAAAACGCACTCTATGTGGGAGTATACCGAAGAATATATTTTTCAATTTCAGACGAATCCTATAGCGTGCATTTTGCTAATACAATTTTTGGTTGATTTCTTTTATTTTTATGAATTATTTTTTTATCACTTCCTTATTTCACTGCCAGGGATGCTTTAAGCTATTTCAATAATTTCAGCATATACATTTTATTATAGATACATGCTAGTTACCTGGCTACACGGGACTCTATTTATAATTTAAAGGACCTAAAAGGACTTTACCTACCAAGTTTTATAATATTGAATCTTTACGCAATCTCAAAGGAAAAGCCCTACAGATATTTTATCAGTCGTTAAATTTTTCGCTCAAGTTTGAGTCCTTGACTTAAGTATCCATTCAACATCTACTAAAATATCTATAAATCTCTCTTTTTTTACTGCAAGATTAATTGCGCAACTGTTTAAATAGAGTTTTGTTTTATTTCGTTAGAATCTGTAATATCTTTAGAATCTGTAGAATCTTTGAGACTCATAGTAAAGAACATAGATTTCCAAACATTTTAACAAACACACTGCAAGTAATTCGCTGGCAACTTCCGTGATAATCTGATAATTTTCCTAGTTATGTAGACATTATTTGAAAATGATAGAGTAGATATGGTCTATAGTTATTTATTATTTTGGAAGATACGATTAATCCTAACAGTTACAAAGATTCGATCCTAAACTAAAAAATTATCCGCCTCTTTTTTTCATTTTGGTTAACATCTTTGAAAACAAATTCAGAGTAAATAGCTTTGAATGCAAAATGGTGTTGCTATGAGACACCAATAATTAACTATGAAAGTTCTTCCAAAGAAAAAAAACACTGTTTAACTTATTCAACAATTTAGACATATTGCTAGAAATTCCAACAATTCATTTCTTTTAAGAGACGCGTCTCATTTTCAATGGGTAAAGAATCTTTCGAAATATTTGAACCGCTTATTTCACGTTTCACTGATGTTTACAAAATTTCTTATGAATGACCAAATTTCAGCTTGATTAATAGTGTTTGCTTGAAGATATAAGAAGTGATTAGGTTCCTGTTGCACCATTTTAAATCGTGGTCATATAACATCGAAGAAGTTTAAACCGACACTTCCTTTCCTAAATCCCAGCAGCAAAAAGATATCACGCATGCTATGTGGGTCTTTTGAAGAATAGTTATTAGAGCTTTTGACTCCCTGTTCATATAACGCATGCAAGGTCAGTCTTACGAAAAATAGTTATTAAAGCTTTTTATTCCCTGTTTAGACAATTTTTAGCCAATACTCCCATGGAGATATATTAGTTGGAATAAATTCACATTTTGTGGAACATCGTATTTGATTTTTAATTCAATTTAATCTTTAGGTTTCATGTAATCAAAAAATTTACCTGCACGGAGGATGTTTAATGGAGTATGATCTCGAATCCTGTAATTTCTAATTGAGAAACTTAATCCTAACTGCTGTGCTACCGTGATAATTTGCCCATTATCACGTAGAAGTATTTTAGACTGCAGAACTTTGATAAAAATATTTCAGCAGAATTTTCTTTATTTGTAAAATAAAATTATCAGGAGAACCATTTTTTCAGGTCATATTTCTTTTGCGTTTCAGAAGCAAACGAGAAGAAATTCAATTGTTCCCGGTGTTTATTAAATTAGGCTAGGTTTACTCACTTTATCGAAAGTAAACTAGCCATCGCGGCTAACTAAATTTTACCGGTAGAAACTGATATGAATTTTTTCCCTTGGTGATTAAAAAACGAAAAAAGTTTCGCTTATTTTTATATTTTTTTATACAAATTATTTAACAGGCAGAAAGTTTAGCTTTTATAGAAAAATTAACACCTATTAAACTGCATATTGTTTTACATAAACGCATTTATATTAGTTCAGAAATGCCTGCAATCAAAAGTTTTCTACTCAATGGATTATTAATTCATTATCTTTCATAATGTAATAATTTCTGTTCAAGGAAATAATTTTAAACTCTTTTGCAATTTGTCTCATGAATAAATAAAAACAATTTCTTTTAGAAATTTCATTAAAAATATTTCACAGTTTGAATGATGATTATCTAACATTTCATGAATAATATTTGTAACTTTCAGTTTTGTATAGCTAGAGATGGTAAACTTTTGCTAGCATATGAAAACAAACGAAATTCTAACAAGCCCTTTTTTTATGTGTAAAAATTATGCAATGTATAATCAGAAACGGCCGAAAAAGTTCTTTTCCTACACTTTAAAATATTTTTATCCAAAAGTTTTTAGAATTTAAGGAAATTTTCTCAGTTATTTCCTTAATAAATAGACTGAATTCACATGATTTTATATATCATGCTATATGTCACTTTTCACGTTATAGAATAGATAACTGCATGCTATCTAATGCGGTTTTAGTTTATTAATATTATTGTTCCGTTTGAAGGCAATACTAGGACTATTTTTTCTCGGCTGACAAGGATGACGCTTGGTTTAAAAATCCTCTTCCAACTTTCGTACAGAACTAACAGGAGTTTTGGTCCGTGACATTAAATTTAACGTGCACTGGGTCCGCAGTCATGTAGGAATTTCAATGGAATTTTGACCCTATAGTCCTTCAGTCCAGAGGTCGAGACTTCATCACCTAGGCCACTGCTGCCTATACTGTTTGAATAAGCTAATTTTTTTTCATAAATTGCGTAATGAATTCTATTATTAAATTGATATGATGCCCTTTCATTCAGTACAAATTGATTTCAGTTTATTCACAAATTTTCTACAAATTATTTGTAACAATTTTACTACAATTTCAGGTGCAAAATATTCTGATTTCATTTATCGTTAATATGAATAAGTGGAAGTTCAACCAAGTTGATAATCAGTCTGAAAATAAAAATTTATCCCAAACTTAATTATAAATAGCATCATAAAGACTTAAATATCTAAAAAAATAAAGAAATAGAATCTCCGCAATTTTCTCGATTTCATCACTTTGATTGATGATTATAATTGATTAGTGCAGTAAATTTCCCTGTGCTGAATAGCCAATGGCCTTAGTAAAAGGGCAAACGTTACGAAGATTAAGTAAGTTCAAACAGTCCACGGGTCAGTATTCATGTATTCATGCCCCTTTGGCATTGCTGATATGTCAAGCGCCATATACTGGATCTCATGACACTTGAATGGTCCCGGCATAATTTGCATGAGCATCTCGTTAGTTATGTATAGTTAACGATTCGTTCTGGTTGTAATGTAGAGAACTCCTTTCATCTAACAACGGGGACGTAAATTTCTGTTACGCTGTTAACGTACCAAAAAAAATGTTGCTTGGAGATATAAAATGAAATGCCCATATCTTAAAGAATATATTTTAAGTAATAGAAAACTTTTTTTTGTAATCACTAGATTTCGCATAAAACTGACAAAATAGCAACCTCAAAAAGAAAAAACTCTTTATTTGGGTTATTTTTTAAATAGTAGTTCTTTTTTGAAAAATTCAAATTCCTTGATCATATTTATTAATTTTGTTTTTGTTTTGATTTTTATAATAGATTGAAATATTTTGATGATAATTATGTCCAAATTTGTATGTTAGAATTTAGAATTCTTTTAATTTTTTATTTACCGACAATACTTTAAAGTATCATTTGAATCTTGTTGATGCTTTCACAATTTGACTATCTTAACTAACTATTTGAATGCACAAGAAGACAGTTTTTCCAACAGCAAGCAGTATATGACAACGAAAAATAAGATTAGAAATCTTTTATTATTAATTTAATTATTTTAAGAAAGCTTTTTTCTTCTTGGATTTATTCTGTTCTTAAACTTAAAACTAATAGCTTTAAAAAATGGGGAAATTGATGGTAAAATAATCCAGTAAATATAGGGTTAAAAATCCTAGATTGTCAGGTCTAAGAAGACAATTAACTTCTTAAAATTTCTACTCAAACAATGAACTTCAAAATTTTTACAAGTTGTAAGCTGATGCTCCTATATGCTAAACAATTTGAAGTCATTAAAAGCCTTTTTTAATCAACTTTAAAGGAAGATATGAAAAACCTATTTATGAAAAGAAAAACACGAGAGCGTGGGCGAGCCAGCAACTCAAAACGTTTTGTAGCTCTCTTAGTGAATTTCTTACATCTAACTTAAAATTATCACACACACAGTTTAGCATATAAAACTTTTATATTCATGCACTTTAAAAATCTTCAAAACTACACTCGATATTTTAAATTTATGCTGATTTTTTTAAAGACTATAGTTATCGCCGCGCATCGAATGTCCGCAACAAACAAAGGGGTGACCGAGAGTCACCTCTCGACTTGCGTCATTAACACCTTCCGGTAAAATGACGAGCATAACTAGTCATTGGTTTTGCATTTTTATTATTTATGTTGATATCATAAATTGCTACCACATATGGTTTACCATTAGATTGACTTGATACAGAGTGATCAGCGAATAAGCTCTGATTTCAAAATTAAATATCGCTACAACAAAGATTGTTAGAATAATGCGGTAAACTGTACGTTTATTAGCAAAACTGTAAAAACGCTGTACAAAAGTTGAGAAAATTTAGTTAAGAAAATCGTTAACAGATGGCGGTCTAATCACAATGCCCATAGACGCTTTCAGTGTGATGTCAAAAATGAAAAATGACTCCCGATCTGACTCCTTGTGACTTCTTTCTGTGGGGAGCTTTGAAAGACACTGTCTATAGAAAAAGTCCCGTCACTCTAGATAAGTTTGAATTGTTGATTGGTGTTGCATGTGATTCCATTTCCGTTGAGACATTGCAAGACGTGATGTCGAATTTCATTGTTCGATTACGCCACCTCATTGTTTCGAACGGTGAATATTTTTAAAAAATTGTATTTTGATTGCAAAGATCGCATCACTTTATTATTATTTTTTTTAAGACTCCTTTCAGTGGATAAGTTTTCAGCGCAGAGCGCCATCTGTTAACGATTTTTGTAACTAAATTTTCTTTTTTTTTTGTACACTATTTTTACAGCTTTGCGAATAAACGTACAGTTTACCGCATAATTCTATCGATATTTTTTGTAGAGATATTTAATTTTGAAATTAGGGCTTATTCACTGATCACATTGTACAATTTATATCTAAATTGTTATTAGTGGATTTCATTTTTATGGCTTAGGTTTTGCTCTATCTGTGAGATTTGTGAATGAATCCCCCCCTCCCCAACCCGTAAAAAGAGGTTGTGCGAAAGAATGTGTGTGTCATTTGAGCTAGAAGTCAGATTTCTGCATTTAGGTGCTGGGACTTCTTTACCCTCAAATGCCACTGCCTTGCACTTCCACTGCACCTTTCCGTGTAAACACGTTGCAAGACATCATCATCTGTCTTACTAAAGGAAAACAGTTAGTGAAAAAAACTCCATATCCAATAAGAGTAGTGCACGCTATAAAGATAAAGGTGATTGGAGAGATTCAGAAAAATCAGAATAAAGAAACGTACAATTTCCAGATACTGATAATGAAATTAATGACAGGGAAATATTATCAAGAAGAAGAAAACGTACTGAGAGACTAATAAGTGGTTTTAGTAAATACTCGGGTAGATATTTGTCTAATACTGATAATGAAACTAAGGACAGTGAAATATTACCAAAAATGACAAAAACATGCTGACTAATAAGTGGTTTTAGTGAATGGTGTCATAGATACATCATCAGAAGAATGGATTTGGAAAGAAACAGACAATGAGCTTGAAATAATAATAATGTTTTTTGGAATGCCTTGCCTAAAGGCGAAAACCAGGGGTCAATCCGAAGTCAGAGGTTTTTGATGAAATGATGAATATGAATTTACGAATTACAATTATATCCTTATCAATGATATAATTTATTTAACAAAATATAAGAATCATAAAATAATTTTTGATCAAATTTAAATGATTATTCCATGCACAATTTTGCTTCATTAAATCTTACTGGAAGGGGTTAAATCATGTGGTGAGTGATCGCTACCTTTCGAGGGCAAAAGGTTAATAAGATATACAAGATTTTAAAAATAAAGACTATTCTAACTTTTAATAATATCACTAAAATAGATATATTATCAGTAAATGAAACATTAACACTAGATTTTCAACTATTAAATTTTTCAGACAAAATAGTTACTTCATTACAATTCTTTTTAAATACTTGTTAATAACATATCTTAGTTGCATTATACACTTATTCACTTAGAAAACTCAGAGAGCTCATTTCACCCTCTTATCAAATTTGCAAGATGTGGTTTACTCAGACGTAAAATATTACAATAAAAATATATGACCGTTTAAAGTCAAATAGATATTCTAATCTCCATAATCCACATAAGTTCAGCTTAGATGAACGACTTATCATGAACGTAGACTCCATGAATTCTCATGCTCTGCTGATAATTGGATAATAATGTATTATTCTCGAATTTTAGAATATATGAGAATAGAATATTAGAATTTCCAGTTAATATACGAAGAGATTTATTCATATGATGAATATTATTATGCAAAATTTTGTGAAAGGTTTAAGTACATTTAGAAACAATTTGAATATAAAGATATTCCCATTTAACATGATTTTTAAAATTAGGCTCATCGTTTAACGGAATTTCGAAAGTTTGAAAGCAAACTTTTACATAAATATAAAATTTTTTAATTATTTACTCGCTAAGTTTAACTCAAATTAAAAAATTTTAAATTTCTGACTGAGATATTTAAATTTTACAGAATTTTGTTCTGGGCCTTCAGAAGTTTGTTTAGTTATATTTCAAATTAATTCAAAACCATATGCTTTTTGCAAAATAAATTGTATTAAATTCTCGATATCAAAATTATTAAAAATATGTCATATTAATGCTGATTCTTTGTACTGATGGAACACTTAAAATATCAAGGACAGAACCATGAAAAGAATTACATTCCTTGCATTTACTTTTATGGTAATGCATTGATTGAATTTTATATTTATCTCTTTAATTATAGTATAAGAAACACGTTATTTGAAAAATAATTTTCATGAAATTTTGTATTATTTCAATCATTATATTCATGTAAATTCTGTTTTTGTAATGATTACTTTAAAGTTTTCATTAAAAAATAAAATTATATGAGTTAACATATAACAACATATTTGATATAGCAGAATGAAATTCTTAAACCATATAGCTTATAATCATGGAAAAATACATTTGAATTTTGCTTAAAAAAATAAATAAAACCTGAAACTTTTTATCGACGTCTTCTGAAAAATAATCCTTCTATCTTGTCATCTTAAAATAAAGAAGTTTTTATTTTCACGTTGCCAGGTTTTAAGAATCCCCAGTGTCATGAGATTCCGTTTATCTTCTTTTTTCGTTTGTTCAAAGATATTACTATCAATTCTCTTTTTACTATATCCCTTGAAAATAACGTATGGTTAAGCTGTGTTGTTTATATTGATCTTTCATAGTTTTAAGTCAGGGGAAATCATTAGTCAGAAAACTTATTAAATTTAAAAAAACAAAACGGATTCCGTCTGCTCAGTTCATAATCCTTAGACAAGACGAGTTTGTTAGTAGATATTTCCAATAAAATAAAAATATTTTATTTTTCTTAAATAAAACGGAAGGGAAGGGGATTTATTTTTCTTCAATTATAGCAAAATAAATCTAAAAAATAAATAATAAATACAAGAATAGGATGTACAGACAAAGTATGGTATGATTATTTCTCAGAAACATACATATTTATTTCAAAAAAGTAATGTTTTATTCAGTTGGTTTCTATACGTATAACTGAGCAGATAATAAATATGGACAAATGAAACCAAGATCTAAGAGATTTCAATACGATTTACAATTACAGAAAGAAAAGACTAACAGGTTAAGTTAAATGTTTATCATTCATTCAATGGCGTTTTAATTGGTTGACAACTAGTGTTACTTATAGCGCAATTTATGTTATTCGTGAAAACATTGAAAAAATGGCGAATTTTTAATTTTATTTTTCAAAAATTCTTCTTACTCTATCTATTTAACTATATTTAGCATCACGTTTACGAATAACCAGAGGACCCTTAGGTGAACCTATTTAGTTTGAGTCGTGTTCTTCTAACGCTGACAGCATTTGATAACTCTGTTCAAATTTTTATTTCTAATCACTGTTTGCGCTTAAATTTAACATGCACCAGACCCATTCGTTGGATTCAGAGGAAAAAAAAACTAAATTTAGACTTAGAAATCTTCGGTTACAAAGGTTAGAGTTTACAACAACGCCATTTCTTTCTTCATTAATATACTCACTCCGTCCCAAATTAGTTGCTACATTTAAGTCGAAAATTCTGTCCCAGATTAGTTGCTACATTTCAAGTAGGTGGAGTCATAAATAACTTCTTATGCAGTTAAGTAAATAGCTACCAGTAAAATTATAATACTATAATGAATATAAGTCGGTATACTAAGTGTTAACATAAATGTAAACTCGAATGTAAAATTATATGAATGAGAAGTAATGCGACGATAATTGTAAATTATGGGTTTGCACTTTCTTAAGGCACGCCCCATTTTGTGAGGACTCTACCACCGTTGTGCAAGAAAGATCATTTTCTTCCTAATGAATTCACGATTCATTAGCTATTATAGAATATAGTTTTCTGCGATTGTGGGAAGAGTCCTTACAAAATGGGGCGTTTCTTAAGAGTGCTCAAAACTTGGATTTTTTTAAACTAACTTGGCACTGATTTAAGCAGCGAATGCTTGGTAAGTAAATGTTGTTGATTGATAGCACAGCACCCAGAAATCTTTGAAAAATGTTCAAACAAAATCATAAAATCATCAGAATCAATAATCAGTACAAAAGTATTCAAATGTAGCAACTAATTTGGGACAGAGGGAGTATCTGATTTCAATCCCTTGCGAAATTCTTATTATTTCTTGACAATCATCATGACATAAAGACCTAAATGATCTTTCTAGATAATTGAGGAATTTGCAGGAATATATTTTGGCCAACAGAATACTATACGAATGTTTTATAGCGTTTGTTTCATCTAATGATATAGAATACAAAACGGATTCAACATAGCGAGGATTTGCTACCATTTGATTGATTATTTGAAGTATCAAAATGTTTTGTTTAAAATAGTATTTGCGATATAAACCTGAAAAACGCGCTTTGTGGAACTATAAATAACTATAAGTAAATGACAAATCTTATTAGATATAAATTAACTTACATATTGAATATAACGAATAATATAATGAATATATAAAAATTAAAATTTACATAATCAATTAACATAATGAATTACAAATCACAATGAGACATGGAAGTAAAAATATCTACAGGATGATAAGATGAAATTAAGAATAGTGCCTTTCTGGGAGTAAAATCTTGATAGAAAAATGGCGCCGCACCTTTCAGGAAAATTTGTTTTACTCATGTAATATCAACAGGTTGTTCCAAAAAACGAAGAAAAGTTTAAAATAGTTAATGTTTAAATATTTCATTTGAGCGTAAACTTCTAATTACAAAAATTCTTTAAATAAGATGGGCAATTGCATGTAAACAATTTGACTTCTGCGGTGGAGGAAAATAAAAGTTATCTTTGAAAAGTAACTGTGACATAAACCAGAAAACGCTATTTGTGAAAGTATAAATATTTGCGAGTATAGAATCAAATCATAGTGCAAACGTACAGCAGTTTTTGTACCACAAATTCATGTATAAGAGCGTTTTCAGGCTCATATATTCTTTTTCAACAATAAAGGAGATCTAAATTTTTAAATGGAGTTTTTCATTATAGAGATGCAAATTTAATGCAGAAAATCATCTATAAATAAATACTTATCAACTAGTACGTGCTCCTATCATCATGGCTTGCAAGAAAGCTGCTCACAGCGGGTATTTTTATTCAATTTACTTGGTTGACAGGCTAGTATTAGTTTTATATAGAGAAGGTAAGATTAAGTAAGTGCAAATTTAAAGTATCTCGAAGAAAAAATGTTATTCCGAAGAAGAAAACAAAACTCGTTAACTCGCAGCTTGTTTGTGTGATATTAACTTTACTTAAAAGCAATGGCGACTCGAATATTAGCGTCGCTGAAACGAACCCCGATATAATTTGCAAACATATTATTTTTTTTTATTTTTATAGTGTTTTTCTACTTTTCCATATAGACAGTTGAAAGGAGAATGAAAATGGAAAAGAGAGTAATATAAACTAAGAAAGGAACCAAAAAGCGAATCGACAATAAGAGAGACATGAGATGTACATCGAATAACTTTGGAAACCATAAAAATTCTTTCACTTCTCACTGCTAAGAGGTACTCAAAAAAGCCAAAATCAATGTTTTCTTTCGTATTTTGCTGTTGTGAATTTAGCTTAGTTTTAGCAGGAATTTAGGCTGTTCCACTTGGGCATTTGGTCGAACAATACCCTCTTTAAGAGTTTGACATCGTGATCTTGAGTTATTTTATTCTTTTCCTGCATTTGCTGTTTTTTTAGTTCAGTTTACTTGTGTTATCTCTGGAGGGACGCAACTTTTAAAAAGCATTTATATTTCCTACGTTAAAAATCACTAATCAGTAAAAGATAAGTCGCTTGTTTTCTAAAATACCATTTAAATAATTACATTTTGAAAATTCGACTGTTCAAAGATGAGGTTATTTTTAAAAAAACACATTTTGACTGTAATCATTTGAGAAATAGGTTTTGCCGCTTCTTTTTTGGGTAAACGATTTGCATTGTCTGAAGGAGAGTCGAATATACATATTTCGAAAATTTTATTGTAAATATTTTAATTAATGAATTATATAGCTTTTTAATTTAAAAAGAATTAATACAGTATCAGTTTTGTATTCCACCTTCTTAGTAATCATTTACAATATTTATATATACATTATCCATGTATCGTACTTTGCAAGACCCGATCAAATGTCAGTCTGAAGTGTGAACAATTGGTCAGAACCAATAAATTTTTCTTTTTATAATTCTGAAAATTTGGAAGATAAATTCGTATTTGAGCTGGTTGAGTGTATTGGAAGTATTTTACTAATTGACACTTTTATACTATGAATAATTTATTTAAAAAACTTTTAATATTAACCTCCACAGAAGTTAAACGTTTTTCATGCAATTACCCTCTTTATTTAATGAAGCATTACAACGGAAAATGTATGTCTTGGAGAACTATTTATGTAATAATTGCATTTTCTTTTTTCTGGGCTGTTCCGTATATTTCTATAGATAATCATTTAGCTTTCAGTATTTTAAAATTCAAGTTGGTACAATAGTGACGCAGTTTCATCAGCCCATAAGAAATAATTGTACTCGAAAGAACTTTTATTTATTCTGGAAAAAAAGGTTAAATTTTTCTTAATAGTGACATGTATAAGAATTTTGTGAATAAATATGAATTCGATTATAGTTTCTTTACTAATCAGTGAATAAATGTATGACACTAAGTTAAATCATTGAAAAATAATTCAAAAGCAATCAGCAAGTTTCTCTTTAAGTAATCTAAAGTAATGCATAAAAATTTGTTTCAGCGCTTATCCAAACTAGTACTTAAGTAACTGCTCTTACTTCTTTCTGAACTGAACTATAAAAAAATGAACGTGGCCTTTGGTGAAAGATGAAAAAAACAAAAACAACCCAGAATGGCTATACAGATCTTTCAAATACAAAAGAAAAACAAACATTATTCATAAAATTGCTATAATTTTTTCTCAGAAAATTGATTTCAAAATAACCTAATCATCATCATAAAATGTAGCTATGCTGTACAGGTTAACAAACAAATACAGACCATGCGTAAATTTACACCGCCGGCTGAATAACATAAGGGTGAGTAAAAATTAATTTATTCATCTGTTGATAATGCTTTAAAAAATCAAGCGGAAAACAATTGGCTAAATATCTTTAAAAAATATATCTAGCTACATATATTTTTTAAAAATAAGAAAATAACCAATGTACATGAACGAACAAAACTATTTTGCCGAATAATTTACTTCACTTCGAAAAAATCAATATTAAATTAATGCTTATCTTCACTAGTGAATAAACAGTAAAATAATCAATAAAATGTGACTATGGAAACTTTGGAACATCTTTCGCATTCGTATAAATTTAAAACAGAGCAGATTAATAAAATATCACTTTGGAAAATTAACTGACATAAAAGAGAAGTAAGTGAAAAAATACATAATAATTTAAAATAAAAATGAAATATAAAAAAAAGACTTGTTCTAATAGTCTACTAAGCTCTTTTTATTAAGAATTTACAAATGAAAACTCAATCATAATTGCGCCAGTTTTTGGAAGAAAAAGCTTAAAGTAAATTGGAATTTTAATCATATTTATTTCAGCTTTTTTATTGAAATATATTTATGAATTGTTTCCTTTTAATATTCATTGTGGCTTGATTTTCTAATTCTAAATTTTTCATTGCCTTTCATTTTTATTATTTTTATTTTGATCTTCAAATCTTCGATGGTTAATTTCTGCATCCGAGTACACTAATTATTGTATATTTCCTAAGAAATGTTATTTAAATTTTTTTTGTATTTTTGTCTGTCGTATATGTTATCATTCATTATTACTACTAAGAATCAACGAAATCAAATCTTTTCTCAAATTCGCAAATATATATGAAAATAATTTAATTGAAATTGATTAATTAATTAATTCTGAAAATGGAGGGAATTAATTATACAAAATTTCAGAACTCTGTTACACCAAGCGGTGAGAAAAAAATCAATTATATTTATTAACAAAGAATTTCGAAAAATTTACAAATATGAAAGAAGTAAAATAAGAGCAAGTAAAATGGAAAATTGTTATAAATGTTTGTAAATGTAGCAAGATGAGAAATATAAACACAATTCATCTGGCTGCATCATTAAAAATATAAATATGAAAATTATTAAATTTTATAAGCAAATGTTTACAGTAAAATCGTATAATACTAGACAAAGAGAATAACAGAATTCAATAAAATGCGAATTTAGAAAATTATTCTAATGAATTCTACTTCAAGCAGTTTAAACTTTGATTATGAAAGTAATGATATGTTTGATGATTTAGCTTTAATGTTCTTTTATAAATGTTGTATTTTGTAATAGTAATATATTATTTTATATAGTCTTCATTTGTAAAATCTATACTAATACTACAAGTGTGAAAGTTAGGTTGTTTGGATGGATGTTTGTTACTCAATCACGCCAGATCGGCTGAACAGAATCGGATGAAATTTAGCTCAAAGATAGATTATAGTCAGGAATAGAAAATAGACTACTTTTTATTCTGGTTAATTGAGTCGTTAGTTTTTTATTAATTAAAAACTAACTTTCAATCCAAAAAGTTGAGGTCAAATCAGGCCAAAGATAAGTAAGGCTCCAGTCTTTATTTCCTAACAGAAATGAGGTTTGGCTTAGGAGAAATTCGACCGATTACTTCAAACGATTTATTTATTTTCTTTGTGTTGATGTATTTAAAACCAAATGTTGTTAATTGATTGATTTTTCGGATTCATTCTGAAGTACTTTTAAATTAAAAGAAAACAGAATAAAGGAGATAAAAATTTCTAATCTGTATTGCGGCACCCTAACTGGCGTAGGAAAGTCAGACATGTGCGACACTGGCGTTGAAAATTCAAGCTTGCTTGTTGACAACTGTAATTTCATTTAAGTTAAAAGTTTAAAATTATGTGTATAATACTGTTGTAGCTATCTCAGTCTCAATCAATAAATAAAATGGATTTGACCTGTTTTTAAAGAAATATGGACTTGATTTTCTGTTTTGTTTTATTTTGGGTATGCAATGTAAATAAATTGATTTTACATTAGTTGTGTGTTTTTGTTAATTAATTGTATTTATGTTAGATATCTTTCGTATATGCCTTTATTTTTAAATGCATTGTTTTTAGGTTATGTTTATTTATTTATTTTTGGATTTGTCATTATTTGATAGTTTTTCATACCTATACATCAAAACTGCCACGCGATCAGAATCACGGGTAATAGCTAGTAATAGGTATTTTCAATATAAACCGCATACATTTTAAATGTTAAGCTGGTTGATTTAATTAAAATGACCTATAAATAGCTAATTAATAAAAAACCAATAAATTAGGTCATTCTAATTAAACTGCTATGGGAACTACTATGGGATGCTATGGAATGTTTATTAGTATAATTAAAGGGATATTTACTAAATAATCAAACATTTCTTGAACTGAAGCAAATAATAATTATCAATTGCATCCCCATTGTATCCCATGTGCTTTCTTTACAATGATTTCAGTTAATGTTCAACTTCCTCACTTTAAATGCCTCCCAATTTTTTATAAATATTGAGACAGCATTCAGTGTTATCATTGGTTTTTGCAAATGATATGCTTTATTAACACTTAGATTTTTAATTTTCGAAAGTGAATAATTATTCAGTAAGGCAATAAAGTACAAAGTGAATTCAATGAAGTATTTAAGAACACCCTTTCATTGATATACTGATGAAGTAAAACATTTTTATTTTTTCTTCATTTCTCATTATTCATTTTTATATTACAGAACTTTGAAATTAATGTTTTCTCAAATTCCATTTCACTTAGCATCAATCAAGAATTTCAGATTTAAGTAAATTATTCTATTAGTAATTTAATTAATTTCTGGAATTATTAAAACTGAGTTTTGTGATGAAGAGCATTCAAGGATATTCTTTTTAATTTTAATATCATTTATGAATTTTGGATGGATGGATTTAGGAATGTTTTTCAATGCATCTTAATTTTCTTATAATAGAGTTTTGAATGTTTGACGCTTTTATGTAATTTTGATCCCAGGATTTATGAAAAAATAGTAATAGTTGTACAAATATAAACGTGTGTTTTTAAACATTTTTTTAGTTTCATTATTTAACATGTTTTTATGTCCGGTATATTTTCTAATTCATTATTAAGAGTTTTATAGAGCCTTGGAATTACTTTTTATAAATAGTCAACCAGGTGACATATGCGTAGAATCAAAATCGAAACAAATTTATGAACTTTTAATTAAGTTCTTAACTCATAATTAAGGCATTAAAATAGAGCATAGGAATTAAAAATACACTATTGTTGAAAATTTCAAAATATGTGCAGATCAGGAAGTGAGTGAAAAATCGATCGCAAAATTCCGTCTTCACGAACAGAAAGCAAGTCAAAGTAAACAAGAATGTACAGCAAAAATGAAGCTACTCTGTTGCTTAAGATAAATACATTCTCAGGAAGAATGCTCTCTTAATTTTAAGGAAAACGACAAAATCTTCGATCGTGCAATAACTCAAACTTGTTTGTAGCCTAAAGAGCTTTTAGGGCATCTAATATTTCAATTTGGATAGCGTTATGATCAGTCCGAGGAACTTCCCTCCCCTATTTACATAGCCTCAAAGCATTCCACACTGGTATGTTTGACCCTTTCAATCTACACTGTTTAGACCCCCAAGATTCCAGTTTTAATTTGACGCACCCCATCGTCTAATGCAGAATCAACACCACAAACTTAATTTCTATGCCGGAAAGCCTACCTTACTAAAAAAATTAATTTTTAATTAAATTATTAACATAGGAGGGGTAAAGTTAAGTTGACAAAAGTTCATAACCTGAGCATGGACGCTGTATTGTCCCTCAAGCGATTACCAGTTTACTGTGGTAATGAATCGATTTTGCAACCCCTGTCAGAATACGAGATAGGGCCTTTGCACATTAAATTGCTGACAACTGTTTAGGGGTGGGTAAGATTCTGTTTGATTTCCAGAATTCTAGTGCCTTCTAGAGTCCTAGGAAAATGATGCAATTTAAAGCAACGAACTTTTGTAAGAATTGGTTTGGATTGCTTTCAAATCAGTTGCTGAGGTGATATCGTATACCATAAAATAATATTACAGCATAACTTAGCTAATTCGAATTTCTCAGTTTTTTTAAGTTTTTTTCCATCGAAATACCAAATTAAAAATATTGAAATATCGCTTGCTGTTGGAATTTCATAGCTATCTGTCAATCAAAACAAAAACTGAAAAAAATTGAGTTGTACACTGCTACTTTTCAAGTTAATTATGTCTCTGCTTTGTTACTTTAACACATCCTTAACATACGGTTACTTCAATGTTCAATAAGGTTACTTCATACTTCAATATTGATAAGAGAATAATTTTTTGAAACCTTTAATTTACTCGAAGACTTTGCTAATAACATTGTTAACTTTTGTAATGCATTCAATGAAAAAGTAAATTAAAAATTTATTTCAATGATTTGTTGAATAATAGAGGGGAGTTATTATGCAAATTTGAAAATCTCATTGTAAAATTTGTGCATTTAATGTGCTCTTTAGTGCTCATTGAATTTACTTATTGATTGAAATTGTGAGTTTCAAAATTATAAAATAATTCAAATATAACTTTATTCATTGAAATTATTTATCCATTATTTATTAACTATGCTTTATTTAGTAAAACATTAAATTAATTAAATATAGATAGTTCCGCCGTTTATAATTTAAAAATTATCTTTTACTGTTCTAAAAGAAATTTTAGATTCAGTTCTTCATAATTCAAATTTTTGTTTAAGTTTTCAAATTTAAGTTTTATTGTGATTCATCATCTTTTAATCAGTTGAATTAATTTCAAGTATCTCAATTTGCAATACTTTTTAAGTCAAAAAATATTTGCCCAAACTTATCTACTTAGCAAAATATTCACACAGAAGATTTGTTTTTGCAAAACTTATCAAATACTTTGCTGATTTTAGTTCTTGACTGGTATCAAGGGTGAAACATCAATATTTGTCGAAAGTGTAATTATAAAAACATCAAAGGAAAAAAAAATATATAAAGAATATTGCTTTTTGGAAGTTTTTTTGTTGTTGTTGATTGCTTCGTACAAAGCATGAATATTGGATAATTTATTAAGAACAAATTAATCTGATTTCGGTAAAGTGCTAAAATTGCAAATTGAAGAAAATGGCTTTAACCCAGTTATATATTTTTTAAAAATAAAATCTTATTATAAATTTTATTTAAAAGACAAAACAAAGGAAAATGAATCCAAAGTACCCGGCGATTAAACCTTTATAAATTTATCTATCTCCAAGAATTGTTTATACATATAAAATCAAAAACGAGCATCCTATTTAAAAACCTTGCTAACTATTTTGCATACCAAAATAATGTAAGCTTATCTCTTACATTTATACATGCATAGGATGTTTTTTTTTCTTTTCTACGTTTTTCCCAAGATCGATCTTTGGCTAAACTGCTTTCGTAAAGTTTAAAAAATACAATTTAGTTAAAAATTTTAAGATCCAACCGAATTCGCTGGAAGAATTAAAATAATAGAAGATAGAAGGGCAGAATAATTTCATAAAAACTAAATGCAACAGAATCGAGTGAAATTCAATGATGCAATTTCTGATGCATTCACTAAACTCATCTTATATTTTATTTATGAAATTAAGCATATTTTTTGAGTAAAATAAAAGGAACTAAATGAAATATAAAATAATTAAAAAATAAATACAATAAATTATACTTGAGAAACATTACTCATTAGATAAATTTGTGCATAATGAAGATTACAAAAAGAAATATTAAATGAAACTTTCCTCCTGGATAAAAGATTAGAAAGTTAATTGTCAACATTAAAAAAAAGTATGTTATGCCAAATTTCTTAAGTATCCCATAATCTATACGAAATCCTTACTATTTTTTTTACGAATATGCATATTTTTAAATTTCAGCACATCTTTAGAGAATGAGGTCAAAAAATAGTAAATGTATTAAAATTACTTGAACCAAAATTAGCTGAAAACGGAAATATAAAAACATCGAAATTATTGCAAACATCATTTAATAATATAGTAGGAAATAAAGACAATAACAAAGTAATTAAACAAATAGCATCACCAATTAGTTAGGAAGAAGGGTGAGCTTCCCATCATGCTAAGATGAATGGTAGTCCAAATACCAGCAAAAAGGAATGGTAGTCCAAATACCAGTTCAGAGGAATGGTAGTCCAAATACCAGTTTTGAGCAATGAAAATCCAAAACGAGGAAAAGATACCTTTTAAAGAAGACTTGCCTTCATTTTATTCCCAAAGGAAGAGGCTAAGACGTTACACAATCACCCAGGTCTCCGGAAAAACGAAATAAGTTCAACTATCAATTTTAGAAAGGTGAAACTTACTTTGAAAAGATGTAGCAGTTATTTGTGAAAAAGATGAAGGCGTTCCAACATAGCGCTACCCCATTGAGAAAAAATGCTTAACAAACATTTAATAGTTAGGATGCCAGGTAAAAGTTGCTCGAGTGCCATCATATATGACATCCCAGAAGTTACCACAGTATATGACATTGAAACTGCAACAAATTCCTTAGCATTGAGTTTGAAATCAAAATTATATTTATGATGAAATGCCGACCATTCATTTACTTCACTCTGAGCTTTGGAGACACCATCGAAAGTGACGGAAAAGATATCGGACACAGGAATCGTAACAATAAACTGGGAGGGAAGCAAAATGAAAAAGTTCTTAGACATAAAAAGGGGAATAAATGCCAATGTTCTTCAACTTAGAAAAGGGTAGACGAAATACGATAAACAAAGTTAAGGATCATGTTCTGGAAGGCATAGAATTAATAGATGAGGGATTCCAAAACCAACCTGTATTAATTTCCGGGAATCCTATGAAGTAAATAGAGCCAGCTATAGCAAAATAAATAAACCAAACTAACAGAAAACAATGGCCTTTGTTGCAAAAAAGTTATAAAATACTCTCACACAGGAGACTACTGATGGTTTTTTCTAAGAGCTTCTCTCTCTTCTCTAGATTTATCAAAACGGTAGTCTTGGTCTATTCTTCACCAGTATCTAATCTTGTGGAAGTACTGGAAATGCTTACCTTTGTTTCAAATGAAATATTGAAATAAAAGTTGAAATAATCCATTAATATCTAGAAATTGGCTAATTTCTCAACAAGGCTTCTTATGAAAACAATGTACGTATTCTAATTCAGTAAATGCATGTTCCAGGAACTTCTGGAGTATGCATTACCAGGATTTACGTAAATGTAAATTTGACTCTTTTTCCGTGACATTTGACCAGACTTATGACACTTTTCTACTAAATGCCTAGGCGCAGATGCCTAGTAGCACGCGAAAAAGATTTTATCATTTTAATACTTTTTTTAATAACTGTTCATGCTTTATGCCTCTTTCTATACTTTATTTTCTGGTAAATACTTAATTTTTGAAATTTTCTTATTTAGTTTTACTTTGTTTAAAAGTTTCTAAATAATTATATTATCGTTATTTTTACATTACGTATATTAATTGTTTGTTTAGTCTTCTTTAATGTAAATGTCTTTTAAAGTTTATTTACAATCGATATTTATTTATATTTAATATTTGAATTTATTTTTATGCATACTTTTTTGTATATTTCTTTTTAACTCTATTTCAAATATTTATTCCTTAGAAATGATACTAAATTTTATTTATTTTAGAAATAATCAGTATTTGCTTACCCTGTTTGGAGGTATACTGCAAAATCAACAATATAAACAGTTTATAAACGTTTTTTTCCCTAAAAATAATAAGGTTGCTTTGGGGAAGTGTTTTTGTGCGGAGGTTTGTGGGATGTTGTTACTCGTTTTCCACATCCATGGAATTGTCTTATTTCTGTAAAGGGAATATGTGCAGGGAACAGCATTATGTACTAACACGTATATCTACGAAAGTTAGCAAGCAGAAATCATGGAAGCATCTCCCATGGAAAATATTGCCAATGGCATGCCAAATTTTATGTTTGCGCATTGCATCATTTGGTAAAAACTCGCTGTTAACAAAAACTAGCAAAATGTATGTTCCTTTCATGGCTTACCCAAGAATTATTTATAGATAACAAGAAACTATCAATACAAAAGCAATCATAATAAAAATTAAATAAAAAATATATTTCCAGAACCAAACTAATGAAAGATATATTGTATTTAGAGAGCTCTAATGCTTCTACAATTAAAGCATAAATGAGGTTAACCAAATAAGAGATAAATACTAAATTTAATACAAAAAGTACCTAAAAATAATGATGAGATGAATTCGGCCTGAAGTCTTTTTGAAGGGTCACTCTCAGGCTAGAATTCAAACCAGGGATTTTTTCTGTGAGGGGTCAGACTTTCGTCCCAAATAAAATCGCTCATTGTGATCCAAAAATCCCAGGAAATCGAGGTTTTGGAGATAAAATTAATATCACAAAATTTAAGACGATAAATTATTTCCAAATTTGTTAATTTAATTCAAACAAATAAAAAAAGACTATTTAAACATAAAACCAAGAATCATTAAAATATGAAAGCAAAGTACATATGAATTGAAAATAAAACTCCAGAAACCTGTGTGAAGAGAGTAAATCTATTAGTGGAAATACACCTAGTTAAACTAAATTTAATTTTCCCCCGTTTAAAGCTGTATACGTCCACTACGCTGGGCTATAATGCATCGTCATCATAAGAAATAACTGAAGGATCTCAGCGCTATCTATTAAAAATCAAAGTGAATAAACTAAATGTCTTATCCTTATTTGTGAAATATGGAAAAAATTAGAAAATAGATAAACCCTCTCTTATCAAAACTTCTGTATTGCAAAAGATTTTGGGAAATTCTTTAGCAGTTACGATTTTAATGAGATTGTTTGTTGCTTCAATATAAAAAATTTTATTATTACAGAATTTTTAATACTGTTAAATTGTGAGAAAATCAAAATTTTGAAAGCATCAGAGTTTTTGCATCGGAGAGAATGGTATTTACTAACTTTAATTATTTTAAAGTTAAATTCATCCCTTTTATCCTAAATATCTATTAACGCTTTTCCATTAGAAAATTTTATATTTAAATATAAATAGGTATCTTTAGGTTAATTTTTGTATGTTTCTATTAAGAAAATTACTAAAATTTACTAAATTGTTTGGTAACAACAAAAGCAACATTAGTATTATCTGTGTTAAACAAAAATAAGTCAAAGATTTATTTCTAATTTGGTTATATATTACGAAGCATTTTTACGATAGTACAATGTTTCATATCATTAGAAGAGGAAGTTATGGTAATTATCCAATCAAAAATTGTAATTCTCTGTGAGACAAAAACCTCTTATTGTATATTCAGAACATTTCCTTTCGTGCGTGCTGTTATATTCACAGAGAACTATTAGATATCTAGAACTAGAAGAAAAGGGTTCAAAACTTTCGACAAACAGATTTAAGAACAAAGAGAATCTTCAAATCATCATAAGTTAATTTTGAAAAAGATAACTATATGGATAACATTATTTGGTAGTCTACTACAATAATAAAATCATTTATAACTACCAGAAGTAACCAAGCATTAAAGCTGGTAAATGAAACTAGAACTAATAATAAAAGGTAAAATAGATTACAAAACCTTCTTTTCTGGTTTGATATTTCAAACAACAAAATGGGTTTATCAGATCATGATTTCTTGTCAAAAAAAAAGCTCCGAAATTCGAAACGGAGCATCATTTCATTTCTACAGTTGCAGTTCAGAAATAAACAAATAAGACTTTATTTTTATAAACACCAAATAAATTATGTTTTTAAATAATGTATATTATTTGTAAATTTTTCAATAAAGTTATTTTAAAATTAAAATTTTGTTTTATTCCCTGAAAGAAAATTTTCTCTGAAAAAATAAGCTTAAAATACTAAAATAAGATGAATCTAGTGAATCAATTTCAATTTAAAAATAGGATTCATTTTTTAGTTATAAGAAATTCTTTAAGTATATTAAAAGCAAACCATTAACACAGATCTTTGATTTGTAGAAAAATCGATCATTTCACTGCTACTTCGAGATATGTCAATTTTACGTAGCACAGATTTAATGTCTTTCATTCTTAACTAGCATTTTTATTATTGAAAATAAAAATTTACTTTCTGTTTTTTTATTGAAAATCTTGTTTTTATTTGAAATTCTCATACGTTGGAACTAATACTGGAGACCTGCACTTTTTTCAATTTGACTAAATATTTTTTCGTAAGTATATAACTATAGTGACAATATCGCTTTTAATTTAAATTCTGAATTTCAGAAGAAAAAAAATTCTATTTTCACGATGCACTTAATATGAACCGCCTAAGTAAGTACTCAAATTTGATGGAAAAGTTTTAGTTTTAAGTTTCTTTAAAATTTCTACTTATCAGGATGAGCCGCCTTTTATTAAATTGATCATTATATGGAGCAAGTTTTCGATTATATGGAGCAAGCTGAATTTTAAAACAGAAATGTTTGAAATAAATTAGCTCAACAAAATCCTTTTAAGCGAAATATTGAACTCTCTAGAGTAAAATTCCCTCCATATTCTTAAAATTTAAATGCGAATATAAAAATTGAGTATGACTTTTGGAGCACTTACATGGATTTTATAATATATGAATAAAAATTCGCTTTCTACCTTAAAAAATCTTTATATCAAATCACAATTAATCAATTTCTAATGATGCTGCATGTAATATCATTACAATACACATACGATAATGGTACAGCATAAAACTTGCAACCACTCAAACAATAGCTACGAATGGGAATGTGTTTTTTCTTCAACATTCCCCTGCTTTAACGCAATATGTTTATTTATAGCATAGAGAAAATAATTAAGTATGTATTTATGTATCAATACAATTCGGCAAGTTTTATGCAAGTCTTCATAATACAGTGAAGAATATGAGTAGTATTGAGTGAAGACAAGTATTTAGAGTACTTCCCATTGCCCAGTTTATTTCAAGATTTGCTATACATCGATAATTTTGGTGCCAAGACCAAGTTTCATATACCTATGTTCTAGGGTTTTGATTTATCGCATTCACATGTAGATGAAAGGACAAAAAGACGGAATCAGCCCTTAGACGGTAGTGGTCCAGAATTATCTACATTCCAACAATTCAAATTAAATACCAACATAATTCATCTTGTTTCCTCTGTTTTTGAGTTATCGTGTTCATATGTGAGTAAAACACAGACAGAATGTTCTCTGGTGAACTTCACCGAAAATCTGATACAATTTTATTGCAGGTTTCTTTTACCATGGCTGTTAGTTATATATTTACTTCAATATTATATAAATATTAATTATGCATTATTCATTACAAGTATTAAATATTACCAGATTCTTACTGACATTTTTATTACAAAATTTATCGTTTTCTTTTTGTGTACTTTTAGTACAAAAATACAAGGTATTCACTACTTCAAATTTTTGTGTGTGAATAAATTGAGCTTTAATTGTAATTCGATCAATTTCATAATATCCTTATTCCGGCATAAGACTAAAAATACTTAACGAGTAGTAAGTAATCAGAGGACTTCGCTCACATGAAACCCTATTAATGACCCAGTCACCCCTCAAGGGGTAGAATCAACCCCTTTCAGGAGTACGATTTTAAGCCACTGCGCAAACAGGAAGTCGATGTGGTGATCATTTGTAAGGAGGAATTGACAGAGGGCTTTCGTTAATCCAAACGGTATGAAGAAGGAATGCATTTCTAACGAACTTTGCATCTAAGATTCTCGTACACCGGAAATCTGTGACTTAACGCGTCAAGCTGCTAAATCTGTTCGAATTAAGTTGATTGACGATTCTCTGAAAGGAAAAAGTTGTCAAAACTTAAAAAGAAAGTCTATATTTAGATGGTCCCTTTACCTTATTCTATCCAAGCACTTACTGATAAGAATGGTCATAGCGCTCAAACTGTTCGCCTACATTAAAAAATCATATTTGAGCGAAAATCACAATTTTTCAAATATTTTATCTGAAAACTTGCTCCTTCACATTCTTAAAACTGTTTGTAAAAAGAATAAAAATGAAACTAAACAATTTTTAAAGAATTTAATAGCAGACCATAAAACTGGAAACAATACTATGGAGCTGCAAACAACAATGGACATTTGCAAGCATTTTTCATAATATTATATCCTTTTACCTCCTACAAGATTTTATTTTGGAAATTTTTTAGAATGAGTTCCTACGTTTCCGAGGGTGCTCTTCTAAATTTTTTCAGTTCTGAATCATTAAAGTACCTTGATTTTCCATTAAAACTTAATTTCTAGTAATAATTATATGAAAACATTGAAATGGTAGTTATGGCAAGTATTAATTAATTAACAAGGGTTTTCAAGTTAAAATAAGATTAAATATTGAAATCTACTCGGTTCTACTTAGTAGCAAATCACAATAAATCCCTATTAATTTTAAAAAAATGAATAACTAAAATTGTAATTTACAAAGAAATAAAAAAAACTCAAGAAATAAAAGAAATAACCAATCTAAGAAGATTTTAAAAAATTTCATTATCATCTGATAAAAAAATGAAAAAAATTCTAAATCCATATTTTACAAAATGTGGTTTTTCCAAAGCATTTCGTTTATACTAACTATTTAGTTACTAAAATAATATTAAAAATATCAATCTGCAATGTTGCATATATTTTGTTTCTTACACTCTCTGAGAAATGAATCAAAATATATACAATGATTAAATACAGTAAAATTACACAAAGTTTAAATTTAAAAAAGGCAAGAATTCCAAAATAATTAACAATAAGCTATTGTAATTGGAAAAAATTAATTCATTCGTATAATTTTGGTTTAATTCAAAGCCAATACATCAATGCTTGTATATAATGACGTCCATTTGTTTTTGATTAAGTTTTAAAAACGTTGAACTTATAACCAATAATTCTCTCAAATTATCAAAAACATATTTAAATTATAAAATATTTTTGAATGAAATATTAAGATTTTGCACAAATATTATTTTAAAAAGAAAAAATATTGCTTGAAATATTATTGGTTTTAAAAAATGCTTACTAACGTGACCTAATATCTTAGATAAAATAACATCCCTTAATAGCTTAAAAAATTAATACAAATAGCAGTGGAAACATATTAGAAAAAAGATATACAATAAGAAAAAAAAATGTCAGAATAAAATTCAAAATGTTTCAGAAGAATGCAACGTTTATCTTTCTGAACATTCGAGGAGTAAAATGATAAATACACTGATGGAAAAAAAAATCCCAACACCAAGAAAAAATTATTGTACAGTAATGAAATTTTAGGAATACATTTGTCTAGGTAACATATTTAATTGATTAAAGTTTCAAGATCACAGGTAGAGCCATTTCAAATGTGAAATGTTGGTACATTAGTAACCGGTGTAACCGCCCGAATTTTGAATGCAAACGTGCATTTATTGTGTCGTACAGGTTTCGGATCTCAGTTTGTGGGATGGAGTTCCATCCCTGTTGCACTTTGGCGGTCAATGCAGGGACGGTTAATGCTGGTTGTGGGTGACACTGGAGTTGTCGTCCAATGATGTCCCACACGTGTTCGATTGGAGAAAGATCTGGTAATCTAGCAGGACAAGGCAACATGTCGACACTCTGTAGAGCATGTTGGGTTACAACAGCGGTATGAGTGCGAGCGTTATCCTGTTAGAAAACACCCCCTTGAATGCTGTTCATGAATGGCAGCACAACAGGTTGTATCACTAGACTGACGTACAAATTTGCAGTCAGGGTGAGTGGGATAACCACGAGAGTGCTCCTGCTGTCATACGAAATTGCTCCCCAAACCATAACTTCAGGAGTAGGACCTGTGTGTCTAGGCCGCAGACAGGTCACTAGCAGGTGTTCACCTGGCCTCCTTCTAACCAACAAACGGCTATCACTGCGACCAAGGCAGAACCGGCTTTTATCAGAAAACACAACGGATCTCCATTCCGTCCTCCAATGAGCTCTAGCTTGACACCACTCACGTAGCAAACGACAGTGGTTTGGAGTCAGTGGAATGCACTGTACAGGGCGTCTGGCTCGGAGCTGTCCTTGAAGTAACCGATTTGTAACAGTTCGTTGTGTCACTGGGGTGCCAACTGCAGCTCGAATTTCAGCTGCAGACGCAGTACGATTAGCTACAGCCATACGCCGAATACGACGGTCTTCCCACTCAGTAGTACCACGTGGGCACCGGGAACCTGGTCTTCTTGAGGCAGTGCCTTCCCTTGACCACTGCCGCCAATACTCATGCACAGTGGATACATTCCTGCCAAGTCTTTCAGCAATATCGCGGAAAGAAAACCCACCTTCTCGTAGCCCTACAACACGACCTCGTTCAAACTCAGTAAGCTGTTGATAATGGCTTCTTCGTCTTCTCAGAGGCATCCTTGACTAACATTAACCCACTACGTCAAATCTCAACTGTAAATAACGATTACGAACCTTACAGAGCTTATTTAAAGCAAACCTCATTTGCATGTTCATAGTGTCGCTACTAGCGCCACACTTACGCGCGTAACTCGAAATTTGAATCGATGTCATCTTTCAGATGTATAAACACGCCTACCAAATTTCGTTTATCTAGCACAGCTCCTTCCTAGTGTTGGGAATTTTTTTTCCATCAGTGTATTTTTTTCATCTATTGATATTTATTGTTTCAAATTCATCGTTAGTCTTTAATGATCAATTGTGTTTTGTAGGATTTTATTTATCTTCTCAGGATTTATATTCGTAATTTTACAATGGATTATTTGTACTGAAAGTACTGAACTGTTTTTAGATAAAAATTCTGAACTATTTTGTGCTAAAAATTCTAAGATTTTGCAGAATCTATTATTTTTGAAATTTTGTGTGAGTCTCTGATTACAAAACATTATATTCATATCTTCAGAACTTAATCATCTATTAACTGTTTAATGATAAAAGCAGTGTTTTATAACTGTCTGGTAATAAATTTGAAAAAAACCAAAATGATACTTTAATATTTTTATTTTATTTTATTTTAATAATCAAAAAGGATCATGAATATGATTAAAATACCGATTTACTTAAAGTATTTTAACAGCATTTCCTATCTTTTAAATTTAAAAATTGTTTTCTACTGTTTAAAGCATTAGAATATGCTTGTTTTTAAGAAAGCTATTACATTTCTTTATTACTTTTCTTCAAAGATACACTTATTTGGTGCAGTTCTTTAAAAAAAAATCAGAAAAGCCTCTTAATCTTAACCATATATAAGAGGGGGGGGGAGTTATCTTAGTAAGTACTCAGTTGAAAATGTGTAGCAACCCTTAACCTGCAAATAAATACTTATTTTTTAAAAATATAGTCTTTCACATTTTATGTGTGCCTGCAATATATATAATCATTTCAGATTAATCCACCAAATGAAAAATAAGGCAATTTGCAGTTTACTGCCAACTTAATGCTAAGCTATAATGGTGCATAAACAATTACAATATACTTAATTAAATATTGAAGATTGTTGGTTGGATCATCAGCTGTCTAAAATAGAAGGATTCGATTTGTTAATTCGAGACATTTGAAATGAGCTAATTTACGGAGTTATTGAAAGGGACATATAATGCGTATTTTCCATGCGATAGAGCAATACAGATCTCCATTAAATACTAATGAACTGTACTTCGATCACATAGTTTTTGATGAAAGAAGGCTATTTTTGCTTGACAAATAAAAATATGTTAAGAGAGCTCTTGACGATTTCCAGACTTCCTCCCAGTTTTGACCTTTAAATGCATTCGGGAGCAAAATAGGTGACGTAAAAGCTGTTATAATCATGCAAAAGCGATACCAAGGAATCAGCAAATAGGGGTTGCAGTGATCTTCCGCTTTTTGTTTTCCAACAACGAAATTGCGCTGTTATTGATTCTAGCATTCACACTACTAGTATTACTTCCAATCGTGTTGAAATTCAAAAAATGCTCATTATCACATAAAAATAATATTCTGCCCTCTGTAATTTATTTTACAACTCCAGATATTGGTGTTATTTAGCCTTAAAGACTTTGAGTTTTTTTTTTAGCTTAATGTTCTTGTCGGTAAAAACCATTTAATAAAACTTAGCTCGTATCGTTTTTTGAATAATTGACTAGTATTTTCTTCCATTGAAAAACAATCTGCTGTTTTTGACAATCAGACCTTAACTTCTTTAATGCATTTTTTCTGGTTCTATGCTCTTTCGAGTATAATTTTTACTCGTAAATCACGTTTAGGTAGCAGTAATTGATATTTTTCCAGCAGCTTTATCGGGTATCCCCTTTCAATTACATATGGATTCAACAAATCGAAGTTTAATGCCCAACTGAGTTATTTTATTGATATATTTTTATAATGTTGAAGGGCCTGCTAAATTTGGAAAGAATTTTTCTGGTTTTTGAAAGCTAATCATAATTTTTTTTTATCACTGTCTGTTATTCTTTAGAATTTTTATCACTATCAGCAAAACTAAGCTTTATTTGTGCTTTTCGAGGACAAATAAAAAAAAATAGAAAGTTTGAAATAAAGCAAAATATTTCAATTTTAGGGCAATTTATTGTCTTTGAAGTACTTCACGATATATTGCAATAATAATTTTTATATCAAAGGAGAACTTTTCAGTACCATTAAAAATTTTATAAACGATGATTTTTTTGTTTTACCTTATTGTACAATCAGGTATGTTCAGGAATTCAACAATTAATAACGTCGAAATAAGACTAGATGAAATATTAATGAAAATTACTATTTATTATTACTTTATTTGTAATTTTCAAAATAAAATAATAAATTAATATTTGTTTAACATCAACATGCTTTATTATTTATAGAAATATTTCTTTAGAAGGTCCTCAGATATCATTTCAAAAAGAAAAGTAATACCAAATACATTTATTGATAAACTGGAAGATTTTCCCGTCTAGACGAGTTTTTACTCTCCTAATAATATCTCAAATATGATTGTCACAGCTTAGCTAACCAATATTTGCCGTAGAAAATTTCCTGTACATTGGCAGAAGGCGTCAAAAATTGAAAAGGAAAACATTGTGACATTGTAGATGTAAATAAACAGTAATACTAAAATTTATGTTTCCTTACAGTGGATATTCTCTATCCATAATGTTTACGAATCTCCAAATTAAAAATAATTCCTGAAATTAGTGTGAAAAAAAACAATGATCCTCTAAAAGAAAGAAATCAGGCATGAAATTGACTTATAATAAAAGAAATTGAAAGGTCATAAAATATTGAAACTTTCTATAAATAAATAAATAAAGTGAAGTTTAATATCTATGATTAAATGAAAAATAAAGTGAATATATGTATTCAAAATATATCGAAAATATTGTAGAATTATTGCATGAAAAATTAATTGATCACACAAATGATAGAATTTGATTCTATAAAAATTGAATTTTGCTTTTTAGCGGAAATGTAATTGCAAATACGTAATGCAATAGTGCATCGCCAAAATAAGCTCTGATTAACAAAATAACAATCAGAACCAATTTTTCAGAAAATTGGTTCACAACAAAAAATTTGAAGATATCAGTCAATTAAACTTTGCTAAACTCCGCCTTGAAAAATATAAATAAAATAGGAATTTTGCAATTCTAAAATTACATAATATTCAATAACACTCAAAACTAACCATTAAAATCGGAATGAAACAAATGGCAATCTACGAACAGGAAAAAAATGCATTGACAAGTACAAAATTTAAAAAAAAGTGTAGAAAAGAACTCAATGCAATTCATATGCGCTTTTATAAACACTTACGGGTATGCTCGCATTTGCTATTCGCAAATAGCAAATACGAACATACATTTTTAAAAAAACATGGCAAAATAGAAGTCATCTAGATGCTTAAAGAGAGTTACCGTGTTCTATTGATAATTCTTATGTACAGTGTAGATTCGAATGCGTGACTCATCTTAAAATTTATATTAGGACTGTGAATAAAAATTTTCTCCTTCCTCTTGATTGAGGAGATAGTATCATAATGCTACCTTTTGCTTTGCTAAGGTGTCTAATATCTTAGACAAATGCAAGGGATTAGCAAGCAAATTGGGAAAAGTTATTATTAGAACTGTAGCACAAGAATGGAATATATCCATCCAGGGTATATTTATCCAGAACCAAGCATGACCGCATGGGATCTTCCGATGATTTGTAATTGAAATTTGTACTGGCTTATTTTTAACCTAAGAATCAAAAAAGAGTTAATTTAAAGAAATTCACAAAATTTTCATTTGGTTAAAACAAAGTTGAGAACTATAATCAATCCAGATGATATCACATTTACATGACAAATATAATTGTACATAACATATATGATGATGTCTTACTCTATACTAGGACTTCACATCTTTTTTACTTGCTCAATGTTAAATTCTTTCCCAAACTACGTTAGTGTCACATATTTGACACATATCAAATAAGCTCATACCGACTACACTGAAAAAATTATTCAAATTATTCAAGATCCATGTCATTCTCATGATCTCTTGCGATTCTCATGATCTGCGAATTCTATGAGATATAGGACTAGTAATATTTTTTTCAAAGTTCTCATGAGTTATTACTAGCCAGCTTCGGCGACCAACTGCTCACCCATTATAGAAATAGTATAATGCATTCATGCTAATTAACTTTTGAGCATTGTATATTATAACAAACAAAAGAAAGTATAATTTTAAATTATGCGAGTACAATAAATGTAGAATATTCTAATTGTGTAGCTATGCTTGCGAAAGGTGAAATAAATTGGTGAAATTTGTTCTGTTAGTGAAGCTAGGGACTCTTATGAAATTTAATTTTGCAATTTCTGCCAGAAATGAAAGGCGATTGATGTTCTCTTCAGTTCAGTTATGTTAATGCCTTGTTTTGAAACCGCCCTAGAGCTCGTTAATATGAATAGATATCAATTTACATCCACCATTCCAAACTTCGCCGCCACACCAGCTAGAAGACATTTGGCCCCATAGAGTTTAATGTACCCTAGGCCAGCTTATACTCCGGTTCATAGATGGAATTGGAATTTGAACCTTGAATTCTCTGGTCCTGAAGCCTATATTTTAACACAAAGTCTCTGTGTTTCTCAAGAGTTGTCGGGAACAGATGAAAACTGATGATTATATATTGATGATATACCTAGATGTAATGAGTTTTCATATGAAATAAAAACCAGAAACTTTAAAGAAATTGTGGGAAGATAAACTTTTTCTAGATCCTCCCCTGATAATGCACAGTAAAGAGAACATATTTTTTCAAACTTATCTCGAAAATGTCTGCTAATGAAATATGAAAGGAGAAAAAACTTTAATATGAAATCAATTTTGCAAAATGGTGTCAGTGAACTGCTCTTTAGTTATTGCATTATTTTAATTATAAATATTCTTTTTTTATCTCAAGATTAATTGGTACATATTTTCTAGAAAATAATAAACATCATTTTATTGTTAGAAATCTTAATTAATATCTCCAAACGTTCATTAATTACCATATGATATCACTTTAAAAATAAAAACTCGGCCTTATTTTATCCATCTACATTAAAAATCCAACCATCATTATAAGGAACATTTACCACACACAAATAAAAAGAACGTGTTTGCAGAAATAAATGTGTTTAATAATCCCAAACCCAAAATGTAGATAATGAAGCGGAACTAGATAAATGAATTGCGTTGAGAGAGAGAGAAAGGGAGAGAGCGCAGAGTTTAGAGAGTCTATTCATGTAGAAGTTCAGTTTCTTTACTGAAATGCGATTTGTTTAACGCTTTGGAGTGCTAACTAAGACAGTATTTCTAGCGAAAAGTTAATTAACTTTTAAACGCCGGAAACGACATTAAGATGACTTGGCATATTAATCAAACTGACTAGAAAACACTTTCACTGTAATTGTGAGAGTTAACAAAAGAGAAGTTAGCAGTTCATAAGTGGAATTGAAATGCATCCTTCACGGGTTGAGCGCGGAAAATGATTTGCTTAAAACTTAGATGTTAATTCTGTGTACCTCATTTTCAAATTGTTTCCACTTTGAATTTTAATATAAATATTTTGTTTGAACAGAGGATAATATTTTTAAAATTCCTTTAGATATATATAGAGAAATTGAAAAAATAAAATGTTTCTTATCTATATTCAGTGCAAGATGCCAAATAAAATGCCAATTATTTAAGTTTAAAAAACGTTTGCATTTAATTTAATTCCCATTTTTGCAGTTAAGTTGCGTATAGTTAGTAAATTAATTATTTAATTTCATTCAGATTAATTAAAATTATGTATTCATTATTCAATTAAATCCATTCATTCATATAGGCTTGAACAAATACTTTCCAATCAAATTAGCTCTTTAACTGATGTGCATGTAAGACATATGTACATTTTTAAACAACAGTTAAATCATTCATAAATATTACATTGGCATATGGAAATTTCATGGAACAGATTCATATTTTAAGTATTATATAAGCATTCTCATTTGAATTAAAAAGGAGGAAATATTCAAAAATTAGAATATTTAATCTAATTAGGTAGTAGAGAAAATAGATCAATTAAAGAGTTAAAAGCAGATAGATCCAATGATGCCAAATAGCACTACCCTCTCCAAAAAGGTTAGCTATTATGCAAATTCTTTTGTATTGCACGATTTGAGCGGGCCAACGCATTTACCTCTTTGCATTATGGCAGTGTATTATTTTCTTGTTTATAAGCAACTCTAAAATACTATATTTCATTTCTTATGAAGAAAATTTGAGCTTGATTAGGAAAATGTAAGCTTTTATTAAACGGAGGTGTTTGTTTTATGAAATCAAATCCCAAGATTACTGCTTTTAAGAAATTTTATAACCATTTGACATAATACTCTTATTGATATGGATTCTTCCAGAACATGCTTTAAATTGTGACCTCAAATATCAATTACACGTGTGTTTTATTATACTTTACTAGCCACCAAGCACACAACATATTTAATTATATAGATATAAGTTTTATATTTCTCAGCGTGTATACTCCAAATGCTTACAAAATTAGTTTAAATTTTGACTCGCCCTTGCAGTACGTGTCCTGTATTGTCAATCAAATTTAGGGTAAAAAGATTTCCTGTATACAGAAGAAGTCTCAAAAGTAGAATCCAATCTTTCATTAAAAAAAAACCGACATTTTGGAGATTATATAATTGAAGAAGCCAGAAAAACTTTTATTACTTATGCTTTTTTCTCATGTAATAACGATTTAATTCTTCAAGGATGGCAACTAACCCAAAAATGAGAATTAATTGGATTGGAATAAGTTGTAGAGGAGAGAAATACACAATGACTGGAAAGCATTGTATGTAATAAAAGTTACAACAAGATAAATGGAAGTCCAATGCAATTAATGGTTTAAAAAATTACTTTTTGCCACTTTACACAAAATAGATTTTGTAAAGAACTGATTTTAATAACAAACGTCAAAAACACAACATTTCATTTGAAATATTTGCAAAACCAAAAAGAAGGCGGTTTTTGCGTGCTATAGAGCGCTGACAATGGGTATTTGATGAATGGAAAACGTTGCTTGATTTGACAGTCGAGATTCGTTCTCTAAAATGGTGATGACAAGGTTCTTAGTTATTCTTTAAAGGAATAAAGTGGGTGGGGGATCTATTCACAGCTTCAAACCACCATCATGCAATCTGAAATTTAGGGTTGCCCCTTTTTTAGAATGAATTATATTTCTTTTAGAAACCAGTCAGTCACTTCTTTGAAGAATAACTTCTTCCATCAAAGCTATAAGACATTCCACATGACAAATACCGAGAAACAGGGCCTTTTTTAATAATGAGGTTATTCGGTAAATGCATGTAGGTATGCTTATGTGTTTCATCTTCATTTCCGGATTTAATTGGAACTTGGTACACATAAAGTCTTAGAAATAGCACAAAATCTATCCAATCCCTTGATGTGGTTAGGTGGCGGTAACTTTGATTTATTCAATCAATTCGTTATAACAGAATCGTCAAACATCATACTTTTCAGGTGAGTAATTTTATGTTGTCTAGTTGATTGAATTTGTTTTACAGCGCAAGAACCATACCTGACTAAACTGCATCTATAATGATGTCTATTTAAGTATTTGTTTCCCATGAAGCTTATTTTTACACTTGGTAGAGAATTTTGAAAATGGTTTATGAATAACTTTCATGGCACTAACTAGCAAATTCAATTTATCTATTCCTATTTCTCTTTCATTAAAACAAATAAACTATTGTTAGTTTATTTTTCATCATTTTTTATATTACTGACATTTCTAACCAGGGATAGTTTTCTACATTACTTCAATTTTTTTGTCCTCTTAGACCAAAGTAACTTGAAATGAAAACAACTGAAAAATGAGCTTAACATCATAAAAATCAATAAATGAATATATAATTTTAGCAAAGGAATAATAGTTGTGTTTTCAGCTTTTAAACAACAATAAATCAAATTTGAGCACTATTGAATCAAAGACATTAAAACAATGCACCAAACAAGACTTTTAAATAAATAAAAATGCATAATTATTTACTTAAAAGCCTTCCTTTTTTGTCTATCCTAAGGATTTGATGAGAAAATTATCATGCAAAGCAACATGCTTAGCTAGTTATATATACAAATATATCACGAAGTCTAGTTCCAAGCCAAACAATAACCATTTTATGAAGAAACCAGCAGATTAATTAATTAATATAAGAATACGGGCACAGATCTCATTATAAAAAGGAAATATGCCATACTTTTTTCACACGTTCTTTAGAAGTAAGAGAGTGAATTAGTTGCATAAAGATGCTAGACAGGAACATCTTCTTGAGGACTTTTAAAGGAAATTTTGTCTTTTTTATAATATTTGTCAAAAAATAATTAAATAAACATAATAATAAAATCTCAAAGGTTTTTAATTGCTTTTTCCATGCTACCAGAGTTTTAGATTATAAGATTTGAATATGGCTAGTAAAAAAAGGTAACCTCATTAAAATAGAGTTTTTGCTACTTGGAACCGAACTTTCCGTGCTATAACTCATCTTGTTATTTTAGCATTTCAGACTTTCTTATAATTATAATTTAATGATTGTTGCATTTAGAGATCCCTTTAAAAGGCTTCGAAATAGGGCAAGTGAGCGGAAATTAGTTTTTATTTTCCGTTTTACTTTAAATCAACACAGGGATTTGTTTAAGGGGAGGGGGTCGTTGCTTAAGATCATTTACACAAAAGTTTCTTTATTTTAAACATACGAAAAATTCATATCATACCAAAAATTTATCTAAAAAAATACATATAATACTCTAAAGACATATTACTGAGAGCATTTTAAACGAGTAATTTTTGTATTTTCTTAGTTCATACATTTATAAAGAAGTTCCTAGATTGTAATGAGATGTTCAGAAATTTATTAAAATAATTGATGATGCAAGAATTATGTGAAAAATGTGGCAAGAAATCGATTTCTTGAAATACTATTGAGGTTATTGAAGTTTATAGTTAATCAAATCTAACATAAGATTATTTTTACAGTTAAGATAAATAGATTTTCATGAAAAATATAGCTAAATATGAAAGAAACGCAATTTAATCTAAAAGTCCGATACGCATTTCAAGATTATTCTTGATTTAATACATGACAAGTCTTTTGTCATGTAATATATATTTTATATTTTAAATTAATTAAAAAATTATATTTCCTAATATTAAATTTGAATTTCTGATTTTTTTCAGCTAACAAAATTCAACGACTTCCCACTGAGGTTTCCTGAAAATTATGTGTTGCTATTTACTAAATAAATATTAGTTTTCGAGATTTGGTTTACTTAAAAAGAAAAGCCTAAATGTTCCCACGAGGACACAGTAGCTCTTGTTGTGCAATTCTGGTCAGATATTGTCAATATAGTCAAAAGCTGGATTTGTATTGTCAAACTAATGGCTTTATGACTAAAAGTTTACGAATTACAGCAAATTTATAACGGTCATTTTCACTTAAAATGACGGTTATTTGTAGAAAACTATAATGCAACATACAAGGTAATTTTTTTTAAAATCCCTTAATATTGTGTGAAGGCGTATTTTGGTACAGAAGCTTTTGAATAATTCAGCAATACGTGATTCTGAACCTTTTACAGACTTGCTTTTTCTAAAAAATGAAAGGAAAGGGTTCAAGAGAAAAGTTAATGGAGGTGAATTTAGTGACCTTGGGGCCACATAAGAAATAGAATTTCGAATTACATATAGTAATGTTTATTAAATATATCAAAAATTCCGAACAATGGATAGTGACAAGATCTTGAATGTATAGGAATCATTCTACAGTTTATAAAAATGTGATGCAGGGCTTGACATTTTCATCAGTTATTAAAGTTACATAAATAATTTTTCATTTTATTCATTATGCAATCAAAATAAAAAGAAATGTTATATTTCAAATATCAATGCAGTAACACAAATGTTAAACACATTTCCATTTTGCTGGAAACTTGATTATTTACTTATAGAAAACAAATTTAAATCTTTCTAATGCTTTCAATGAATGGAATAATACGTTTCAGTAATAAAAGACACATACAAATATTTCATTAAGAACAAAGTGATTGGAGGAACTGTGATTATAAGTAAATCTCAAATACACAAGATTCTCCAGACTTCAATTGAAAAGAAAATTAAGTTATATCACGAATCCGACAGACACCAGATGATTTTTCCCACACAAAATCCTCTAGATTCGAAGTGGAATCCGTAGCTTTAAAATAGAATTAATTTTCTAACAAAGCTTCAAGGAAGACAGTGGTTTGCTTACAAAATACAAAAACTTTTGAGAGGAAATGCGACGATAAACGAGACTTTAATTTGATGGAATTTAATTTTGAAAAGATTCTGGAGTTGTTTCACATTAAAATAAGTTGCTACGCATGAAGTAAGAAAAAGGAACGACTCATCTTCTAGCGCATGTTCAATGCGAATCATTAAATATGGTCACGCAAACGGATTGCTTTTCCCGATGGAAGATGTCTGGGAACTTCTCGAACAAAATTGAATGGGTAAACAAGTTGACAAGTAATGAGGGGGAGTACACTAGGTAAATAAATGGAGAAAGGTAAATCGGTGAATATTTCAATGGGATTAAAAACGTGGAGGATAAGTTAAATCTGAATTGAGTAGGTAGCTTTAGAGATATTTCAGATATGTAAATCATTCCTATTGAAAAGTAAATTTGTTACCGAGTGCATATGCTAAAAGATAGAATAAAAAAAATTACAAGATAAGACTTTTGAATACAGTTTTAAACAATTAGATAATTTCATTATAAAAGTTGAATATAGTGATGCGAAAATATAATTATTATGAAATTAGATTGTGATAATTATAATGTATTCATAAATGAACTAAAGAAAATTGAAAATTTCAAGGTTGTATAAATCATTATACAATATGTCTATGGTAAATTTATTTGCATTAGCCTTGTAAATCATGGAATACGCCACAGCAAGCTCTAATCTAAAAAGTATCGTAATGTTTGGTCATGTTTATCTTCGGTTTTTTTCTGAAACAAAATACTAATTCACTTATGACTTTTCTATTTAATGACTGAATTAATGAAAGGGCTTCATATGCAGAACTTAACCTGCTAATTGGGTATGAGGAAAGAAAAACGAATTCAAGAAAAACGAATATAAGTTAGAAAGAAGAAAAATGAAACAAATTGAAGATAAGTTAACTACCAAAAGAAAGAAAAACGAATTCAAGAAAATCGGAAAACAAATTGAAAAGCGAATTTTAAGAGAAACGAATTGAATATAAATTAACTCCCTGTTAAAAGTCCCCCGGAGAGGGGCACTTCGAAATCAGGCAGAGAAACTTCAGGTATGGTGGTTGGTTCTCACCACCCTGGAAGGTGCACGCAAAAAAGTAGAGGTCTAGCTCCTCCATTCGATGACGGAATGCAATTCCTTAGAGAAATGTTGAACCGTGGCTGTTGATGGTCCTTAAGACTCAACCACAGTTTCGCTAATGTTGCTGTATTGGTGGTCCGGTCATTCATTAATTTTATTCTTGTCTGTGAGTCAGTGACATGGCTTCCCGGTTAACAATTTGAATTTCATTATTTAAGAAATTTAGAAGGCTATTGGCTGTTATTTTGGAGTTGCTGGATAAGTTCGAATCTTAGAAAAAATGGCGGCTCACTCACTTGGGCAGCACAGCTGCAATACAAACTACAAGATACGTTATTTCAAAATATTATTTAATAACCAGTTCACCATTTTTTCCTTATAATTTAATATTTTTCCCCCGATGCATGTTAAATTGTGCATTATGTTATTCTAATTAAGAAGATGTAACCTTTTATCCCTTCCTGAAATATTGCGTAGTGTGGAAATAAAAATCATGACTTATCAGATTTCTAGCACAGAATAACCATATTTGTAAACTTGGGAGAAAACAGCCTTCAAAGAACTACAATGAAAATAGCCCACAATGTGAAGCAGCAAAGGAAAAATTACAAACTGGCATTTTTCTTTTCTCCTTTTCTGCCAAACTACTTAATTTCTCTTAATTCTTTTATTATAATTATTATTATTTCATTTTGATATTGGAGATGCGGAAAAGTTTCCACCAAAGTATTTTCATAATTTCTTCTTTATATATCTTTAATCAATCGTTCTCATAACATAATAAATGAGCTCTGTTGTAAACAAATAAAAATCTATCAATTTCAACAGTAATGAAAGTACCGATATTCAAAATTTAAAAAGGCATTTTTAAAAAATTTCTTAACCACACTTTGATTCTAAAGGATATCCATCGCTTTTAATCTCTTATTAGTGCAATTCTTAATCTACTTTTTAAATGAATATGGTTCATTTTGTCATAGCATAAATTTACTTTTTTTTACAAAAAATCATCATTATTAGTGAAATTATAATCTTTAACTATATTTATTTCTAGTTGAACAGTGTTATAAATTTTCAAACATCGATTAGAACAGAAACTGTCAATACATTCATCTTATAAAATCTTTTTTTAATTTACGTTATAATTAAAAGTAGTTACAAATTAATTTTGGTTCCAATTAGAATAAAAATATTTTTGAAACATTTATCTTTATTTGAATCCATATAATAATGCAAAAGACATACTGATGATTTATCTGTTAAATGATTTTATATTTTTACTTAATTGCAGATTTTACACCATTTTCAGTTTTTGCTATATATCTATAAATCACATATTTGCTATATATCCGTCTTATTCTGATTCAGTCTGTCAGATATTAACTAGAGAACTATTCAGATATATTTTAAACCCACTAAGCATTTGTTGATAAGCACTTGGAGGCAACTATACTGGAGGATTATTCTAGCTGAATGATTTAAATTTTCAGTAAACATACATGGTTTGACTTATTACTATGGAGCTATGAACTTTCCTCAATAACTATTTAACATGAATGGTGATGGTGATCACTGTCTTAATGGTCAAAACTATGATCGATGAATTATGCCATGAGGAAGCAGCCTTCTGTGTCTTTTCTCATAAATGTTTAGTAACCTCATGGGAAACGCTGAATGCTCATTATAGTGACTGATGAGAATCAAGCCTCAAGTTGTTGCACTTTCCTCAAGGTAAGCTGCATTATCAACAATATTTACACACAGAATTTTGCTAAGGCTTATTCTCTGCTGTTATGACAATCGTCTTAAACTGAGAACACTTTGAATTGTATTCAGTTATTCAGGAAATAGTTTTCTGACTTTAATTATAAGCTAATTATAGGTCGATAGTTATATTAATATTCCCTTTTTTTAAAAACTAGAGGGTTGTTTTACGGCTGATTTAATGGGAATGATTTTGAACTTGGAATACTTTGACCTCAAAGTAAAGGTCTGGCTATTAGACCATTGTGACTCTAAATTAAAACATTGTCTCAACGGCGCTGCAATGATAAATAATGGGGATGCAAATTTTTATTTTTTTGTCCCACCCGTCATATTTGATTCTAAACATAGCTGTCTGGAAACTGAAAGAGGATATCCCTTTTACCTGAGTTAACATTATTGAGTTTTTATTAATCATTATATTACTTACGAGAGATTATGCTATTTCCACGGGATATACATGAATATTCTTTGAGATCCAGTATCGAACTCGCAATCCTCAGGTCTCTTGAATGAGATTTTACCATGACGTCAGAGCACTTTAAATGCGTCCGTAACAAAACTTAAGCATATATTGCGATATTTTGATCAATATACAGAAAAGGACTAATGAACTTTTTGAGGGAGACAAATATTTAGTGTAAAAGTTGTTCCTCAAGTTGGAGCATTTATTCATTTAATTCGAATTATTTGCCATGATAAATTGAAATACTCAGTGTAATTCATTTTATTTAGAAGTAATAAATATTTATTGTATAACATTAAAAAAATATGAAAAAAATCCTGTAAAATTAAAAGAACAAGCACCAATGAAATTAAATAAAAATTACCAACAATAATGCTAATTTTCTTTATAATCCACTACAGACGTTTGAAGACAGTTTTTTAACAAAATATTCATTTTTCTTTAATTCAAAAGAATTAAATGATTATTATTAATGTTGCAACAAGGAGATTTGATATTAATGACATTTCTAGAAGAACAGACACTTTTTTCTCATTATTTGGGTTATACACTAATTACTGAAGCTGTAACGTATAGTATTAATGCATTTTTCTAAAGAAATAAATTTTGCCTAAATTTAAAATAATAAGCTCTATGATTCAAATTTTTCTAAAACCGAAGATTTAAGAAATACAGTACAGCATTTAAATAGATTATATTTCATTATAAAAGAGTATACGTTTTTTTTTCCAATCCCCTGCATATGGTCTTAAGATTCAAAATTATTTTACGCCTTGACACTGTGAATAAAAGAAAAAAAATCATATAGTGAAAAATCATTACAACACTTTTTTGAAATTAACTGAATTGTAGAATTAGCCAAACATTTTCATAGAACATACATATTTAAAAATTATAACTTACATCTTCACTTAAACACACACAACAATAATAAAAAATAGAAAACACCAAGTTGATAATGGCAAAATAATTACTTACCATAAAGTGTTTTCTTTTTTTTTCATTTTCCTCAATAGCAATATCAAAAGATGAAATAACGCCACCAAATTTCCTGATCTACTCTTTAGACTACTCTTTTCTTTTCTCAAAATTCAATAGATGAAGAATGCGGCTCGTCGCAAGGTAAATATGCACTTTAAGATCCAGTTCATCCTCTTATTGTATGTAAATCTAAATAGAATATCAATTTTTCAAATTTATGCTATTTTTTATATTTATTAATATAATTAAGGCACAAGTGCAATTTTTCCTATAATGATGATTTGTGTTATCATTATCAATTCAATGTCTGTTCTTCATTCTCAATTTTGATTGTTCTAACGTTATTATAGTTCTGTATTTTTAGAATATTATTCTGTATTTAGAATTAATAATTTTATTGTTATCATCCATGCAGTTATATTAAATCAAACTTATCATAAACTATTGTTACATCTTTGACCTTTTAACCTATGACAGATGCTGCATCAGTCAAGAAATTAAGATATGAAAGCGTGCAATTTATATAATTTGAAAAATAAAACTACAGATGTGCGATCGATCGATTCCTTGAAGTGTTATTTGCGGTTCTAGGTCATTCACTCTACCAATCAGTGATGCATCTAGTATATAATTAAGAACTTCTATTTTCTCGTATCGAAAGTGCACTAAGATAAAAGTATCGTAGTCCTTGAAATACTCCATTTCGAGATTTTGATCAGTACTTTCTTTTCAAATCTCCCCAAGACCGAAAAGTACGTTTTAGGAACTTTGTCTGCTGATTTTGTGGTCTGTGAAACAAATTGCTCTAGAAATTAAATGATATTCAGGCAAGAAATTTAGTAAGTGGCTTTTTCATTTATTTGTAGGATTTTGTCAAATTTTGGGCGACATTCATCTTATTAACTTCTGTTTTATCCATGCGGACACGATAACTCAAAAGTACAAACATATGTATGAATGAATTTTACATATTGATAACTATAATGCAGATCTATGCTAAAATTTGGGCCTAAGACATAAAAGGAATGAACGCTTGTAATTCTGAATATTTATGAAAATGTATTTGTAAAAAGCTCACCAAACTTATACAAAAAAATCTGGTATGTGGTTTTTTTATTAATATGTAGCAAATTTTGAGACTAATCTATCAATAGGAAATAAACTATAACTTTTAGTTTTATTCATTTCACTGTGATGCATAAAGCGGATGTTATACGGGGTAGTTATAATTAAACTTCCCTTATATGCAGCAGCCTGCAACGAAAACGGGTGAATGGATTGCAACAAAATTTGGCATATAGACTGTAGTGGATTGAATTGAGTGGGAATTGAGCTTGGAACCTTTTGGTTTGTAGTTGTGTAACATAACCATTCGACAAAAGTGATCACTAATGTCTAATGGCAGTTCCTGGCTTATTAAGATACCATTACAAGACTCCCCCACCAGTGAGTCTGTCCAGAGACGAGCGATTCTTAGCACCAAGCGTTTTATGTGAGCGTGTAAGAGTTGCTGCAGCGTCAAGTGAGTCTGGCGACTTTGCGTTGGTTGCGTTTGCTGCAGGTAGATGGCGCCTTGACAGCTGTTTGGAAGTTCATCGTCCGAGGTCACCAATGTAGCGGATTGAATTGAGTGGGAATAACAACGAATCTGGAACCTTTTGGTTGTGGCAAAAATATTTCACTTCTCGAGACCACCAAATGTTTTAGTCCACTCTTACAATCATAAATAAACAGTCTTCTGATTTTGTTGGCTACTTCCTTCAAACCAGCTACTGTGACGGGATGGTCCAGTTTTTTGACAAATCACAAGGTAGTTTACACGTTCCTGGCACGATCACCAAATCGAGAAGGGTAAAAACATAGGTTACTTGGGTTTCGAGTGTGGATGGATGCCGAGAGAATTTGCGACCCTTGGACAGCTCAGCAACCTGTAGGGACAGCTCAAGGATGGGCGGATCAGAATATGTAGCCCACACCGATGTAGGGGACACGATCTCAGCTAACTTGTCGGCTGTAATAGCCAGATTATCCAGCGGCTCAGATAATGCTGAAAAAACTGTTTGGAATGTAAGAAGGCATACTCTGTAGTCCCAAGTTCTGTAGAAAGTCATCCTTCAGTTGAGCTCCAGCCAGTTCACGCATTTTCCACAAAAGATGACTCGGTTTCTCTTCACCCGATTGGAGGCCACACAGCATTTTCTTCATCTTTTGCTGATCAGATTCCACGAATTCCGAAATCAGGCGAGTTGAAATAGTTCTGTATTTGTTTGTCACAGGTGGATTTAAAACAATGCCCGCAACGTGATCCAGTGTCTCAGCGTCTATATTATCCACTACAGCCAAACATTTCGTATCGTCACTTGATATTCCACTGTATTGGAAGGTGTTGCCGCCTTGCGCTATTTACAGGCGAACGGTACTTCTCCAAAAAGGTGGCAGAAGATGGGCGATGCGGGCAACCTGCACCGAAGAAGTCGATGAGTTATCTCCAGAAGCGTTGTCGGCAAGCATTTTTTACACCAGTAGGGACGAAGAAACGGCTCGACCCGTTCAAACGCAGGTCAGGTTTTAAAAAACCACCTGGCCATCACATATATGAATAGTATTTAAAATTATATTTATTCACACATTAAAATGACATAAAACCAAAATAGAATCCAAGATTTTTTAAATGCATATTAAAAAAGAAAAGGACTTTATGCGTCGCAGCACCTAATAGCGAAGCGAGAGGCACCATTTATATTCGTGAGGTGATGGCAAGTGGCATTGAGTTGTACTCCAAGTTTAGTTGGATCTCTCCTGCGGCACGGACGCTCTGGAGCTCAAGTAATCAGTTGCCAAGGTGATCCTCTGCAAGACTATACACGAGATGTGGTCATGAAATTTTGAAACTAAAGTTTTAGTTCCAAAATTTTTACAAGAGGGCATTTTCTTCCCGTAAAATATCAATTATAACACAACAAGCAACCAAAACGGAGTACACGAATAATATTAACAATCCAGAACAAGAATTATGAGTAATAAAATGCAAAACCGTTAAAACTATCAGTGCTAGTAAAAAAATGTCAAAATTTCAAGCTTGCAAAGAAAAGGAATCTTTATGCAAAACATGTTAGGATAAGAAATATTTGCAGTCGTTGTACTACTGTTTTATATCAATGTTATCGGCTGTGATGATGACAGTATCTTTTTGAGACATTGAATAACTTCAAGAACTCTATAACGCTTCATGTCCAAAGCCTCACAACTTGGTCGGTTGGGATCTGTTGTTCAACCCATTGTCAATCGACTTGAAATTTCTCCGCTAAATGAGGGCGGTCACATGCAGTACATTACCCTACATCGTCCTGAACAAGACTAACAACTGCTCCTCTTGTGCAATTTCGCATTAATCTTTTTTTTCTTCTTCTGCAAACTGAACTTTTATTTTCCCCCCTCAAAGAGCGTATTAATTTGTTTTCTTACCTTTACTTATTGTGTTTCGATGACAAGGGGATCAGAAACTAGTTAATAAATATTAATATTGCGTCTGCATTCCGTTTTGGTCGTTCATTCTGTTAAAATGAATGTTTCCGGAAAAAGCGCCATCGAATAGACATTTTGGAATCATATTTTTTTTCGAAATTCCGTGAGCACATCTCATGTATAACCTATATACAAAACTTCGTTGCGAGCCGTTAACCCGTTTGCGTTGTATGACGCTATTAATAGGGGAAGTTTAATTGTAACCATCTGTACTTATTATGTTGATATAGAAGGAAATAGATAAGAAAACATGATGTTTTATGAATAGAACAATGATTTTAAATCTGTTTTAGTCAAAGTTGTTTGAAATCACTGTAAATTAAAATTATTTACATGCGCATAAATCAGTCAAAATATTGACCCGCCAATTCCATTTGAGAATGGTCACAATGTTTGCTTTATTATCATTCGCAAATGGAATTAGTGAGTCAATAATACTCTAATATATATTAATATTTATATATTCTCTATTTCTGTACCCTAATAAATAATCCAATATTTTAACACTATTGTATTTTCGTTGTCTTTGCGAGTATTAGCATCATATTAAATAAAATGAAGCTATATTGCAGTTCTTTCTTTACTGTAGTTTTTCTTTTTATTTACAGTTAGTTCAAGTCACACATACTCCTCTCAAATAAAAATATCTTTGTAAACTTAAAAAATGTCAGAAATAAAAAATAGAAAAGTTAACATTTTTAACAGTCTAAATAATAGAATTTCTGAAGCCATATGATATGAAAGTATAAAACAACAGTGAAACTTTTTTCTTACTCAGACAATGAATACACGTCACAGACAAATTAGTAGTAATAATAATCTGAGCAACGCATCAAAAGAATATATTTAAATTAAAATACATGAAAGACTTAAAAATTCTCAATCATAAATAATGTTTAGGATAATCCGTATGGGGTTAAAAAAATTACATTAAACGTTTTAGCCCATTTAAAAAATTGGGTATAAATATTTTTTAAATAATTTTCTGCTTTTTGGTCCTATATGGGTAAAATTTTGCAATCGGTTTTTGAACTAATTTTCTAATGATTTAGTGACTTAAAACCATTAATAAATAATGAAAATTTCTAATAATTTTAAAATTTGTGTAGAGCATATATTCAAGAAAACGAATTAATACTGAATAGTCGTTAAGTTCTGTCCAGTGCTTAAAGTTTCAAATATTTAAAGCTTAATGGGAAGTTAGTTTAAAATCAATCGCCAAAATTCAGTTGAATAGTCAAACAGAACATAATGCGATTTAATAAAAACTTATTAAAATATAATCAAAGTAATACTTTTTTTTCCAATATTAAATTTCTTATTGTCGGAAATGATGAAATTTTTGATTGCAATTCTTTTATTTATGTAAAGTGGTATTCCTTTGAGTTTTCATAGTGAAATTTACTATTTTTACATTTGTTTATATGTAATATCTCAAGCATAAAAAAATGATAAAACCAAAAAATTACGTTACCATGAAACTTACTGATTCAAAATTTGCTCAATTTATTCAAAAGTATAAAACATGAAGATGCAAGAGACTAGTTCAAACGGTATTGTATATTATTTTTTAGAAATAAAGATTGATAACTACCACACACTCTTCCAATTGTTGAATAAATGGAAGCGATCAAGATCTATTATCGTAATATTGTAGAATTTAAACTCACGCAATCGTATGAGGCATGAAGAGAAACATATATTTAGAATTAAAAGGCAGTTGCACCTGTTTCAGTGGGCCTGCCTTCACTCTGTATGGACCTCAGTATAAAGGGCGGTTTTAAAACTCTAGACATCAGTCTTTCTAATGACAGATAAATGGAGACGGGTTATAAAGAAATGAATATAAATGAACTGTAATAAAGATGTGAACATAATACAAAATATCTCAAAAAGATATTAACTTTTTTTAATGAATAATTGATAATAATACTTGTTCTCTAACATTAACCACGAAGCACTTCTCTTACAATGATATAATGGTCTTTTAAAATAAAGTTCGTTTTTGAAATGGCTATTAAAGTAAAACTATTGGGCTGAATTTTATCAATCTGTTGATAATTTGTAAGAGAACATATGATTTTATTTTCCACATAGAAAAAATAGTTCTAAAGTTACCTTTTGGTGATTTTAGGATAATGTAATGGAAATGAATATTTGACATAAAATATCAGTTTGGCCTAAATCCTGTAATTATCGATGTTGATGTTTCCATTGAGGTAAAAATGGGCCTTATCCATCCACAAAATATTTCTTATTCAATTTTAGTTAACATTTCACGTAGTGCCATTATCTGCAAGTGGTGAATTTTTTAAATTTTGTATGGAGGGGGACTTTATTTCTCTTATATTAAATTATCAAGTTTGATAACATTTTTTCCAATAGGTTTCCTTTTATGGCTATATTAAAGCTTGCTTTTATGGCTATTTTAAAGTTTACTTTTAAATATACAGATATTGTGATCACATTTAAGTAGTTGCACCATAATGTGTATATTTTAGATCAAAACATTTATTATAATTAAAACTGTAGTTTCTGTCCTGTCAAGGTCACCAGTCCAAAGTCAATAATTCTTCCCTGTATATGCATATTTTCTGAGCTAATACAAGTGAATTATGTCCCAAAGACTATTACAAATTTTCAATTTGCTCTTAATTGTCATCACTCTTTGTTTATAACAAGAATTCAAGGATAATTTTTTAAGTTAAAAAGTAAATTCTTCCAGTTGGAAAAAGACATAAATTAAACAAATCCTAAATTTTAGAAACAGAAAAATAATATTAAAATAGGCGAAATCAAGCTGTTTTTTACTTTAAATATGATACTTAATCAATAAAATGTTTCCAGAAATAGATATTTTATATTTTTTTCATTTTAATATGCAAATCCTTTTTAGATTTTTATGGTATTTCGACAAGTTTGCTCGAGTTCCACACTCCGTCACACATTTTCGTTGAATGATTCTGGGCTTAGAAAAAGAGACAGTAATTAATTTTTGCAGTAAAACTGAAAGGGGCAGCAAACCGAGTAGAATGTGAAGATCTGAAGAAATTGTAACTGCAGTTTTTGAACATGCATCAACAAATGCGCATAATAGTAGTAATGAAGTGAAGTTTAATGGCATTCTCTCTTTAAAAAATTGTCGGTATTTTTTAGATAAAGTTGGTGCTGCTGAAAAAAAATTATCTTCAAAATTGTTTCTATTTTTTCAAAGCAACATAATCTGAATAGTATGTGTACTCAAAACTTGATTATGAACCTGTATAGTTTTTTCATTGTATTGTATAAAATATATTGTTTCACACTATTTAATTTGTTTTTTGTTCATAAATATGGAATATTGTAATATGCTTTAAACTAACTTCCTGAGGTATTCGAGATTTGAAATTATTTATTATTCTTTGCTATCGATGAAAATAGAGTAGTGTAATGTTTTCAAAACTCGGGTATTAATAAATAGATATATCTGGTTAAATTTTGATTTCATTTGTAACCCGACATCTGTTAGTTAATTTTCGAAACCCTTGCTTACAAAATCAAATACAAAATAGAAAGACATTTTTAAAGATAAGCTTTTAGAGTGAATTAAAAAGAACAAAAGGCTTTCTTAAAACATGTTAAAAAAAGATAAAATTGTGAGGTCTAAGAAAACTTCTGAGAGTTGTAAACATTACTGTCAGGAAATATATATATATATATATATTGTGATTAAATCTCTAATTTTCTTAGATAATGTCTGTAGTTCTTCACGCCTTAATTTTTTTTATCTAATATAGTTTATAAAAATAAAGTTTATGTATACAAGTTTACATCTAAGTATAAAAAGGTATGCATTTATTACAAAATTATTTTATAGAGAAATGTATATGAAGTGATAACTGAAAAAATTCTGAATTTATTTTGTTTACCTATAAAAAAAGCTTTATTAGATTAACTGAGCATTTTTTTTTGCAATTTAAATTGCAATTTTTAATGATCTCTCTCTTAATGAATTTTGGTGAACTAAACTTCACAATGTGTGGCGGATGAAAAAAAGACTGCGCTGACAGTTAAATCGTGAATCCTTTATTTCCTAACAAGTGATCTTGTTTGTATCATTTGAACCTTCTAATTACTTTTCTGTATTGTTTGTGGCATAAAGAATCGTCTAAGCTCAACAAAAGAGAAGTGCAAAAAAAAAATCAATATCGATAGTTTTTTTATGTTTGTTTTTTAAAATATTCGTAGGAATTAAAACTTGCGGTAGAAAATGTTTCGTATTAGAAAACAAATGGATGAAAGGTGAAAAATTCAGCAGAAAGTTTGACACGAAATGAGTTTCGGATGTGCGTTTAATAGTTAATCCTATTTGGCATGCACAATTAATCCTCATCTTTATGCAATAATGCTAATACCGGCTTTTTTTCAACAAAATTGTAAGTTTATATAGTTTAGAGGTACATATTGAGCTTATCGGGTTCTGAAAGTTTTTTTACAATTTTGTGGGGAAGAAAGAGCTTGGATTTTTTATTTATTTACTTGAAATTTTCGTTCTGAAAAAAAAACAGAAAAAAAAAACAGAGCTTTAAAGAATTCACCCAAATTATATCCGATCAAAAGAATCAGAAAGAATAATTGTCAGTATTGTCAGAATAATAAATATTTTAGATTATTCGGAAATAGAAAACATCTTTATTAAGTGTAAAAATAGATAGATGTAAATAGAATAACCGTCTCCGTTTGAAATACGGACAACAAATTTTACCACTTCCGTTTCTGTGACGGAATATGGTTTTCCGTTATTGATTCTTAAGTTATCGTGCACATATTATATCTTTTGTGTGTGCACTAGGTTTGTAGATAGTGGATCAAAGATTTAATTTAGTTATTTAAATCTATAATGATTGGATTTAGAAATCTTTTATAGTTTCCCATTTAGTGAATATTGTTCAATGTCAACGCTTTCCATATTTTCGTTTCTAATTTTTGTAAAATGAGTATTTCAAATGAATAAGGGAATTTAAAGCTTTAGAGCTACGGAAGGATGGTTCAGACGGTTTTCAGACATTTTTTATTCATAATTTGTAATGAATCTGCGCAGCCTTTACTATGACGCCAATGGGATGAAATTATGCCGAATGTGTTAGATATTTGTATTGCGAGTTTCCGATACAAATTATTGTCTAAAAATATTTCTAGCCAACTGGAATCATCTATGCATTTCACGTTTCATAATTTATCAATTGTAAAGAAATCAGATTTTTTGAAAATATTACAGTTATTATTCAAAACTGTACTGAATAATAATATCAATCAACCTTTTAACGTGAAAAAATCATTAATGGAATTCAATTTTTTTCAGTTACGAAATTCGATATGTTTCTTAAGTGTTTGTACCGAAATATTTGTCTAACTTAGATGTTTGAAGAAAGCCAAATAAAAGGTTAAAAAGGCCATTAAGCAAATTAATAAATTTATATCTTTAAATGGACAAAAGATTTAAAAGGAAATTAGGTATAGTTAATTGGTCTAGAATTTTATAAACATAACACAGGGTCAAGAAAGAAACCTGATGGACTTTGAACCTGTGTTTTCAAATTTGTTCAACTATTATGGAGATAAAGCTTAAATTAGAAGCGTTGTAATTCTATTTTACATAATGTGCTTTTATGCACATAAAACAATATGAAAATATTTAATGGAAGATTCAGCCATTTCTTTAAGATGTATAATGATAAGTTTAAAAATATGACAGCTTAAAATTTAAAACTTGATAACAAGTCTTATAAATTTGAAGGTTATGGCAATTATGTCATTTTGTCCAAAGAAAATACTGAAGCATTAATGCTCACTTTACAAAATAATACATTTAGACCAAGAAAAGGAAATCATGGAATAACAAAAAACATGACATTGCAGATCCCCATTTAATTATTTTAAACACTATTATACAGATCATAGGAACATAAAATTGCAAAAATATGACCCTAATATTTAAAAAAAGAAATTTTGGGGGGAATTTATTTGATTAATATTAATATTGCAGTGGTTAAATTTTATATTTTACTTCTTGCATTTTTCATTCACAAAACCAAACCAAATAACTCTGATACTATTATACCCTGAAGAAGAATTTTTTAAATCCTGAAGTCATTTTTGAATTAGAATGTGCATAATAATCGATTTCGGTTCTAGCTCAAGTAATTTCGAGTTAAAGAATTAATCGAAAATGCAAGCGTTTATAATCTTCCATCCGTAATATATACTGTTAGAAATTATATTATATATATATATATATATATATATATATATATATATATATATATATGCTGTTAGAAAAAATGTCCAAGATGAATAGACAATTTTTCAACTCACTATGTTTATTGAACAGCATGTACATCATATTTTGATAATAATGATTTGTTCTCTTTTAAGAAGTTTCGTTATTCAACTCTCATGGGAAGAATTTAAAAATTTTCTCTTTACTAAATTTTACAACGAGAGGAATAAATGGTTGTACAAAGGTACCGATCAGGAATATATGGAGATTGACACGAGACAGCGCAATAAAACTCCCGCAACTTTCGCAGGTTCATCCAAGATTGATGTGGTTTAACGTTATCCTGGTGGAAAACCAACACTTAGCGATTCGCTCGTTGTAATAAGTCAATGTCTTCCATTTTCATATTTAGTCAAAAGCTTACTTCATGTTGTCTAGTTAGTTTCTAAATTTAATTTAATTGCTTAGATAAATGTATGAAGCTCATCATAATAGGCAATAACTTTCCAGTCGAAACAACAAAAGAGCATAACTTTCTGGAAATGGATAGTTATCTTACTTTTATATTTGCTTCAGTGGAGAAATATGGGGACATGAAAATCAAAATATGGATGCAGGAAGCATTGTGATCTCTAGAATATAGAAACTCCATTAAAGAGTTTATTTATTCATTTTAGATGAATGAGTGAGTGGAAGAAATATGCGAATCATCACAATAATTTTTAAAACAGATCGCGATATATTTCACTAATGAGTTTACGATTATAAAATGTGCTGCATTTGTGTAAAGGTATACAGAGCTGTTCAAAACATCTGGGTATCTGACATTTTACTTTAATTTTCTATTTACAAACATGCTATTTGCACAGAATAAAACTTATAGTCCGATCAATGTTTTTCTTTTGTCTTTTAATTGTATTCTCCATCATTCTTCCTGCCATTTCCATTTATAAACATTCATGTTGCTGAGGGATCTTCGATTTCAAGAGTGAGTTTAGGAGATCACAGTATTTCATCAAGTAAATTATTAAATTTAAATCCGAGATACCTTTTCTAAAAATACTGTATTGTTTATTTACTCCAAATTATAAATATTCTTGCTTCTTTTAAAGATTTTAGTTATCTAGGGAGGATATCCATGGGAAATTTACAACGATACAGTACATTAAAATTCGGCTTTGGTATCAAATCGATAGGTTTTAAATCGAATTTCAGCTTAATTTTCATTCGCCGTGCAAATCATTTCAACAAGTTTCAAATGTTGATTCTATTTTTTCAGTTTTATATTTTAATTATTAGATATTCAACTCGATTATCATTTACAAGAAATTCTCCATTCATCTTGAGGTTTCATTTTGAAAAGCAAAAGCAAGTATTGGTATCAGAGAATAAGATTTGGGTAATATTTTGGATTGATTTGGAGTGATTAGCTGTAAAATGTCATTTTTCATTTATGTCTAAATCAATGTAATATGCAGAGTTTTTTTTTCCTCTTTGGATAATATTAAATCAAATAATTCAAATTTGACGAGTACTGTAGCAATCCGCTTATATTTCAGTAAATAACAAAAAATAACGTTAAAGAAACATTTCATTACGAAATAAAAATTACATAATGTTATTGTTTTAGACAATTATTTATAAAGTTAAATTATATCAAAGTTGAAATTCAAATATGTGGTACTTAATTTTTCGAAAAGCATGTTTTTTAATATAGAATCAGTACCTTATGAAAACGTGATGATTCTAGTTCAGGATAGCTTTAATTTGAAAGCAGAGTGCATTTATGTTTAGGAGTCTTACAATTTTTTAAAATTTCTACGTCAGGCTTAAAAAGATTAAATTTCATGAAGAATGGTTTGCATGGTTGGGAAAATTTATCTGTGAGAAAAGTAATTAATCTTCTGCTACCGCTGTTCGTGAAATCAGCAATTGAAAGCGAATCGAACAACTTTATAGAAGATTTTCAACAGCATAGCAAATGCACTCATTGGAAATAAAATTAAAAAAAAACTTTTATTCATCTAAATATTTTTCTCTCATTGTCTGAAGATAATTTAATTTTACTGAAGGATTTATATAAGATTCGCAGCCAATTATATATAAAATTAAATAAACTATATTAATCTGTTAACTGGGTATGACGAAACATTTCAATGAGAAAAGAGTTGAAAATGAGTTAAATCTCCGGTTAACAGTTTAAGAAGAGGAAAACGCAAAACCAAGGTAAATATAATAAGCATACAAAAAATGAAATAAACGATTTTTAAATAGTTTTAAAATTCTTATATTTCCTTTAAAGGGTTATTCTCTACATATTAATCTTAGATTTATAATTCGTCATTTTGTTACTTATTCACTCAAGATATTATTTTTCATATATTTTTTATAAGAAATCACCTATAAGGAACTAAATTTAGTTAAAGTAATGAATTAATTACTAAGTTTCGAAAATATTAAAATAATGTTCTGTTACTGGGAGCATGCAAATATACAAAATTTTAAACCCAGTACATCTCAGAAATGAGTTCAAAAGTCTATTACACAATATCGTCTTAATAAACATGAAATCAAAACGTAATGCAGAATGACAGTCAAATTAAAATATGTAAAAAGAGATTTATCAAGCATTATAATGACATGTAGCTTCCCTGAATCATAAGCTGGGAAATTTTCCCTTTCCTGTCATTTCTGTTTATACACGGAGCTGTTTTGTCCGAAAAATAATGATTTTTGTATGCAAACTATAAAAGTAATGGTCAAACTTCGAACATAAGTTAAAATTTGAATCCGAGATTTTGAAGATTGTCCTAATTTTAGAGTTCCTTATGTCCTAAAATCAAGTTTTTAGCATTATTTCTGCTCCTCTGTCGGCCTGTGAACATATCTTAAAACCGCTTCGTGCTAGACAGATTAAATGAAATTATGAGGAATTACTATTAAATTTGCGTATTTCTATTAAAGTTGAATGAAATTCATTCTAAGAAAGTCTGGTCGGCTATTCGAGTACAAACGAACTTAATAAATACTAAACACAAAAAGCATAAAATAATTGGTTCATGGGTCTAGCACCAATGAAAACTATGGTAATTTATCAAATTTTGAATAAATTCATTAAGGAGGAGAGCGTGTGCCGATCTGTAATTTTTTATGCATGTAAATTAATAATACAATGAATTAAATGAAAGAAGTTCGGTGTGTTATCTTTGACCCTAAATTGCAATCCTAGTCACAATTTCGTTCGCTTGTGTCGATCGAGGATGATACCTGTATTGTTTGACTGAAAATTCATGTAAGCAATGTTAATGTGTTCCCAAATTGTATGATGTTTCTACACAAATCCTGCAATGATCGATAAATAGCTTTCAGAGATTATTTTTGTATGGCGTAGTGTGTTCCTATCAAACAATATATATTTATTTCTGCAACAATTTTCATATACAGACTGCTTTGGAAATGTTGCACATTAAATTTTCCATGAATTGCATTTTAATAGAAGTTTTAAAACGTAATGAGCAGTTCATTCAAATGCTTACAATGTCGTAGCTATTTCAGACAATGCAAGATAAAATTTTTAGATCAAATTGCTACCAGGATGAATCTAATTAGGAATGTTTTATCAGTCTCTTTTGGCGCATCAAAGATTTCTGCAGCCCTGTTATTGAAATTTTGTATTATTTGATCATAAATATCTTTTTGCTCAAGCGTTATTTTAGGAATACTTGACTGCATGTACAGAAAAAGATCACACGTGTTGAAATTTTTTTTGCGATGCAATTCTTCATCGAACGAAGCAATGGCAGGTAGATTGAGTAATGATATATCCAGCTGACTGGAAACATTGTTCACAATTTCAAAGCATAAATTTTCAATCATATTCAACGCTTCGTTGTAAATCTGCGCTGTGAAATCCATGCTTTTATTTAAATTTCCTCACAATGAAAAATATCGCGAGTCGTGTGATTTATATTTCTCCCATAGGAGTCTCTCCTCCATGTTGGAGATGAAGTAGAACAGCTAAAAAAATTGCAAACAACGATAGAATTTGATTTGTATGTGAAGTGTTGCAAGCTACATTAATGTATATATACTAGTGTAAGCCATTCTCCAATAATCTCAGAGCTTGACAAGCACTATGGAAAGTCGCATGTTTAAGGTCAATGACAATCCTCAGCTGCTGGAAAACGTTGGACTAGACACATTTCTCAGCAATAGGCGAAGAAGAAAGGCTCTATCTTAGGTGGGATGCACGGTATAGAATCTGATTTTCAAAGTTTCTTTGAATATATTAGATTGTAACATTGCAAACTGCAATAACATTGAAATTGAAAAACATTAAAAATGAAAAAAAATACGAACTAAAAAGAAAAAAAAGATACTAACGAAATATTTCAATTCAAACGCAGAACAATCGATACTGCACAATTCTAGTACAATGAGAAACGCAAGATTTCATTCACTCGCACGATGAAAAGGTTAATTTCCCAATATAATTTACATTCAGATGAAAGTCAATCGGCATTATTCAATTCATCAGACAACTGCATTGGCAAATGAGGAAAACAATTCAAACATGAAAAAAAATGAAAAAATAAACTATGGTCTCGAAATGAATGTACAGCAACGAAATGATAGCCAACATAACTTAGTTTAACTCCTTGTCACACGAAATAATTAAATTAAAACTAAAATAAATCGAAATCTATGAAAATACATTTAAAAAATGCAATTGGAAACATCGAAAAGAGAATCATAAAATAAACAGAAAGCGAATCATAAATCGGAAACATTGAAATAAAAATCGTAAAATATTTAGTATTGTTTTTACGTCCAACAGATGGCGCGGTTTTTCCAAATAAACATTTTTTTTAGCTGTCACAAGTGTGATATTTATATAATAAGAATATAACAACACTCGCGATTTCGAAAGCAACATTGAGTCAAAATTTCAAAGCAATCGGTGAAGAACTTTCGAAGCTTTTGAAGAAACGAATATTTACATTTTTATTTATATACATATAAATAATGATGTACATCTTTCTTCCATTTATATTATACTTTTGAACCTTTTTTGGTAACAAATGCAACATTTTGAAAAAATGGTTTCGTTTTGTTATTTTTTTTCAAAACATATTATATTGAACAGTTACCGTAAAAATAAATTCGTCCACTACTATATTTCTGGTTTTATTCTTACCATGCTACTTTGTTATATATTATTGAAGAATATAAAATATAATTGAATATTTTATGGGCTTTAAGTTATGTCATTTCTACAAATGGAAACATTCTTTGAAAAATGCAAGCTTTTGTTTTCTCTATTCCCATTGCAACTTTTCCTATTTATAACAAATTTTTCTTTGCACTGAAGATAAATCTTCCTATCTGAATAGATAAAACTAAACATTGGCAAAAGCTTCTCAGAATAATTACTAAGCTTTCAGTCTTCTTGTGAAAAAAAAAACATTAATTTAAGCCCGTCGTCTTTCACAATCTCACAAAAATATGGGTTCCTTTTTTTTAACATAGACAGTTTGCGTATGTAAACTTTAAGTTCAATGATTCTCAGTCTTTATCAAAGCAAAATATACGTGGAAATGATGAATTATTCTATTTCTGTCATGGATTATTGTATGAAAAGACAGATAAATGATTATAGATGTATAATGGTCCGTTATCAATATTTGTTTTCATGTAATATTTTATATGAGCCAATGGCTACAAATTTAAATGCAATGTTTTAGAGATTATTTCAAAAATATTGTTTGATATGGAACTAATAGTGAACTGATGTCATCTTATCAATAGTGATTAGAATCAAATGTTAAAAATACCGACAATATTATTATTTACTGAGTTTTTTTAGGTTTTTGGTGCTTATTGTAAGATTCACCAAATACATATATATTTTAAACAACTCTATTCTTCAAACATATAAATATCAATGTATAATCCTTCGTTAATAATAAATATATACAGATATATTGTGAAAAAATAAAATGATTTTAAACAACATATTCTAATTTTGGAATATTTTTCTTGGGAGAGTCAAATTTCGTGAAAATAAATTACTTTACTCCAGAATGAAAAATGTTTATTATTTTTAACTTTTATGTTTCTATTTACAGTACAGTAATATAGATGCTTTCAAAAAATATATCTATATACACAGGAATATAAACAGACATGAATCTGTACCTTTCCCAGTAACTGTATTGTTACATCATGTTGCACAAATGAGAACTTTGTTAGGGAGGGGGGTTATGTCTCTTATGTCTCAAATTCTCAGCCTTTCATAGAAGCATTAATTTTAATAATTTGCAAATCTCCACTTATGAAAGATACGCAACAAAATAATTAAAGATTTCTCAACATAATATGAGCTGTGGTAGATTTGAAAACAATATCAGATACAGATTTATTTGATACATATATGTACTAGTTACCTTCTGATTACCCAGGCAATATCACAAATGACAAATATATTTCGTAAAAACATTTAGGATCAATTGTACTAGATAATTTGCGTGGAGTGACATGCATCCTTTTTACACAGTTTCCTACCAGAAAATCTATAAAAAAAAAATCCTAGTTTTATCAAAAAATAAAAGGATGGAGAAAATAAAAATCACAAGGGTGGAAAGAACATACTTTTAAAGAATTGATTCAATCAAATAATATTGAAACTCTTCTGTATACATTTTGAAGTCTAGTAGATTTGTCACTAGTCTGCTTATTTTTTAAAATAATGTTTATCTCATGAATATATTGAACACATGGTGCGGATGACAAATCAGTATACATTGAAAAACGGAGAAGCAACTGATGTTGGCAGTTATGACATATTACTGTTTTTTGGCTTGTTTCTTATGAGTGGATATAATTTTTTCCTTTTGAGGAAATGTATTAAAGGAAGGAAAAAGATACATCTATGAGTTTATATAAACGGTTTTAGCCCAAAATCATTTTCTAAAAATAGATAATAACAGTCTTTTGATACATGATAACGAATTTTAAAAAAGTGCAAGAAACTCGTTGAAGTAACATAAGCTTTTAGTAGATAGATGTAAGAACTTCAACAATTTGGAATTTTTGATAAAAAACTGAAAGCAGATGATCCAATGCTTTAGCTCTGTGAATGTAATGCTTAAGCGAAAGGCAACAAGATTTGAGTTCAAAATTTGAATCTTATGTTCACAGAAAATATTTCCATGATACAGGAAATCTTAAATAAAAAAAAAAACTACTGTGCAATTAGGAGCTAGAGTTGTCTGTAATTTATTACTAATTTTATGGAAAAGACACGGCCTAAAGTTTGATTTTTTTTTGTTTAACTATTTTGAGTTAATTTTTGGTTGTTTGGAAAACATTAACAAAAAGCAAATTTTTGTTTTTAACTTCAAAGATCTCAAGTTTAGAATATTAATTAACAGAAAAAATTATATCTGAGTCATATAAAATTTGAATCTCTCGGATTGTTAGTAAAATTTAATTTTTCGTAAAATAAGGATAATTGTTAACGATTTTATTTGCTTTTAGTCCATGCTTTTGTTAAGAAATTTCTTGTAATCGTGCAAATAAAAACTATTTTAAAATTGAAATTTGTTTCTTAGACTAAAAATATTTTTTATGTACCTAAGCCAATATTTGGTTAAAAAAGTTAAACTAAACACATTTAAAAATATGAAACAAATTCTTTTTGTATAAAAATGTTAAAAATAGAATATTAAATGATGGAAAACTATATCAAATAAAATTTAGATATTTCAGAATACAGATTTAAAAACCTTAATTTTACTTAATAAATATGTGGATTTGTAAATTTTAGATCTCTCCATTAGGTTTATATCAACATTTTTTTTATTTACAATGTCTATTGAAGTAGGGTTTTTTAAACAGCAGGATATTAATTTCATTAAGTGACGCACAAGTTCGTTTAGATGTAAATCATGTCAATTTCCCACATGACTAAACCAGAAAATCTACCTTTATTGAACAGAAGACCAAAGAGTCATTTCCAGTATTGCAGGCACCCATCTATCAAGTGCACTTTTGCTGTATTAAAATGTTGTAACGTCAGAAATTTTGTCAGCAGCAATATATAAAACAAGTATATGAGTGTGCGTTCGTATAAGGATGCAGCGTTTTCCTTCAACTCACAATTAAAAAACAACTTGCACTCCGTAATAATGGCCGAAAAATATGAATCTGACAAGTAAAAGAATTAATTACAAGTGGTAAATCTGTAGAATGAACAAAATTCAGCATATTTTATATCTTTAATTCCACAAAGTATGATCACAACTATCACAGTATGAGCAGCAAAAAATCGCATTGATGAGAAAAGTATAAATTTCTTGGTTGTGAAGTTGCCGCAAAAAGTTCTGGAGCATCTGATGGATCAATTCTGTTGTTTGAAGAAGCTTAACAATTCCCAATAAAAGCAGTAGCTTATTTGTCTCATTTAAATGAATTGCCTTTTAGGAAAGATGTGACTTTCCCAAATCATCCAACTTCTGAATTGATTTCTATTAGATATACGATAGGAAAATATGTAAGCAATTTCCGATATTTTTCAGTTATCGAATAAAAAAAAAAGAAAAAAATTTTTTTTTTTTTTTCCCTTCCAGATACTGATTTCAATGAATTAAGAACACATCAGAAAGATATTTAGAATATATATCAAGCTATACAATCAGGCAAAGGCCTTCAAAAGTTGGAAACAGAATTCTTGGAAATATTTCTCATACGAGATGAATGAAAATGACAAATCGGACTTCGTGTTTATACATTACATCTTTTGATTCCCTTCAGCAGTTGAAAAACTGAGTTTGTCGAGAAATTTTATGCTTTTTTATAGATTAATATAAAATATTATCTAAGAATTGATTATTCATTCATCACTAAAACATTTTTAAGTTAGTTCACTCTTTGAAGAAATTAGGTAATGAACATTAAGCTATTATTTAATCAACTCTAAAGGGAAAAAAAGCTTTTATGATGCACTCATAATATTTTCTTTAAATGTTTAAATGATTCGTAAGCCATTTTGGCATTGCTACATAGAGTGAAATGTGAAAGAGCGAGAGAGAAAAAAATCGGTAGCAAGTTCGAAAACTGAAGGATTTAAAAGCTTAAAAACTTTTCTAAGCTCAAGTAAAATCATGCCATAATTCATATTTGAGGAGACAAAATTTGTTAAAGCATAGAATAGCAAACCAACCTCTTTTATACGTTTGAAAAAACTGTTTCCTGATTTTTTGTCTAACTTAGAGAGAAAATACAAGGGCCCCATAATTTAAGATTTGAGGTCCCCTCAGAGGTGCAAATGCGTTTATAAAATATTGCCTTCTGGGTTACGTTCAGATAGTCAATCACGCGAATTTAGTGCTTACATTGGTTCATGACAGACTTACTACCTTCTGTAGAATTCTAACAGAAAACACAAATTTTCTTCTTTCTTTATACTATTTCATACATGCTTCTAGAGAATTAGAGCCACTCTAGAGACTTACATTCCTGAAACTGTTCAGAATGGGTTCCTCTTTTTACAGAAATCAATTGCCTGTAACTTCACATTTCTTACGAATAAATATTTATAATGAAAGCCCTTTTCCATATTTTACCGAAAAAGCATTTATCATTTTATATAGCGTCTGGGTATTTTATTTAGCACTTTAGAAAGTATGTAAAACTAGTATAAAATCGATATTTCATTTTTATCCATTCTACAGAAAGCCAGTATTTCATATACGGAGAGCAGGCGGTAAAGAAGTTGTATTAAATACACTTATAAAGCGTAGCTAAAAATGTATATTAATGGCTATAATAAATCAGATTTATGGCTGCATTAATTCATTATAAAAGTTTCATAGAATAGAAAAAAAATAACATAAATGAAAATTTATGATGTGCTCATAAAATGATATTGCAACAAAATCTTCTAACATACGCAAATAAATCAATAAATAACAGCAAAAAGAACAAAAAAAAGATAAAGATAAGAGTGATGCAACACTGGAAATCAGAGCGAAATATGAAAGGAAGTAACAACACAAAATACAATATGTTAAACAAAAAAATGGATATTGGAATGGAGAATGAAATACATCCCCTTTAGGAGAAAAATCATTTCATGAAATTCAAAAAACAATAATGTCCTCTTCCTGCTCTAAGGTTTGATTATTTAACTCACGCAAAAGGCACTTTTTCCAAGAAATGCATAGTAGCTCCGTTTCCTGCCATCAGAGTTTACACTACAGGCGAATAAAATTGAATAAGATCTCCCCTTCCCCTGTCACATAAATTTACCACCCCCAATAAATTCATTCAATTATTTGCTTAAAGCAACGACGTTTAGTCTCCCCAAATGAGCTACAGCTCTAGGCTTCCGATTGAGTTTGGAAGTACACTTGCATCCCACAAAATACACATTTATATCTTTTTATTACTTTTTCAGTATATCAGTTTCGATTTTAACATTTTAATTTTAAAATTTTTGCTACTTATATTGTTGTAATGTGTTTGAAATTTTTGATTTTATGTTATATATTATTATAATCCTCAAAAGAGGAATTTTGCCTATAATTGTCGATTGTCCAAGAAATAAGACTATCAAATGTGACTATGAAATGCGAAAAAAAGCTTTTTGAAACAGCATATATTTATACAGGAATACATTTATTATTTTATTTAGATTGACTTTATCCCTTTTCCTAAAGACGGACTTTTTTACTTGATGCTTCATTCTGGAAGCAACAATACTTTGAAAATCTTTAGTCTTTGTGAAAATGCATTATTTTAATACTTACAAATGTTATTTATTAGTTAATCAATACAATGAATTTTATTTCAGAGGAATGGTGCCTCCTATGGGTAAATAAAAAAAAACTAACTATATTGTTTTTTAATACTTATATATTTAAATTAACCAACAAATTAAATCAACAGTTCTCTAGCCAAAAACGATTAATCGATTTCGCCAATTTATTTTTTTTACTTTGTGAGCATTATCTAATTAGAAAATTCTACATTTGTTGAGCAAATATAACTAAAATAATATTTCCTTTTTTTGATAGCTGTAGGATGCAGCTCAATAAAGTTAGCTGGCATAACTGAATTAATATTAATAATGGCCGAACAGCTAATCGCTGAAGTTAGGCTTTATATCAAATTATGGAATAACTAAAATGCAGGAAAAAAATCAAAAAATTGTTCTTGAAAAACAGTTTTATCCAACAAATAAAAGCTATGATTTGAAAATTTATTTTTGCCGTATTTATCTTTTCTACCATTTTCTTTCTGATACTATTTAGTTTTTAACAATGCAATGATTCTTTATTGGCTTAATTTCTAATAGAGTAACTTCTTTAAATGGTATATTTGTATTTATCTGCATTCCTCGCGTTACTTACGCATTTTCTTTTGTTTCCCCACAATTTAATTCTGAAAAGAGAGAAATTAAAACAAAGCAAAGAAGAATTTCATTAAATTAATTTGTTTAAATATTTAAATAATCTAAATTTAAAGGTGAAGATGTGGTAAGATCACACTGCAAATTTATTTTTTTAATTCAATGGCGTATCTGATACACGGATTAAATTACAGATTACTTTTGTGTTTAAGCCTGCCATTAAATTAGCATAAGAATTAACTGTAAAGGTAAAAATCCCTAGTTACAAGTAAGAATTTCAAGAATTATTTGCTTGTTCTGTAGAAAATCAAATAATACGATTTTGAAATGCAATGAGAATTTAAATTAAGAGTGAAATAAATCAAGCCAAAATAAAAAATGTAATGAAGTGAAATAAACCAAAATGTTAAAGAATTAGTAACTGTTGTACAGTAATTTTTAAATTTTTAAATATCCAAGTAGAATAAAAGAAAAAAGCAGTAAAAAAGTTTTAATACCTGTCTTTATGCAATTGATTGAGAAAGGATAAATCTGTAAAAGAGAGATAGGCTTAAATTTTACTCATTTTAATGATTTTTAAATATTTGAATTATAAAAAAAACTATTATAGGTATTACAGTCAAGATAATAAAGATCTGAAATACAAGGAGAAATCTAATTAAGAAGGAAATAAATCCAAAATTTCTTAATCAAAAGTATAGGAAAGTAAATTTAAATCAATCAAAATACCAAATAATTAGTAATTGTTGCACAGTAATATTTAGATTTTGAAATATCCGAATCGAAGAAATCCTTTTAAGAAGTTTAAATAACTACTTTTATGCAATTAATCGAGAAAAGATAAATTTGTAAAACAGAGATAGCCCTAAATTTTGCACTTTGAAACAATTTTCATATCTTTGAAATACAAATATAAAAAAGTATTGCAGATATTAGAGACATCTATTTCTTTTCAACTATCAATGTCGAATTTTATTAGCTTATTATTAGTTTTAGACAGTAAAACAAAATCTATATTTACATAATAAGAACAATATTATACTTTACATAAATTCACACAGGCAATACAGATTGTGAAACCACTTTAACTTAGTAACTAGTACTTGTTTAAAAAAACTTGCAGCACTTTTTGAAATAGTTAGACCTTTCAAGAAGGCAAGCAAAACAAATTCTAAAAGAGAATGTTCTATAAATGTTCCATTAGGGAAATTCCTCAGGCACTTGCAATTTCTTGTTACTTGCTTGTATTTTCTACTAAATAAACTTTTAAGGAAGATATTTCATACCGTAAAATATTATATTAAATGGAGAATATGGACGACAAAAACAATTTTATCAACAGACTTGATGCAAAAATCTCGAGTACCTTCACACTGAGTTTTAAGAATGTATAACTACTTCTATGAAATATTAAAGTGAAAAGGAGTATAAATGATCTTTAGACAGCTTTCTCAATTACAATTTTTCCCCATAATATCATCTAAGGATTTGATCAGAAAAAAACACTGATCATATTCTAAAGATTCATTTTTGAAATTGCGTTATATAGAGACTATACCTAGAGGCAGTTTTCAACAAAATTCATGAATCCCACATGACCGAGCTGATTATATTGAAAATAAACTTTCGGATTGAGACCTGAAACTATAATCATTCTAAGAAATGCTTCTTAATCTTTCTCGAAAAAAGCTTGCATCTATTAATCAGTATGTATATGCAATGCCAAAAACCATTGCACAGTAGTTTAACAAAAAGAATTGCTTTTATATACCACGCTTTAATACTATCATTTGTCAAATTGCATGCATCATTTTCAATGCAATGTCTACATTGATTGAAACAATTTCAACAAAATATATTTTTTAACTTTAAACGAGCAATTCTTGTATATAAATTTATTTATTTATTTAGTGTATCACGGGAAACAGTTCTCACGATTTTGAGAAAATTTTGAATTGAGATAAGAGTTTACTTTTTTAAGTTTATCTGTATAATTATTTTTCCTGATTAACCGAGATTTTACAAACTCATTCCAAAAAACATTTTTTAAACTATTAGAGTATTTTTCTATCTGCTCTCTTGCTGACAATGCCATAGTGCGCCATCTGGTTAATTTTTGTGGTACCTGCATTGTTGTCCTAGGAGGAAAACCTACAGGTTAGCTCAAAATTTGTAAGACGAGGTAAGACTAAAAAATATTCATATATAATAAATATGTGACTCATATTTAACAATTTTCTTGAGAAAAACACTAACCTACTGAGCGAAGCTTGGTTAGCCAGATATTTTCTAATTATATCTGCATATACAATGGATAATATGTTCAGTCTTCATATTCTAAAGTCAAAATTAAATGAATAAGTCATTGCAGTTCACGGTTTACAACTGCTATATTTGTCAAAAATGTATAAAATCTTCAAATAAGGTTACTATAAAATCTATAATTTAGATGGCAAAAATATTTGAGATAAAATTAAATAATCAATAAATTTAGGAATTATATCTTTATTCAATGCGTTATTTGTAATTAGAATTTTTAAATAAGAAATATGTTTCAAAAATTTTAAGAAATCGTTATTATTTAATTTAACCAATAAACCAAAAATAATTTAATAAATGCCTGAAAAAAATTTATTACTGAATAAATTAATAAAAGTTTTAGTCATATTTACTTTTTTAGGTCATCACTAAAAATATTATGAAATTTTGAAAATATACTTTCTACCAGGTAGCTCCACTCCATTAAATTAATTCACTGATTCACATGCAAGTTCTGAAAATAATAAAATAATGCATTTTTGAAGACTACACAAAAAGATAAAAAAATTTCAAAAGTCTACCTTATTATGTCGCTATAGAGGATACAAAAAGATCAAAATTTTTCGAAATCTAGCTCATTAGGACACGATTGAAAAATGTCTCGACAAATATGAAGCAAATCAAGTTAAATGCATTGAAAAAATCTGGAACTTAACTACACCGTCAAAACATGATTCGAGGTCTCAGCAGAAAAACATAATTAACAAGAACAGTATTTCCTAAATAACACTGATGTCCTCAGCTTAAAATAGACATTAATTGCGCATGTTGAATTCAAATTGCTGTCACGGCGAATAGTTACACATAATAAATTTGATTACCAGTGAGACTGAAACTATCTGTCAAATAACTATCATTAAATAGCACAATGACCTTACGGCTGGAATATAAGCTTGATTAGGCTCAAATAGTTTTCTGAATAAGAAAATATTCCCAGACATGTATTTAGATAAAACTGACTAATTGTGGCTTTGCAAATGTTAGATTCTTGTAAATTAGCCGATTACTAGCATAAACTTATTAAATGGATTGGTTTGATGCAATCACCCATTCATTTGGTAGATAAGACACAGCAGACAACGTCTGTTCTGCAAAATATTTTATATAACACAGGTTGTTTTGCTAGCTATTGATTCTAAAAATAATATTCTGGTCTCATTATTGATATTAGATAAAGGAAATATAGTCGATGCTGTTTAATCGTCTTACTACGCATAATGATAGTCATTGAAACAACTAAACTTTATCAGTATATATTAATACGACTTATCAGTAATTTCCTATCATTTCATTTTCTGACCTTAAGTGTTTTCCCTTTATAAATTTATAAAATATCGCTAATGACTATATTTCAAATAACTTTTTTTCTTTAAATGTGATGATGTAGACAATTATCATTTAGTAGATTATCCTTATTTCAAAAGTTTGGGATAATAAATTGGAAAAAAAGATGAATATTATGGTTTGAAGGAATAAAATTGATAAGTTGACTAATAATTACTTTATATTTAAGTATGAGAAATTTACTAACCATTTTCTGATATTTGGACATTTGATAAATAATTGCTTTGTTTAGTTTGCTCTTTTTTTGGGGAGGAAGGGGGGCTGTGGAGGGAAATGTAAATCAGAACGAATTGCTGGACTTATTTCTTTTCATGATAACAATTCAAAATTCAGCATATTAGCTAATGAAGATGAAGGTTGTTTTTTAACAATTTAGATATAGGATTGGGATTTCAAGTATGCATGTTAACATATGAGAAACTGCTTGTAGCAAAATAATGGTGTGTGAAATGCAAGGAATTTTGTTAAACTGTAATTGGAGACAGGAGTCAAAATGACTCCGATTTGTTCATTAGTTCTGACTATCAAGTGGTATTTTGTCTTCGAATGCAACCATCTCCTCAAATTATTATTTCAGCAGAACGTGGACAAAACTCTAAATTTGAACACGTGCGTATAACTGAGTAATTCTTTTTCAAAAAATTTCTTGTTATTTATGCTCCATGTTTCTGAAACTGCTTTTAATTTGAATAATGCAAAACGAATAAAGAAATATTCTTAAAATAATATTTTTAAATACTATATTCTTCATTTTTGTTTGTTGAATCTTAACAGTTATTAGCATTAAAGTAATCTAAACGAAGTAAATACTCATTAAAATATTACTTCAGATTTTCTTGCAACATTTTCCGAACATCTAATATTGAAACATTTAACATTTTTATTATCAATATTGTTAATATCTTTGGTAACTTCATTATTTCCAGAATGCATTGTGTTTTCAAAATAAATTCCAATGCTGTTTACAAAAGGAAAAAAAAGAAAATAATAATAACAAGGAAGTCATTTTGACCCCATGTTTCTGGCCACGTGAGGAAATCCATGTCTCCAGTTACGGGATAAGTTACGGGATCCAGTCCAGTTACGGGATCCATATCACTGACCGAACCACCTCTAAGGCACATGGATTAACCACGCAATACTGAATTACTGGACCATCGCTGCAACAACACTGGCGGGAACTATGGTTGAATCCTAAGGGCCATTACCGGCCAAGGGACAACTTTCCCCGTAGGCAGTACGTCTCGTCATCGATGGGAGGGCCAGAGCCACTGTTATTGTGCCTACCAGGTTGATGAGATCCAACCACCATTCCGGAAGCATCTCATCCTCATTTTGAGGTCCCCCTCGGGGGGAGTTCCAGTTGCGGGATAAAATAAGTTATTTTTAAGATCGTTACCAATATAATATTTAGAAGGATTTTTTGACGCTAAAATTAATTTGTATGTTTTTAAATCGCGCAATTATATTTCAATCTACTTAATACTACGAAAGTTAGAATGAAAGAAAGTTCTACATTCCAAAATTTCAAATGTAGTAGGAACTCAGCTCTTTTTTTTTTCTGAGAAACTATACGGATGCCATCAGACTTCGGAGCAAATTTAAAAGGAGAACAAATGAAGATAAAAACGTGTGCCTTTTCCATAAAATAATGGAAAGAAATCCTTTCTAATATAGGACGAAATAAGAAATTATTATGTTAATATTCTACACTTTAAAACATATGTATTAATCGTTACTGTAGCAATTAGTTACATATGATAAGACACTGGATGTACATTGACCTTCAGTCAAGATTATTAAGGAGGAAGCATAGTTATCAGAGAAGAGAAACACTTTTTCACAACAGTAAGCAGCATTTTTGTTGTGTTCTATTACATAAAAAAATATTACTGTCTCAGCGAAAAATTGTTTTCTCGTCTGATAGCTGTAATCTGAATAAAAGATGACACACGGGAAATTTATCATTTATCAGTCACAACTCTATTTAGAGTCTTCTCATATGTAACTCGTAGCTCCATCAACGACAGAGCTATTTGATAGCTTAATTTTATTTTGTATTTGCTCACTGAATACTGATAAATTCATTTAGAATCCATTTCTTCTGTAAACATGACATCCTTTTGTTTCTATTTTTTGAGAATTGCCTCTTGTTAAAGATACTCTATATTTTTAAAATACCCTGTGTTATTCATCCAATATTAACTTTCAAACTAAAAAAGAAAATTTTACAAAGAAAATTTTTAACATTCTTACATTTATTGAAAATAGACATTTATTTATAAAACTTCCTACTCTAAAATATCGTTGAGTCGATGTATGAATTGTTTCTCAAATATCCGACTGCATAAATTCAATCTCATATAGCTCCTTTTTTTGTTAAACCAATAAATTTAATTTTGATATATGATTAAGTGCAATACTAAAAGTAAAAAAAATTAAAAAGTGTTGCATTTCATCTAAAATAAATTCAATTGCATTCCAAGAAAATCTGTAACATTTTCACAAAATCATGAAGATGTATTTAATAGCACTATGCAACGGCAATTATCTTATAGCTAAAACTGGGGAGCATTTATTCAATGAATACTCGTTTTCTGATCAATCCAATTACAGTTCAATTTTTCTGTATAAATGACATACTTTTATCGTTATTTTTTAAAATTATTTATTTTTAAAATTACACCAAATTTTTAAAACAGACTGCTTTTCCGTAAGTGTTAATTTTAAAATTAAATCTTGAAGTACAAGAATGCACAAAGAAAATTTTTAACTTTCATTCTTAATTTTATCGAAAATAGGCATTTATTTACAAAACTTCCTAATCTAAAATGGTTTATACAAGGGGTGCTCATATGAAAAGGTACAAAGCGACACTGTGGATATAAATGAGGACTTTATTCAAAGTATATACCATAGACCCGAGCACAATGATTCCATTGATTAACAAACTAATGATTTCTTGTTCCCAGAATTCCTGTGGTCGTGACGAGATCAAGTCCTTCACAGTGTCCTTCAGTTTGTCATCCGATTAGAATATTTTCCCTTACAGATGCTTTTTCAAGGGACCAAACACATGAAAATCCAGGGTAACATGCTTGGTCCGTAGGGCGGATGGTCTAGCTGCTCACACTTGAACTTGGTCAGTTCCCATGTGTGACCCTGGAGATGTGTGTACTTGCGTTATTATGAAATGGAACCATACACTTTGTGAGTAACTGCGGTCTTTTGTTCTTGAAGGAACTGCGTAGTTTTCGGAGTGTCTTGCAAGTACACATCGGAATTAATGGTCTTTCAGAGCTCTTGAAATTCACCAAGTAGCGCCAATTGGATGACACTCTTAATAAGAACCTCTGTCTCTCCTGCGCATACGGACACCAGCGCATGCTCCAATATACGTCAGATACTCAAATCGCATTCCTAGATGTCTTTCTACGTTCTTTCAAAGCAGCATAGGCAAATATGTTACCGGTTACATTGTCACGGCATTTAGTACTTTTCGTTTGAACACCTTTTTTAATCAATTTATGAATTGCATTCCAAATACCATATTGCATAATAAAATAAAAACATTACATCCGAGAAAATCTTTAAACATTTTTACATCATTATGAAAACGAAGTTAATAGCACAAAACAAACATAACTTAAATCATTTAGGAAGAAACAATTACTTTACACATTACTTTAGGCTATTTTCGGAAAAGAATGATGAAGTAAACTTCAAAGTTCCCATGCAAGCCAAAAACATAATGAAAACTTTCTGACCGTTAAACCGACTGGCATGTGGCCTTTTTCAAGCAGGTTGCATGCGCCTTAAAGCCAACAGAAAAATGTAGCACCTTTCTCTCATATCTTTTAGTAAAGCGTTATTAAATTATCTCTAAAACGAAATAATTGGGCCTTCAGATCGATCCTGTTTGACACGATTTCCTTAAATTAATTAAGTTTACTTCATTTATGTCCTAAATTATTAATAGAGTGGTGATAAAACTGCAGAAGTTTGCCCCGATACAAAATATTTTATAAAAGGAGTGCTGCGGAGAAATTTTTATGCAAATAATTTGCCTCGTTTATTTACCATAATTAATGTATTTTAAATTAATTTGCCACATTTAATACGAAATTTATTTTAAGGAGTTCAAGTATTAATATCTTATGGGTTGACAAATAAGAGAACGAATAGAAATCTCGTTTGGCAATAAGGAATGATTAAAATGAAAATCTGAAACTCTTGTTGGAGGATTTTAAGACAACATTTTGATACATATCGAAATAATTATTGTAAATATTGTGTGTTTTTATACAAAGTTTTCAATCGTGTAATTTTTACAAATACAAATATTTAAAATTATAATTTTTAAGAAAGGAATATAAATTTGTATGTCTGCTTTCTACAGCATTAATATTAATTAATAATTTAAAATACTACAAGTTTTGCCAAAATGCAGTTAAACATTCATCACTTTGCATTTAGATGGACATGCTCACATGGAATTTCAATAAGATTTAAATAATAAATAATAATAAATTAATAAATTTTAAATGAATTTTAATAAATTTTATTCTACCTGAATATCGAAAAGAAGGAAATTCTTGAAAAATCAGGTTTGCAAGAATTTCTTTTGGGATCAGCAAAATATTTTGTTACAAAATAATGCAAAAAAAAAAATTTGGATTAACTAAGTTTTTACTTTTTAAAAATTTCTTACTAACAGAGAAGACAATGAATATAAAACATTCGTGATTTTTTATTTGACATCTATTAAATGGTTTTTCAAATAATCATATTTCGATCTAAGCGTTGTGGCTACAACTTTTAAAAAAGCATATAAATGCTAATAAAACATATGTATTTCGAAACTTTTAAGTATAATTATGTTGTTTTTAGTGAATTACCTTTAAATAATATTTTAAAGGTTTTTATTTTTGCTTATTAATTAAAAAAAATTTATTTACTATATTTGGTTGGTAAATGTCAATTTAATTGAATTACTTTTTCCATTTAATCAAAAACTTTCTAATATAACTTTTTGATTATTAAGCTAGTTACTTCTTAAAGATATCCTATGAAATGTATATTAATAAGAATATATGCATAATCATACTATAATTATATATAATTATCCCTCTGATTAAAGTTATTTTGAAAATTCTAGTCATGGCAGAAGAAGCAAAATATATGAGTAGCGAATTTCTTGATTACTTAAAAAATACTAAATAACGTAAATTAGATTTGTAGATTAAATTATCGAAATTATAATTTGATGCTCAATGATTTACGTACCACATTTCTAAAATGCATATATTCTGTATATGTATTTCATATAACGAAACATTTTGTAATCTAAAGTCATTTGTATAAAACGTAACGTCGCCGGTATGGTATGGGAGAAAAATGATTTACATATTAGTGAAATAATTACGCTCCTCTTTCCTCATATTTTTGTAAAATAAAGTGGTATAGTATGTCATGTTTATTTATCAGTTGTAAGAAATGATACTAGATAATAATTTATACTGATAAAGAAATGTAAGTTGGAAGTGCAAAAAGAATAAAAATCAATTAAATTTTCTTTTTCTCACCAAGGTATTAATTTTAACTCTAAGATATGCTTAATGATATTTCATTCACTCGTGCCACAAAACTTTTCTTGGCTTTTTGAGCGAATTACGGATTCTGTCTCATGCGCAATTTAGACAAAAAAAAAAGGCTTCTGTTTTTTTCTTTTTGCAAAATAATAATTCTATCAATTAGAGAATATTAATATCTAATATGGAAATGACCATTTAATTTGTACGTACACACTAGAAGAATTTTAAAAAATATATATAATTTTAAAAATCAAATATTTTACAGTAGGTCATTAATAGATATTTAAACTCATTTCAATGAGTAAAAGACACATTAAACTAATTATAAATAAATTAATTAATTAACATTAAATGATATAATTAACATATTTTTCAAACATATCTTAAATACTAATTTGTAAAGATACGCATTTCTTGTCGGAAATTATGTCTAATATTAATCTTCACGTTGTCTGCCTAAATTAAGTTATAAAAATATATAGCTTTTTTTAAATATTTTTTTCATTAACGATTAACAGAAATTTTTTTCTGTAATTTTAACTTGTAAATACCTATTAAAATTTATTTCTATAAATGTAGGCTTTATTCAGGCAAAAATCACCAAATGTTCCATATAGATTAATTTTATGTATAAATAATTGTATTTGGTTAATTTTTTGTTGAGTTATGATAGTTTGAATGAAGCAACATAGTGGAAAAAAAATCATTCTTGATGATATGAGTTTAAAAAACCGAAACTAGAGCTTTTAGTGAAAGTACCTCAAGAAAAATCCTTATAACTCGAGAAATATACCGAATATTAACAACATCTTGGTATCGTTTGAAAGCTAAAGGACCAGAAAACATTTTAAAACAATAAAAATATTGAATATTTTGAATGATTTTCGAAGTTTCAAGTATGTATGTACACCTTAGCAGGAAATGTCAAATATAACAAGATATAATTAAACAAGATATATTAATTAAAATTCCACCGGCAAGTAATTTTTCAATAGGTAGTTGAGAAATATACTTATGATAAAAATAGAAAATTTCAAAATTTGTGCAAATTAAAAAATGAAAATCATCTCTTATGAATATTTTAGACATTGAGTTTTAATATACATTACTAACTTTAAAATTCTATTTTTATTTTCCGTATACGATGACCGACAGCAAAATAAATTTAGGAGTCTCCTATCTTTTCGCTACTCTAAATACATATGTATTCACCCATTAAAAAGAGTAAACTATTTCTATCTTTCATATCGATATTAGTGTTGTTAGATAATTAGAAAATTATAAAAGTATTTTATTAGAAATTTTGAATTTACGAAATTGCTTATTTGACGAAGACATCAGAGACCAATCTATGCAACCATAAATAATTATAATGACCCTTCCATGCCATTTTAAATCACTATAACCGTAACGACTTATCAGTTACTGAGATAACGCTTGGGAAGTCAATTTAAGCCCATCGGGATACCCTATCCTGCTTAAGCAAACTGAGTAATCTGAAAGATCGTTGTCGTGACAGCACCGAGACTGGAACTAAAGTTTAACCTTGAAAGAAACCCTCACACCCTCTAGTAGGAGAACTTTTTGCCTGGGAAGAGACGATTCAACCCAATAGTCTTAATTATACTTACTTGGGGAGATAGGTATACTAGAAGCTTTTAATCTACATAACTAAGGGTTCTCCAGATGAGATAAGCCAATAATTGAAGTTCAACAAACATAAAAGATCCTTTTATTATATCTTTAAACATTTAGTGGCAAAAAAGAAAAAAAAAACAATCTTCAAACATAGTCTTTTGCTTGAAACAAAGTTAATTAATAACTTAAATGTTTTGGAAGTCTTTTATCGTTTTAGCAACCAAGAGGCATTTATAATACTGAGGCTGATGCCTTACGTGAATGTGATTGTTTTTCAAGTTTTTAAACTTTTTTAATTTGCTAATTTTATTTCGTATCCTATACTATTGCACTGATTAAATCTTATTTACTTTTACAAAACGAAACAAAAATAATCTGATAGTCTAGCGTTTCTTCAAGTTATTCTTCGTTACTGACCAAGGTTAGCAAAAAGTTCATGAATGTACTAGACAAATATCTCTGGAGACAATTCATAGCATTCCATCTACGGCTCTGGAAATATACACTGTTGGCAGTAAAGGAGATGGTGGTGTTTCTGGTAGTGGCGTGCACATTGAGACTCCTAAAAGAGCTATTGATATTTTGATTAGAAATCCTGGCAACTGTTCCGTATTCAGGTCCGAACTTATTGCAAAAGTGGGAAAAAAGATTATCATGAATATCTTAGACCTAATCACCAGGCTCTCCACGGAATACGCTATGCACTTTCAATGGATCCCTCTTATGCTGGTTTAAATGGTAATGAGATAGCGGATAACTTAGCTAAGACAGACTCAAGCTGACATATTTCATGGCGATTCAGCACTTATTTTGAAATCTCCTCTATCATAAAGATGGAGCCGAGTGCTCTTTGGAGAGTCCCACCAGCTCACCCGTGGTACTTTGGTAAGAGTTACGGTTGGTGTCATGGTTTGGATATCACTAGAAAACAGCGAACGGTGCTCTGTCGTTTTTTGAGTGGGCACATCAAATCTCTCAAGCCTCACCAATCATATTCTTAAATGTTAACATTTTACTATTATTGAGATTTTAAGGGATACGCTATTATTTTTGGACTTCATAGAGATATTTGGTGTCATGGACCTGAGGAGGTTCTAATCACAGGTGGTATATCTGCGCTATATCACCTGTGATTAGAAACAACAACAACCTTCGTTACATAATTTTTTATTGGCATAGGTGTATGGCAGTTTTTATTGGTATAGGTTATGGTTTGACAGCTGTCAAACCATAAAATGATAATCACAAGAGGTTTACATTGAAAAAAAAAGGACAATCAGACTAAGACTTCCTTGAATTTAGATTCCCAAAATAAGCTGCACTGACTCAGATAATTAGATATATTCATTCATCTCTTGATTTGCTCGTCAAAAATTGTTGAGGCATTGGCTGCTTTTTTTCATTTAAAGGCATTTCAAATTCCAACCCTTAGTGTTAAACAGTCAAATTTCCAACATTATCGGCTTTTGAAAGCATTCACATTTGAATACCTTTGCGTTCCTTCCAATTACAAAAATCTTCCTCTCAGTTCTTAACTGTTTCATTCTCTGTAGATGCATTTGGTTTAAAATAGTTATATTATTTTAAAAATCCAGTTTCTGGACCTCATACCAAAATTTTCTAAAAGTATTGTATTTTCGTACTACTTGAGACGATGAATCAGGAAATAAACAAAATCGGCTAAATCATACTCTAAAAAATACTTTTTTCTCTATTTGTTCATTTTTTTATTGTCAAATAATAAAAACAAAAAGGCATTATTAAGATATTTTTCTTTAGATAAAAGAATGCTATCTTATAATTTAATGCAATCAAAATAAATTATTTTATAAATGTACTCCTTGTAATTAACTTGTGTTCACACATTTTTAGAAATATTTAAATAACGTTTAATTAATATCTAAAATGCAGACGGCTTTTTCATATAATAAAAAGACGTTATTGAAATGTAATTCTGCATCGTGATTTTCATGATAGAGGAACTTTTCGTAAAATTTCCAGGAATATTGATCATTCCTCTTTTACTGCTTTCCAGGTTAAAGAAGCGGAATTTCTTCCGAAAATAATGGGAGTAAAACTTTCTCCAGACGTCTCCTGTTAAATAGTTTTTTAGAGAATGCTACAAACTATTCTGCTTCTAGCCTCATGCCTTTACTGAAGTTCAGGAATGTTATGTTTACCTTTTTTTACTTTTTTGAATACTTAGTATATAGAAAGAGTAGTAATCGTCAAAAGATTCGAATTCGAGATTTTGACGAATCTCACCGTTTTAGAATTCCCTGAGTTCTAAAACATTGTTTTTAGAAAATGTCCGTCTGTCTCTCTTTTTGTGAGAAAGATAACCCATAAATTGTTCGAGTTAGACCATTGGAATTCGGTATGCAGTCTTTACATCAAATATACAGATTTTTAACATTTTTTTAGTTAAATCTGTTCAGAAGAAGTTCGACTGTCCAATTATTCGAATATAAAGTTGACAGTGAATTCGCATATATATTACAATGAATTATTATGAACTACTAGCCGCCTTTGGCGACCAGCTGGTTCGCCATGAGTAATGCGTTCTAAAATTTTCAATTAAATCACATATCCATTAGCCAACATTTAAGAAATAGTTAAAGTTAAAAGATTCAGTTATTAGTAGTTAAAGAGTCGATAACTTTATTCGGAAAAACTTTTTGAGTTTAATGCTCTAACAATTTATCGATTACGCTTTCAAAATATTAAAAATGTTTTTTTTCGTTGATATTGCCAAAATGTTAAATATGTTTTTTAAAGAAAGCGAAAAAGGGAAAAAATTATTGAATTAATGATACAGATATTGCAAACGATTATAGAAATATGCCATTAAGTCGGTACTTCAATGCATATCCTGTCTAAATTCAATCAGGTTTACTGTAAATAATGATAATTTATGGAATTAATGATATAGATATTGCAAACGATCATAGAATCCTTTGCCTTGCATTTATTTATTAGAAGATATCACATTTTATATTTATGTTATTTTATCCAGTCACGTGCTGAAAAACATGGTTAAAATATTTCTTTAAAAATTTATTAAAAATAGAAGCTTGAGTTATACATTAAAACACTGATACCATTAGAAAGCTAATTTTTTTAATCTTTAAATTGATGTTAAAATCATGTTTGTGCGATTATATTTTCAGAAGTTATAGCGAAAAAACGTCGAAATTTTACTTACATTTTAATTAATTCAAATTCTAATAAAAAATTCTAAAAAAGGGCTCCGAGGTGCACATTCCCGACCTCCAAGGTATACATGTACCAAATTTGGTAATTGTAGGTCAAACGGTCTCACCTGTAGAGCGCCAACAAACATACATACATTGAGCTTTATTATAAGTATAGATAGTTTATTATTAAGAGTTTTTTAATAACCTCGATAAATCCTATTTATTTGCATGCGTCATTCCATTAAAAGTCGGTAAGTTTTCTATGTTGCAATAAATTTTGGGCTTTACAAACGTACTTGTAATGAGTAACTTTGTAGCAGGTTCCAGTAACAGAGAAAATATAATCTGTAAACCATGTGTCTTGAAAGTATGACAAACCTATTCATTTAGAGTGACTATCCATTATTAACTAGAATGAATTCCTTCCTTTCCAGCATACAATAAACTTTGAATTAAAACTTATACTTTTAAACATCGTTTTTAAATGTAGATTATCAAATAAATAATTTGATTAAAAATATAGTTTAAATATGTTTATAACATTTTAAACTATATTTATTGTACAATATTCAAAAACAAGCAATAAAATCAACAGTACTGAAGAACTTCTATCACTCAAGAAAAGTAGAGAAAACTATGCCGAATTTTTCCCTAGCACGATTCGATTATTCATTTATGTATTTAAAGTATTCAAATTTATAAAAATATTGAAAAGACATTAGCAGAAGAGCTTTTCTTAAGTTATCTATATATTAGAAAATTTATCCCCGGTTTCCATATTGGATTGTCATACAAAAATAAAATGTTTGACCAAGAAAAGTCTTTTTTATTCTAGTGCTTTTTTAAAATTTCAAACTATATCTATCGTTACCATATATATTATTAAAATTTAAGTTACATATATTACCATATATATTATTAAAATTTAATTTAAGTTTATTATTAAATTTTAAACATCTGTAATCCATCATACAATTAATCATACCAACATCTCAAACTTACATATATTATCTCTTGAAATAAGTATGTTTCAAACAATACCTATTGAACTATAAATCCTTGGAACCATGACATTCATATTTATTCACCCTTTTTACTTCTTTCATTTTATGTTTGAAACGATTTCTTTACTATGATTTTAGTTTAAAAAAATCTGCTAATTTTCGATCGCTACATTGAAAAAATTTTTAGTAGCGAAGACAATTCTTTCTAAAGACCACAGTTGGCATGATACTAGAAAACAAAACAAAAAAAAATTGAAAAAGCAGATGAAGGGAAAGAGAGAAATAGCACAAACTTTTCTAAATAAAAGTACGCTGTTGTTACAAATAATTTGTGAAATAACATTTGTCGTAACTTTTATATAACAATTGATTATAGAAATAAAGATAGTGATTTAAAAAACATTTAATACAAAATGTGATTTTTTTTCTAAAAATGTTTAGTGATAGTAAAAATATAAATGGAATTTTCTGGAAAAAATTCAACTCGTTTTGAAGACTGAAATAAATGAACAATTCAAGCGCTGTTTTTCATAATTTCCCCTTTATTTATATTTTTAAAAATATTTAAAAATATCCTTTAAAAATATTTTTCTGTTCTTAAGAGCTTACACTACATTTGAGTCAAGAAATAAAATTTTAAATTCATTTATTTCGATTTTTTAAAATTCTGAAGTACATACAAACAAGAACAATTGCTATATAAATATATAGCAATAATATTGTTTGTTTCAAATCACTTTGAAAAATTCTTTAAAAATCTGAATGAGTGGTTATCCATCGATTTTTATGCTTACTTAGTCAATATAGAGCGTGTCATTGTAAGTTTTAAATCATAGCCAATGAAAATCTATTATACATTTTTCGTCTCTGTTTTTTTAATCAATTATATCAAAAATGTTTTATAAATTTACAACTTTTTTTCCGAGACTCATACCGAATTTCATTTATGCACTTGTTGCATTTTTAAATCATCACGTCCATATAAACCAAAATATACCGAATTTTATATGACCAATTGAAATTGATCCAAAATTTAATACAGATTTAGAAGTCTGGCAATAAAATTATACATAAAATTTCAGCGCTTAAATTATAGCGCTTACGGTAGTACAGAATTCAAAAAATAATTTTTTCCGGGCTCAGGTTAGAGTGAAGAAGTAGCAAAATTTCGAGATCGAAAGTTTTGATGGATATAATTCTTTTCTCTTTGTATAAGAATTTATACCAGAAAGTAAAAGAAGAATGGAAAATGAAATTTTATCTTTAAAAATTTACGTATAAATTTTTCCTAACTCCACAAGTTTTAACATTAAACTTTTTATCATTTGGAAAAATACGTCGGATCCGGGAGATCCACTGAACAGTTTTTTGATTGCTGATCAGGGGGGCCTTCTACTTCATATCCTTGATTCTTACACATTATTCAGTGATGAAATGACGATGGCCAAGGGTACTTATACTGTGGAATGGAATGTCGAATCTGAAAGATTTCCAGCTATTTAAAACGCAAGTAGAGGAGATTTAACCAATATTATTCTTGTATATCTGTTCCAAGTATATAATAAATATGATCATGTTTATTTTTTTTTATAATAATAGATTTGCTGTTTTGATCTCATATGGCCAACATCACTTTTATTTTTTTCTTTATACTTTTTCACTAACGACAGCCCAATGATATGTTAGCTCTACTCTTATATGCTATAGAAAAATTGCATTATAAAATATTGAATCTTATCTAAAATCTTGAAAGCCTTTGCTTAGTTGGCAGGCTTTGGTTCAAGGTACAGTTAACGAACAGGTACCTTGCCTTTCATGCCTATACTATGTTATTTTATAATTGGTTTAGGCTTTGGTTCAAGGTACAGTTAACGAACAGGTACCTTTCCTTTCATACCTATACTAAGTTATTTTATATTTGCCAGATTTCTTTTTGAAGTATATTTACAATTCTCTATTATTACATTTATTATATCTCATCCATGAATGTTTTACTTGATATTTGACTTAAACCATTTTAAAGAGCAGATAACGTGAAACCTATCCGCGATTATTTTTCCAGCAATCTTTATAACATTTATATCTTTTAATTATTTATATATTCTTACTAAGGGCGCTAAAAATACTTAAACTAGCAATTATTGCCAATACGGAACTGATGCGACCTTTTTAGTGACTTTATAGGTTGCGGTCATTAGAAAATTAAGTCGAGTTGTTTTTAAAGCAATGCAAGGACTATTTTGGGAAGGAACTCGTACTTTTGAACCGCGGTCAGATGTCGAGGACGATACTAAACTGACACCCCCTCCTAACTTCCACACCATACTAGAGGAAGGACATTCGGCTATGACGAATTTCACGTGCATTAGACCCTCTCACATTAGAATGTTAAGTAAAAGTGTTTATTTACGAAATTGTTTTCATTTCATGAAGAATTCTTCTGCTCTAATGAAACACATATATCTTGGAAAAAAACTAGCCAATGGCCAAGATGTTAAGAGCGCTTAATATGATTTTGGTTACTTTCTCTAAAGGAAAATAATTTAATCCTTGAAACATTTCTGTATAAAAATTTATGTTCTGTATTATAAATTTACCAAAGTTTCTTTCTGTTAAATCTTGTGCAATTTTTTTACACTAACTTTTACTAGTAAGAATTTGCATATTTCCTCATAAATTCAATTTTTTAGAATAGGATATGAATTTTTGTCAATGGATTTCCTGCCTTTTATAACTAATCCTAAGAACACGGCGCAGAAACATGTTAAATCCTAATAAAATTTGCACAATATTATTTCTGATACAACGAAGGTAATTTTTTTTTATATCTGGCTTGTCATTTGATAAAGAATTTTTGACAAATATTCTATATTTTAAGTAATTTACGCCTTAATTCTGTATCAAATTATTCTATAGCTAATTAAAATAATTATCTAAATAAAAACAATCGTCTATTAAGTATCTAATTAAAATAATTAAATAAAAAATTAAAGGCATAAGAAAAGGTACCGACATTTCAAATAGTGTGCTGTAAATCTTTGCTTTGTAAATATATGGTAGCTAATTTATTCGATTAGTCGACAGCTTTACCCAACAAGTTAATTCTATAGAATAGTAAATTCTTTTATAGAATAGTAATAAATCTTTTTAAATTGATAAAGCAATTTTATTTATATTTTTTGTCATTTCTTCGGTAACTGTATAAAAATTCAATGAATTCTTGTAGCAAACCGTAAAAAAATACTTTTTATTCCAAATATATTGTACTAAGACTTTTACAAGAAAGTATCTTCCTTGAATTAAACAGAGTTCTACAGAAAATTGTCAGGATTATTTTAGTTAAATGCGAAAAAATAATTTGTACCCTTTTCTGTCGTCAAAAGGTATGCAACACACTTTTCTGTCTAACAAAACTTTTTTTCTTCTCTACCTTGAAAAAAGAAAGTTAGTTTTAAGAATAGTTTTACTTTTATTTACTTTTTGTCCCGTGAAGTTTTATTGGACTTTGAGTTCAAATTTTTTCCTCAAGGAATTGTTGAATCACATAACGATGTCAATTAACCGAAGTAACGAGAAAAGAAGAGTATGTTTAGCTTTTCCTAGACTTGATATTTTTACAATGTTACAAAGAAAATTAAGGGAGAATATATACTCCACATCTTTTTCTGTTACTCATGTTACCTTAAAGTAATCCATTCTTTTTACTTCCTATTGTCATTTTTTAACATGCTCGACCCAAATTAAAAATATAAACAGTCGAATATTATATAAAATCATATAAATACCAGAGAGTATATCTTTCAGGTAGTAGGTCAATATTTATTAGTTTGATACCATTGGATTTGGATAAAAGTGAAATATTAAAGTTTTCTAATTGCTTGATTTAAAACGTACAAATATATTAAACAAAAAAAATTGCAGATTCAATTTATTGTAATGTTTTTTTCCCATTCTAGGAAACTAAAACTTGAAATTTTCCTTTTTTATCATGAACCGATCTAAAAATAGGTTTTATTCTTAAATTATCTGTAATATTAGTGTAAATGAAATACCACAGATTTACTCTTAATAAACGCTTATTGTTCACGTAACGTATGTTCACGCTTACGTAACGTATTGTTCACGTAACATATGTCCACGCTTACGTTACGTATTGTTCACGCTTACCCTTAATAAAATAATCTACATAATATTCATCTTTTGGTTTCTACATATTTGTAACGGCTCATAACAAATTATTTGAAAATTTCGGAGAATAAATTTTATAATTTCTTCATCAGCAATTACCGATATCTGTTTTACAACTAATATCTATCCATCTATTATCTCTTTCATTCCTAACGATATATTATGTTTATTCCTAACCATTCCATATTAAAATTTCCTAATATGGTGCAATTAGATAAAATGAGCGTATGATGAGAGGATAAAATGGTAATTGTATTAGTTGAAAAATCTCATTAGATGCTTTAGCAGTTTTTATTTCTATTATTTACATAAAAAAAGATTTCCCGAAAAAAATCATTTAACTGTGCACATCTTAACGCGATTGCTAAATAATGTTTAGACCAATGCATGCAAAGCTTTAGACCATAACATTAGAACAGCGATTCAAAATTATTTTAGCAGATATATCTGTTCTGGTATCAAAAATATCTGTTACACCTAAAAAGATTTGCAATGTTGCAATGCATGAATTGAAAAAGAAAACGCAAGAGAAAAAAACAGCTTAGACAAAGAAATTCGGAAGTATTTTCTGTGAAAACTATTTAAATAATACTAGGATTGTTTTCCTCCCTGCTTATACTATAAAGTTACTTTGCAACATAATAGATATTCTATTTTAAAACTAGCTGCATCACCGCCAACGTAAACTCCTTTAACTATTTCCTTCCATTTCGTCACCGAATAAAACGTCATTTGCAGGCCCTGAGCTACTAAGCTGAGAGCAAAACATCGTTTGCATGTACTGCCACTGAGTACAAAATGTCATTTACATGCATTGTACCTATGAATTATGTGAAAATATCCTTTTGAAGATATTTTATATTAATATAATTTTTCTTTTATAGGAAAGACCTTTCGAACGACTGCAAAAGCTTTTCAGTCTAAGATATTTGTAAGTACTGTGGAAGCAGGAAATAAGAAATGGAGTTCCAGAAAATTAAACTCATGAAAAACCAATAACCAGAATTGGACAAAAACAAACAAAAAAACCTTTCTCTGTCCAAGTAATAAAGTTTTGCTTAATAGCATGATATTTTCTAATATCTAATTCAAAAAATTCTTACTGGTGGGATATAGATCTTACAATGCAATGTCACAGTGAAATAAAAGACAATTTAAAAAGAAGAGTGGAACTTTTTACATAGAAATTGAAGGAAAAATATAGCAAAGTAATACACAAACTCGAAGAGAGCACTGATACAGCAATTCAGATGCAACTCATTACTGCGTATTATAATTAAACACTCATACATAAATTTAGTGTTTTTTTTAAATTTTTAATAAAAAAAAGTACATTAAAACGATAAAAATATTTCACTTTTGAGTATTATATTAATAAAGTAAAAAGGATATCAGCTGTTAATTTGTATATTAATACTAAGGGCTTTCAAATAAATAAAGAAATGAATTGCGTTTTAAGAATTTCTTCAAAATTATTCTTTTGCATAATTTTCATTTTTAGTCTTCTTTTCTTTCATTCTCTCTTCAATTCTTTCACAGGTTAACAATAGTTGGAAACTATTGTATATAACACTAAAGAATTATTACAAAGGCATTTGTCTCTTCTAAATTAAGTTTCGAGTTTTATATAATTTAAAGGATCATTTATAGAATACAAGAATATATGCACATTCTCTAACATCTGTTGTACAATTCCCTAGAGAAAATAAGCACTTTATATTAAGAATTCAGTCTGCTACTTTTGAGATAATGCTTTGTTGGTATAAGAAGAAAAGATTGTGGTTTCCATTTTTTTTAATACCTTAGAGACTCCTTAAAAGATTTGTTTGAGTCTTTGTTACTTTAAATTTATCCCACTCCGAAATAGGATAGTTAAGTTTTTTTCTTGTCGCTCTTTTTTGTAGAGTCATTTCTTATGTTCAGGAAAATTCAATTCCTCATTACAAAGAAAAGAAAATTCTGCAATTTAAACTTTTGTATAAGAATTCCTCCCGGATGCTTCTTTAATGTATTCTATATTGGTACTCCCTATAATTGAAATAAAAAATAATTTCTTTTTGTGTTATAAAATATATTTGAATGAATAAATCAAATTAAGTTTGAGTGGAGGTAAGATATAAGTCTAATGGAAAAAAAAAACGCGACGTTATATTAGTAGTATTATAAGCAGTTTATTTATTAAAATAATCAGAGACAAGTTAAAATATTTGTCTGAGTAGAATAAAACTTGCTTATCTGGAAAATATATTTGAATATCAAAAAGAATTTTGTATCAAATCAGTGACTTTTTAACCCTTTCGCCGTCCTCTCCTGTTTACAAAAACTCGTTTTTCCTCTATTTTTCACAGAATTGGAACAAACAAAAATAAAAACTCAAACAAGTAAACAATTACAAAGCCTTTAAAAGATTTAAAATGTAAAAGAACGCTTAAATGTCGTTATGGTCGCCCTGAGAAAGTTTCGTTTGAACGCTCCAAGCGCTTTACGCCCGACGAAGGAGTTAAAAAATTTAACACGAAATCAAATACGAAAAAGTATATACATTCATGCTATTTTAAAACAGCTTGCAAGATTTTCCGACAATGCCTTATTAGTACGAAAAAAAATACTGTAATTATAGTACCTTCAGGACATTTCTAAGTAGATGTTTCCCGTTTTAGACCGTAACGAGGCAAGCATTGAATCAGATATTTGAGACGAATTATTTAATCAGAACAGTCATTTTCCAAAATCAGTTTTCATCCAATTTTCATTTGTTTGAGCAAACTCTTTATTTGACTTAGTTAAAAAGGAAAGGACTTCAGATGGTAAACCCGATTTACCTGCTTCGTCAGAGGAAATGTTTTTTGTAATGACTTGATCTCGACCGATCAAATAAGAGAGGGGAATTTTAGACACATTTTATTTACCATCATATTACACACACATAATATATATATATATATATATATATATATATATATATATATATATATA
>JAPMOQ010026707.1:1953783-1972436 GCA_026543055.1 Argiope trifasciata | reverse complement strand
ATATATATATATATATATATATATATATATATATATATATATATATACACAGAGAGAGAGAGAGCAGAGCAGTTTGTTCTAATCTAGGTTAAATATTTGCTATTTACACAACAGACGAAGGTTGAAAGTCTATATTGAAGAGAGTTCAACATTAATTCGAAGAGAAACATCACAAGACGTTAACAGGGTGTTAGCCTGAACCGCTACTAGGTTGGAGCGTCCCAAAGCCGCAGTCCGTAATTCAAATGTCTCTTTTTTTCTTCAAAGACAAACCGCACTTTATCGCTGTTCAAAGTCCACCTCCTCAATCTCTATTCGTCCATGTCAGTTCTCCTATGGCCAATCGTCCAGGAAAATTTTCACTCAATTGTGGTACTAGTCATTTGTGGCGTGGGACTGCCCATAAATGACGCGTCCTAGCAATTAACTGCCCCGGAACACGTTCCCTCACAAAGGGACCACCGGCATCTAGATGTTGGACTTAGCGACAGGTTTCTTCCCCACAATGAACTCCACGTGCTTTTTTTAATGACCAGATGCGAACAAGTCGACGATAAAGAAATTGTCGATAAAGCGATTCAGCATCTCAAAAACTGGCGGCTTTAAACAATGTAGGGCGTTAGCAGATGGTAGACAGTTATCTGAAAACGCCGCTTATCTTGAATTAGACTGGGGAATGTTGCATTATGCACACTTATTATCTTAATGTCAGTAAGTGGAAGAGTCTTCTGGCCCACATCTGAGGAACATCTGTTCTCTGTAATAGGCAACATCTGGATGTCCTAAACATTGAGCCTTTTGATACGGTTCTTGATGCGAAATTTCAAAAAAGTGGATGGGAAAAATGTCCAAGTTTAGTTGGCAGAATAGCTCTTTCAAATATTTGTAGTTTTTAGAATTATTGTTAGATGGAATGTTGTAATTTTTTAATAATAAGACAGTTAAAAAACTTTTCAAAAAAGATCAGAGTTAGAAAAAATAAACACTTCAATTTTAGAGATCACTGTTTGAACAGAATTTAGGGGTTTCTTTGAAGGAGACAACAAAGATATTAAGTAGTGTTTTTAATGTTGTGGTAAAAGAGTTTTATCATACGCGAACTTTGTTTGAATCGGGAAATCATCAGTCCTTCATTTTTTTATCGGTGTTAATTCTCCACCAATATTTTTAATCTCTTTTTAAATAGTGAATTTAGGAATGGAAGATAAAATTCTAAATTTGTGAACAGAAGACGGGAACAAAAATTTAATAAATTGAGGTGATATACCTCTCACCAATTCATAACTGTTTCATACCAGGAAGTATTTCAGATGATCACATGAAAGATAAGTTTATAATTTGGACCCCGAATGTCACTGCTTAATATGAAGCTTAGGGTAAATGACAACTCTGAATATCTCCAGTCTAACAGTTTAATCATTTGTTGTAACACCAAGCTCAAATTACTTAAAATTTCATCTCACAAAACTACCTACCTCCTACTCATAAAACCACCCATAGATCCACAGCTTGCTTGCAAGTTGAAATGATTAAATGAGCCCATGCTATAAAATATCTTGGAATATACACTGAAGTGACAAAAGTCATGGGATAGCAATATTCAAATATACAGATCGCAGTAGTATCGCAGCGAAAAAGTAAAAATGCGCAGTTCGTTTTCCAGAGCTTTCATTTATGTTCAAGTTATTCATGTGAACAGGGTTTTCGTGATTTATTGCGGCACAACGAGAATAAACAGACTTTGAACGTGGAATGTTAGTTGGAGCTAGACGCATGGGTCATTCCATTGCGGATATCGTTAGTGAATTCAACATTCCGAGATCTACAGTATCAAGAGTGTGCCGAGAGTATGAAATTTCAGGCATCACATCCCATCATGGACAGCGCAGTGGGCGACCACCTGCACTTAACGACCGAGACCGCCGACGTCTGTGTAGAATGGTCAATGTTAATAGACACGCAACACTTCGTCAAATAACTGCAGTAATCAATCTGGGACGTACGCGGGACGTGTCCGATAGGACTGTGCGGCGAAATTTGTCTTCCTTGGGCTATGACAGCAGAAGACCGACTCGAGTGCCTTTACTGACATCACAACATCGCCTGTAGCGACTCTCATGGCCTCGCTAGCATATCGACTGGTCCCTAGACCAGTGGAAAACCGTGGCGTGGTCAGATGAGTCACGATTTCAGTTGTTACGAGTTGATGGTAGAGTTCGAGTGTGGCGCAGACCCCACGAAGCCATGGACCCAAACTGTCAGCAAGGCACTGTTCAAGCTGGTGGCGGCTGTATAATGGTGAGGGCTGTTTTTACATGGTATGTACTCGGTCCTCTGGTGCAACTGAACCGACCATTGACTGGAAATGGTTATGTTCAGCTGCTTGCAGATCACTTGCAGCCATTCATGGACTTCACGTACCCACACAACGATGGGATTTTTATGGATGACAATGTGCCATGTCACCGGGCCAGAACTGTTCGCGATTGGTTTGAAGAACATTCCGGACAGTTCCAGTGCATGATCTGGCCACCTAGATCGCCCGATATGAATCCCACTGAGCATTTATGGGACATCATCGAAAGGTCCGTTCGTGCCCAAACTCCTGCACCATCCACACTTACATAATTATGGACGTCTATACAGACAGCATGGCTCAATATTCCTGCAGAGGACCTCCAACGACTTGTGGACTCCATGACACGTCGAGTTGTTGCACTTCCCCGGGCAAAAGGATGACCGACACAATATTAACAGTCATCCCATAACTTTTGTCACTTCAGTATATATAAATGAAAATAATAACACCCATTTAAAAACACAATTTAACAAAGCAATACACATATTTCTAAACGTTTTTAAGAATTCTTGGAATATTCTTCCAAATTTAGAAGCCTTTTTATAAAACAGTAATTAAATGACAATTGTGACATGTGGTAATCGCCTTGTTTTTGGAATCAATAGTACATAGAGTTTGAAAATTCTAAATAGTATAGTGTACATTTATTCTTGCAATTTCAGGACAACCTCCACAACAGCTCTGCGAGAGGCATAGACATTTCACCCGGAACGAACAATTCCAAAGAGAAGCACGCAGTACTACATTGCATAAACTTAGACTTTCTTTTATTTTATATATCCATCAAGCCAACTGAGATTGAAGAAAAATCTTTTGATTGATTGATCAACACGCTCATGGGAACATCTAAGATCAAATCAAAAATTTCTCGAAGACAGAAGCCATATCAATAATGGACTCCGAATTTACATCAACGATCGAAAACAAAGATGGGGTGGAACAACCTTCTGTGTTATGACTGACAGTAACATAATCCATTCATGGTCTACGATACCCTTCAAGGAACACTATATTCTAGGAGGAAATTTTGGAGCTTCACAATGTGGTGGAGCGCGTCTGACCCTCTCACACAACAAATAACTAATCTACTGTATAACCAAGCAATAATAAATCTGCCTCAAAACAGAATATTTGAATTCGCTGAAAATTATATCTTTTTCATTTGATTTTGAACTGAATCGCACTTTACACATTTATGGATATTTTTCCATTCATTTAATTTGCCACCAATATTTCGTACTTTTTTACAGTATTTGATTTAAGCAAATTAATGCATTTAAATGTTTCCATATTTTTTTTACTCATTTACTTTTAAAAACTCCCCAGCATTTCCTTTCCATTTCACCTTGATTGCAAATTAATAACTATATAGAAAAGCTGAATCCTAGGTCAATTCGCAAATTACTATAATAGTTTTGTCTAAACTTTTTGCTCTGAGCATTAACAAGTTTTTAAGATCCAATTGTTTCTTGTTAGGAAATGCTTTCTTATTCTTCATTTTTTCCTCTCTACTTTCTTTTTTTCTTCTTCTTTATTCTAATTTCGTATGAAAATAGCATTTATTCTTATCTTACAGTTTACACGTTTTCTGTTTCTATTTCCTACTTGTTTTTTATCAAGTGCATTTTCGTGTCAAGGTCCCAAAACTGATTCTTTCGCTTTAATCATAATAATAAATGAGAATACTATTTACAGTTCTAAGTGATACACCGTGGACCAATACTGCTTAACACATCGAAAGTATAATAAAGTATGAAGTTATCTATCAGAAGTATAAAGCGAACAGACAGCCAAGACTTCTGATAGTGAGCCACTCTTTTGTCATGGAAAAAAAAAAAGAAATGCCACCTTCAGAAAAACAGGGGGGGGGGGGGATAAGAAAACATATCCACATGGGTGCCTTAGAAATGGAACACCTGTGCACACCTAGCTAGGTAAAAATGTGAAGGGAGCTAACAGCAAAAATATCCTTTTAAATGAAATCAAATCCCTTTAATGGAATAAATTTATTTAAAACAGCAGTAAAGTTCCGAAATACGTCGATTTACAAAAATACAAACTAAATGTATTGAGAATAGTTCATTATAATAAATGAATACAAGAAAATGACAGCAAAATAATAAAAATACTCATATTGTCACTCCAAACAACGGAATTTGTTTCACATAGTATTTTAAAAACAACTAGGCGTATACAAAAGTTTTAATTTGTATAAGATAAGCTATTACAGCTGCCGTCTTATGAAGGCAGACTTGAAATTATCTGCGTATTCTCACTTGGATAGATAGATGTTGAATATTGTTTGAGGCAGTGAAATTTCTTTCGACCTTGGTTATTTTATTCAGCCAACCAAATACACATAGTTGAAGATTCAAGAATGTTCCAAACGCTATTACGTTTGAGCAGATTTATTTGCATTCATTAAGAGTAACAGAACTTAGTGGCTTTGTTATTTCTTTCAAGCTTGTAATCCTGTTTATTCTCAATTAAAACTGTAACTTAGGTAGAGTAGATATATCCGTCAAGGTTGATGATTCTGTAGTATAAACAGAAGAAAATTAGAAATTGGTCGTGCATGTTCCTATGGCATCTGATCATTAGGATATTCCTTGTTATATGGTAATCAGGACAGATTTATTTAAATAAAGAATTCGAATAGTAAATCAACTTTTAAAATTTCACTTAATGTGTCAATTAACTGTTTTTCTTATTATAAATTTCATCCATAGAATACAATATTTAGAAACTGCAGAGAAGATGAGGTGGGGTATTTAAATCTTATTGATAAGCAATTCTGAATCAAAATATTTTAAAACCAAGTTTTAACTCTCTTTTTTATTTCATTTAGCGCCGTGTAGACTGGAATTTCCCTAAGCATAAAATTTATTTTAACAATGTTCATTCAGAGGATTTAGCTATGTTTATTCAGAGAATATTGTTTTCTTGTTTCATTTTAGCTTTGTTAATTCAAAGGATTTAGCATTTTTATTCAGAAGATATTGTTTTTTTGGTTTAATTTCGACCATTTAGATTAACACTATTTTAATTAAATCTAGGGCACTGATGCTTTAAAAACAAAACACTGTCACAGTTAAATCCTCTACTGGAATTATTTTATTAAATAACTATATAACGAGCTCCTTTTTAAAATTTCGTGAATATTAGTAAAGTTTTATAATGAATAAAGCTCCATTTTCATTTTGTAAATTTTACTGCCATTTGTAGAAGCGAAAGAGATTGAGATATTTTATGAAAGAAAATTTCTAACAATTTCTTTGCCGATGCTGTTTCTAAATTTGTTCAAATGCCAATATTTAAGATGAACCAAGATTTTAATCTGGAATTTATTAAAATTAGGGAAAGATGTGCCTTCAAAGAGCTTGAATAAAAAAATTATTAATGAGAAAAATATTTTGTAAACATCTGATAGGTAAAAGTATCCAAGAACGGTTAATACAATTTCGGGATAAAATTTTTCAAAATAAAAACTGTTTGAACTTCGTATTACCTCACAAGTCAATCACTATCCTATAACGAAGAAAAGTTTATCTTGTAAAATTCTCTAGAGGATAAAGTTTGAAAAGTAATTTTTCGATGACTATGTAATACATCAATCATCTTTTCTGTTTTACAGCAAAAGAATAGAATAAGTTTGAGAGGAATTCAGTGATAATTCCGACATTTTGAAATTTTTTCTCACTTGATGCATTGTTAAATATTTTAGGAATAAAATGCCGTTTGTTAATAAAAATATGACTTAAATAAAATAAGTAGTAAGTCATCTTATTTTGATGCAAAGAACTTTTTAAAGCTAGTTTTATGTCTATTTTATAAGGGTTGGATGATAATATAACGTTAGTTTGCGCATCCAATAAGGAAATATTGCTTTATTATTATATTTATTAAATTAGACTTCTTAGAAGTGAAATTAATAAATCAGTAATGAATTTTGAAAAACTTATAAATGAGAAAAACAAAATATAACAACATGAAAATTGCTTTGTTCCACTACAAAAACTTTGTTTGTTTGATGTTCATAAATGAACTTTGCTTACATTGTAGTTTCCACACATTTCAGCAGCAATCTGGCCTCTAATGAAAATTCTATTTGCCTTCGTATCACTTTACATTGTTCAAGCTCTTACAAAATCTTTCACCTTATTCTTCACCAGTATAATCAAATTTTTTCACGTAATTGATGCAAACGACTGAACAAAGAATGGACCTTTATGTTCATATTATAACAAACGTCTCTAAATAATTAAGCTTGATGTTAACTAAATCAGTATTGTCATCTAAATAGTAGTACAGAGCCTCGGTAACAAGAATAAATGAGATCCATGCGCTGCGTTTCGTCTCCTTCATGGAATTCACACAATGTCATCTGATTTTAGGACTGACAAATATTCCAGCTTAAGTGTTTCTAATCTTATTCTAAGCATTTTTATCCTATGTAAGCAAAGTAAAAGGTATCCTTATAAAAAATTCCTTGGACTGTCTGTCTAAACGAAGCTGCGTAAATAATTGAAGGAGTTATAACTTGCGATCGATTTTCGGTATTAATTTTGTTTAGTTGGCTTCTCTTCTATATCACTATTATGTTGCGAATGTTGTCCATAATTCTGCTTCGGTTTAGATTTGTTGCATGTTTTAGAAGACTAAAATTTTCAAGCCCAAGTTTTTATACATAAGTAAATTTTAAAAAATGCCTACTCCCAACACTTTTATATTGCATTTTTGGGAGGGTCAAGTACCTTATCAATTATGGTGAAATGCCCCTAATGACATTTTTAAATTAATCAAAAGATTAAATTACTTACGGTTAAGATATTGCAGAATTTTAGATACCAGAATATGGATTGAAGTATACATTAAACTCAGAAATATTTAAATGTACCATTTCATAGCGAGTAATTTAAAGAAGAATAAAAAAAATAACTTCGAACTCCCAAATCATATCTACATACCCATTGTGCAATAGTTTTTCACATTAAAATGGGAATCTTTTGCGATGGACCATATGACCAAATATCAAATAGAGATGGCGCACATAAATTACTAATTATCGCTCATTTTGAGAAAATCATCTTGGAAAATATACATGAATACCCACAATTCCCATTAAGTAAGAAATATTTTACTTCTAATCTGCTCAGATCAATAGCACATAACGGTGGTTAAAGGGAAAACATGATACGATTTTGAATTTAAATTCTGCACAAAAGTTTGCTCAAAATCAGGTTATTAGATTGTCTGGCAAGAATGCACTAATATTATTCGTTAGTGGTATTAAGAAGCAATGAAAGTCAAATTAATTCCTGCGAAAGACAAAATCAAACAAATATTTTTATTCAATACAGTAATCACTTTTTTCAGACAGGAACAAGCTATATTATGCATTTGGTACATGTTATTTGTACTAAATTTCCAAATTTGGCACTTTGAAAAAACAGACTAAGTGATCAAAGATAAAATCATTCATCTCCCCTTATCGAATGCAAAATGATTTCGTCTCTCCCAATTAAAGGTTCACTAATGCCATTTCTTACTCCAATATCCATGCTCTCTCTCGTACACCACTCCTTTCTTACCCAACGGCAGTGTTTGACTCTTATATCAAAGGCAAAAGGATATAGGAAGGAAATAAGGAAGGAAACAAGGATATTTCGTATGATCTTCTTGGTGACTAAGGAGGATTCAAATGTATTCTTTGCTTGACCGTACAAATTGCCCTTTTATGCTTGAAAAAAAACCGTTTTTATGAAAAAAGATTTGCTACCACACTATAGTTCCTTTCTTCACATGATTTCTGTAAAATCAGATTCCAATATTCATTCTCTTTTTTTTCTGTTCGTAGGAATTATCAATTGAATTAACAATTTATTCTTCAAGTTCTTAAGATCTAAATTTTTCTCTATGCAGCTATACTGAAGCTCTAAAAGTAAAAGTAAAGCCATAAGAGATCAAATGTTTTCGTATTTGAAGGCAACAGTCAAATATAGTCGAACTCAATGAAAAAAAATCCGGCATCAGACAAAAAGATTTTCAATTCAAGCCTTGATTATATGCTGCCTAATTTTGTAATGATTTTTCTTCAAAAATTAATACTAGATGAGCAACTCGCTTAGAAATAAAACCTTAATTAATCTAGCAGCCAAATTTTGAAAATATTTAAATAGTCCATTCTTATGCATTATACATTTCATAATTTAAGAAAATTTTAAAATATAAGGAAGCGAATATAAGTCGATAATGAAATTTCATCTTCATAAGCCTGAAATAAGTATGTTTCATGAATGTGCAGGGTCAAGTTGGATGTTAAATACAAAATTAGTTATATACAAATACAGTTAGATACAAATTGGTTAAATTTATTCAGTAGTTTGTTTGCAATTGGTTTCATTTTAATGAACAAAGTTTTTTTGAGAAAAAAAATTATCAAATTCATTGACAATAGTTTTCCTAAAATTATTATTTTGAAAAAAAGATGCTATCGAAAAAGTGGAACATAAGCACAGATAAACCGTTCCGTCCAATTGTCTCATGCATAGGCAAAAAAGTCAGCAGCAGTTAGGAGTCTAAGATCACTTTTCATCTCTAAGAGATAAAACATATTTTCTTTATCTTAATTATTTCTAAATGATAACAGGGCGATTCACCTTATTTGTCTTCAACAGTGCATGAGTTAATGGAGGTGTGAAAATTTCAATCTTTTACCCTCCGCCTTTGACCTAGATGGAATGTCTACGAACCCCTCTGAAACTGTTGCAATATTTACAACACTTCCCCCATCAGTATAAATCCAATCAAAATTACTCTATTTTTCGATTAAAAATTATTCTAGTAAATATGAATGTATATTATATTCATATTTTATTATAATGAAACAGTACTATTTAAAAACATTTCTTTCTTTATTACAAACACTTTATTTGAGATGCATCCCTTTTTAACTGGAAGAAACATTTATTATGCACTAATATTTTTGATTCATTTTTATGATGCACAAAGCTAATGTACTATGCATTGTGAACTTGCAGCTGAAATCAAATTATATGAGTAACTGCTTCATCTGCAGAACTGTGTATATACGGTAAACTAACAACGAAAAATGATAACTTGCATTTTCGATTCAACATCACAAGAATTCAAGTTAATTTATTTTTCGGTAACAGAATATAATTTTAACACAGAAAATCGTTGTTAGTATTAGTTAGTAGTTACAAAATATAAAACATAGTAATTGTATTAGCTCTAGCAAGTTTTGTCCCATCTGGCTAGCTCAGAAGGTTTTCGTATTTCGTTTACGAACCTGTATACCCAGAGATTGATTTGAAATCCAATGGAAAAAGAAAAAAAAATTAAATATTGAATAATACTAATGTTGCAACATCCTGTTAGAGTTAAAATCATCATCGTTGCAAGATCTTAATATAATGTAAGGAAGAAATCAGTCAAAAAATTTTTATAACACCAACGCAGAATAATACTTGATGTTTCAATTAATCTAGTGAATTGAATGGAATATTTTATATTAAATGGAAATTCTATCCCCTACACAACACCTGAAATCGCATTATGTAGAAAAGAACGATAAATTTTCCACACAATTCCAAATGAAAGGATCATAGATGCAGGCATGCAACAATAACTCATAAATCACAACATATGTTTGTTGCAAATATATTTATCTTCTATTGCCGTTTTCGTAAATAGACGATTCTGGATGTGGACAAAGGTACAAAGGCATATGGGAAAGAAAGGAAAACCTGAGGATTATATCGAGATGAAAAGAGAGTGGGTTGTGGAGGAAAAGATAAAATACACAATTGCATAAGATCTACCTAAGATCTGATTTCAATACACGTCCACCTCCGCATTTTGACCTTCACATCTAACGTTTTGTACAAAAAGAATGTAAATGTGGGCAAACAAATCCCTTTTTTTGTTGAAAAGAAGATTATAGCATAAAAACGATCGTACCTTTGGAAATCAATCTCAAAAGAATCCGAAAGAATTGTGCAAAGGATAAAATTTTATATCTGAAATTGTTACACCGTATTATAAGCTTTAAATGTCAAGACTGAATTGAGAAATCTTATAAAAAGTAGTTAAATGAAGCACCTGAAATTGAAAGAAGGGCAAAGAAAGGTTTCATGATAAATCCATATTTTTGAGCCATGTATAGCGAGATTTAAAGTATTAGGCGAGACTAAATTTATACTAAAATAATTACAGTGGTGTAACATAATAGAGTACGGTCCATTATAATTGACAAAATGCATTTCATTGAAGTCAGATAATGTGTAATTTCCATTAGCGAAAATAGATAATTATCGGTAAAACGGTTATTATCGGAAGCATATTAGAATTGACGCAAGTTGAATTTTGAAATTTAAGGCAGTTTTCATTGGAAACTTTCTGCAAATTATTGCTAAAAGCTAATATCATATTGTGCTTATAAACTAGTAATATAGATTTTTTCAAATAAATTTTCTCTCTTAAAATCGGATTGCAGTTTTCCAATTTGAAACAAATATTGTTAGTAAGCAGTATTTTGAAGCAGAATTAAACATAAGGCAACTGTGTTTGGCAGTTGAATTTATTTAATTCAAAATTAGAAGATCTAGCGAAAGCCGGGATTAAAGCCCTTTCAAATACAATTTTTAATGCAAAATCTACTTTTAGATAAAATATTATAGCTCTTCTATTAAAAATACAACTTTGTACTTTTAAAGTATTTTATCTGGTTATTTGATTACTAATATAATAAAATCCTTTCATCCTTTAAAATATTTCTAGTTAAATCAGTTGAAACAGAGGATTTTAAAAACCGTCGAATTCTAATTTTCTCTGTAGGTTTTAGGTTAAGTTTTAGTCAAGCTTTTTATAATAATAGCACAGTAACTTTTGATTCCAAATGGTGGCTTAGGAAAAAGTTTTAAACAATATTTTAAAAGACAATAATGATATTTAAAAATTTTTTTTATTTAAAAAGACAGATAATTTTCCCCAAAGTCAATACAGAAAACAGGCAGAATTTTGGTTACTTCTCATGTCTTGAAACTTCTACTGTTACTGCTGAACATCTGTTTTATGTATTTACAAAAGCTTTACTTTACCTCTCTACATCTAAAGGACTGACCCATGTTTGCTTTTAGTTAACGTCAAATTACCATTAAAAATGAGAACAAAAAATATGCGTAGAATAAAAGATATTTTTGAAAAATAGTGGTTGCACGCCGGAGTCCTGGCTTAAGGATAGCACTGGGATCTGGGCGTCCAGTGTTCGAGTCCTGTTTCGGGCATGGTTGTTCTTCCTTTGTGTTCTATCTGTGAGATGCATGAATGAGACCCCCGGTAAAAGGGGGTTGTGCAAGCGAATGTATGTGTGCCATCTCTATTTAAGCTAGAAGTCAGACTTCTGCCTTCAGATGCTCAGGGATCTTTACCCTCAGAAAATACTTCATTTCTTTTCCGTGTAAAAAATCAGACACGACAACATCCTCAGTGGTAGTATAATTTATAGTTATAACACTGCTCAGCAGATGAGTCCAAAATAAATGTTTTAATGTAAACTGTACCTCAATATCAACTGTGATACCATTTATGAAATACTAGTCAATATTATTTGTCTAAAATACGATTCGTTGAATTTATATTTCAAAGCAACATGGTGAATATTTTGAAACGGACTTCGAAATTTTGAGTCTAAGCCAAATGACGTGGACTGCAACTAAGTTAGCACAACCCCCCTCCCTAAAGGGCCACGGTGACCTGATGGTAAGGTCTCGGACCCGGAAGGCTTCGTGCTTGAGACCCTATTTCACCGAAGAACCGTAGTGTAAAATGGTATAGTGCACGCTAAATTCGTCGGGGCCAAACACCCTCCCGCCTGTGTAGAGTGGAAATTTAGAGAAGAAATGAAAGCTCAGGTGTCGCCCTCGCCATCTGATCTTCGGTTCAAATTTACGAGGTCTGTTCCCAAATAGTCATAGTGTTGCTTTAAAATGGGACTTTAATATAACTAAACAAACAAACAAAAAAACTAACTAACCCCCTCCCCTCCCTAAACTTCATCACACCAGTGGGACAGCATTTAACCCCGAAGGATTTACGATACAGCAGGTTCGTTTATACAGTGGTTCTTTTGTGGAATTGAGTCTCCGACCTGTAGCCATTGGATGCAAAGGTGATATTTTACCATTAGACCACTACTATCCAATCTGAATGCAAAAATACGTATAAGTAATTTATTTCTATAATCAATGCAGTGAACCTATTAATTTGGAATATGAATTTAGTTTAATCCTTTAAAATACCTTAAAAATAGAGCCTTGTTTTTTTAGTTTAATAAATAATAAAAAATATCCATTTAGTTAATTTTTATTCAATCCAGAAGGGATAAATGAGTTGCAAAACGAAACATTTGATAAAAACTTTTTACTACTATTACTAGTAAGGATATTTCCTCATCTTATCTTACTATAATCCGAGGTGAAATTTTATAACATTAATATTTAACCAGTAAACAGTTTAAGTAATCCAAGATAATTATATAATAATAGTGTGCCTTCCATGGTCTACTGTAAATAAATCATTATTTTATGAATAATTTGGTATTATATGAATACTTCCAAAATGATTAATATTTCATATTATGTTTCTAAATAGCTTTTAAAATGCAGATTGATTTTATTCATATAAATACGAACAGGACGCGATGAATTTTCAAATATTTGATATTAGGTATTGAGGAAAATAATTTGCTTTAATCCCTCTGTATATCTACGGTAATGATATTTGCATATATATAGAATACGGTGTCCACAATAATTAGGTTCTGTCACTAATTTCTAATAATTCATTAGGGATACTTTTAATTTTCCAATTGCAGGAATGTTCTAAATTATATAAGGAATTGTATTTTATGTTATTTCTCTCAATTAATGCACACGGAAAAATTATCAAGTTGAAATATGCATGTTTATACAATTCCCAATTGTTATGTATCGAGTATAGCGAAATACTTTTGATATTCGAGCATTTTAAACAAAACACTGCACTGTGATTAAAATTGACCAAATTATGAAACTTTAACATTCATTATTTTAGACTAATTAACTGATGTCTGATGATAATGGTGTCAGTTATAATTTTAAAAAAATGTTCAAAATAGTGATATTCAAAGTATTACAATTGGGTCAGTTTTAAGTTGCAAAAAAGTGCCTTTTTTCAATTTGCAATGTTATATCATAAAACTACTAATAAAATCAGAAGATTGTACAGCGCATTAGACATCAAAATTTCTTCAGCACTACATTCATTAGCTCAAAAAACAAAATAATTCTTTGCATCATTGAGAGACTTTTTCAACTGATATGTGATTAAATTTTTTTAGAAATTTGCTTTAAGACAATGATTAGATTTCACAGAATTACATTTCTTAATTTATACTGTAACTTTTCAAAATAGGTCCGATGATTATTTTCATTCTCATTTTTGCAAATCACTGTCAATTAGGTACGATTTACATATATGTTAATCAGGCTTTATGTAATTATGATTTGTATCTATATATGTAATTCAGGATTTACACATATATAAATCGAGAAAGGGTTAAATTAGAGTTCAAATGTTAAGAATATTGTAAAAAAAGAGGGAAGAATATAGAAAAAGGTTGTAGTGAAAAAAATAACATCTAGTGAAAGGTTTCATACATTTTAGAACCTGTTTCATAGGTAAAAATAGAGAATTTTAAAATCCCCATTTTTCTTTTCCTGAAATGTTAGATTTTTGAAATTTTGCACAATTATATTTTCTCACTGAATACACGTTATTTTAATATTTTCGTAACTTAATTATCAATTGATTTTTTATTTTAAATAAATTTCGTTTCAATATACGGAATTATGCCTGGTTATGAATAGGAGAAAAACTACAGTGAGCCTCAAAATTGAGTATACAGCTTGATGTGTAAGGTATGTTTTTATCTAACAACCTAAATTTTGCAAAAAGGAAATTGTGCGCTTTACAGTTAATACTAATTTCCCTCCTCTTCCATGTGTACAGAAAAAAATACGAAATCGAATTATTTTTAAAAAAAGAATAAATATGAGACTTGGATAAAAAAAACTACACCACAAAATTGAGTATGCATTTTTATTAATTTTCATAATAAAAGTAAATTAATATTTCGTTGCATATCCTTTTGCCTGGATCACATCTCGTAATCTTTTAGGCATGGTTTCCACCAGCTTTTTTGTGGTTTCAACTGAAATTTTTCCCACTCTTCTACTAAGATCTTCTTTAGATTCTCTTTACTTTTCACATCATGCTCACGGACGGATTTTTCCAACTGAGCCCATAAAGTTTCTATAACATTTAGATCTGGAGATTGTGGTGGAGTATGTAGTTGCTGTTTGCAATGGTGCAACAAATATAACTTGACTATCTCTGCCGTATGTTTTGGATCATTGTCTTGCTGGAAGATGAAGTTTGACCCAAGTCCTACTTTGTTGGCACTTTTATGCAAATTATTCCTTAAGATGTCAAGATATACCACTCTTTCCATAATGCCATCAATAAAGAGAAGCTCTCCTACTCCTCCTGCTGGCCCCAAACGAGGACGGATCCACCTCCATATTTAACCGTCTTTATGGTGTTCGCAGGGTCTAAATCTTTACCAACTTGTTTCCATATATTATATCGTCCGTCACTTCAGTACAGATTAAATTTGCTCTCATCGGAGCACAGAACATTGTTCCAGAATGATTCCGGTTTTGAAATATGATTTTTTGCGAAAGAAAGCCTTTTTTTTTCTATTGATGTGACTAATGAGAGGTATTCGTCTTGGAGTACGGCCATGAAATCCTGCATTATGAAGAACACGTCTAACAGTTTCAGCTGAAACGGTTCTTCCAATCTCTGAGGACATCGACGATGCTAGTTTGGGGACGCTTAACTTCGGATTTTTCTTTACGGAACGTATAATCTTCCTCTTTGCATAGCGCTTAAAATTTCCTTACGTCCTGTTCCTGGAATATTGGCTACAGATCCAGTTTTTACATACTTTTGAATTATTTTTTGAACATAACCATGAATTTTACCAATTAACGAAGCAATTTCTCGGAGAGATTTATCATCTTATGACACTTAATGACTAAACAACGTTCACTTTCAGAAGCTTCTTTCCTAGAGCTCATTTCGTGATTTTAAGATTCCAAAAAAATTAATTATGTCAGTGAAAAACTATTAAAAAGTTTACATTTGTCATGTACAACGGTAATAATAGTTTAACGAATTCATTTTTTAAAAAAAGTAGCAGTAAACTGACAGTTTCATTAAGTGTATACACAATTTTGTGACATAGTTTTTCGGGAAATGTTCATATTTATTTCCTTTTCAAATAAAAGAAAAGAAGAAACTACTTTATTTGCTCACAAAGCAGGAGAGACAGAATTGGAGGATCGTCACAGAAAAATTCGATTATTTCACATTAAAATTTGTCTTATTCTTCATAAAATATTTCAGACATTCGAAGTGTATACTCAATTTTGGGACCCACTGTATATCTAAATCCTATTAATAATTAGGATTATTAAATTTAAAACAGAAAAACTAATAATTTTAAGTAATTCTTTTTCTGCATGAGTAAGCAGGCGTTTTTTTAAAACATTTTATTCAATTCCTACTATTAGTTCACACTCTCTTTATTATATTTATTTATTTATATACCTTGTTCAAATTTTCAATTGCTAATGAAATACTTTCTTCATACACTCAAGTTCAAATACAATTTTTTAAAACTTGCAGATGATGACACTTGATCTTAATATATTTTTTAGCAAATATTAATTCATTAATTTAATTTAATTTTAATACTTTAAATAGAGTTTTAGCAGTTGGTAATGAAAATTGAAATCAACAGGCCGTAGCTCAATCGGCAAAATGCAAGGATTTCAGTATTTTTCACATGAAGGTGAAGAATGTGTTCAATTCTTGCTATGAGAAATTATAGACCACCATCAGCTTCATAAATTAAAAGAGAAAAAGAGAAAGAAAGTGAATAAATAGTAATAAATAAAAATAATAGTCCAAATCCACATATAAAAAAATGGAAAATTGAAAGAAAATTTGATTTCTATTTTGCTGTTTAATATTGCGATTATATTATATGCATATATATATTTATAATTATTGTAATTATTTAATAAAAGGTCACTAAAATAAAAATTTTCTTTGCTGACTTATGTAGGAATAAACTTAATTTTTTTTAAATATTGCTTTTTAAATTTTTGCAGCTTGAAACAACGTTCAGAACAGTAAAATGTTATAAGATTGGATATTATGTAAGGAGTTTTTTTCCTTTAGAGTATACAGTTTATCTGATTCGTGCATGGTAATTTTAATTCGATACTCATATGTATTAGAGAGTCTTGCTTTTGGCGATTGGTTTTCAGGAATAATTTTTACGTGCTTCTTTCTGATGTTCAAAATAAAAACTTAGATGTTGTGCTAGGATATTGAAATTTCTTGACCAAATCTTTTTTTAAAAATCGTATTAGAGTAACTTGTTTTGAGTGTTTCTTTTTAATTTGTGAAAAATTTATAACTTTTTTAACTCATTTCTCAACTAAAAATAATTATTTTCTCAATTGAGAAAAATTAAGTGAAATTTTAATATGTCACCCAAAAGTATTTAGATACGATTTCAGAAGTCAAAACATATATTCAGATGAAAATATGATCGAATTTTTATTTGAGACATTCTAAAATTTGTGTTTCCAGAAATATAAAAGAGAACCCAGTGTGTGGCTTTAAAATCAGAATACAGAGAACCATTTTATCATTGTTTGCTTGCAAGTTTATTTTTATCACAATTTGTTATTAAAGTTTTCGGATTGAAATTTATGTTTCAAGATGGATGTTGTATTATGCTTTCATCTGCTATTTTCACGATCTAAAATATGCTTACATCCCTTTGAAAGATAAAATGTTTCATTGAATTATAGATGTAGATGGCAATAGAAGTGACGTGGGTTTGAGACAAGTGTATTGTGAGTTTATTTCAGTTGCAGTGATACGTAAAATCAAAACAGTACATTTGCGATTATACAATGTTTTTGAAGCACAACTGTGTTTGACAAGAGATAAGAATGGAAAATCTGCTGTACGATAAAATGGAATGGTATTACCCGAATATACAATATTGCTTTATTTTCGAATTCATAAATGTCTTTTTTTGACATGACATTCGCTATGACCTTTCTTCGAATTCTTTTATTTCCGGACTTGGAAGATTTTAAAATAAAAATAGATTATTTGCATCGAATATTCCATGAAAAGATATTTTGTATCTTGAAAGCATCAGCTATTGTGTCTGAAAGTTATGTCTACAGTAGTAAAACTTTTGACATTCATATGGAGAAAATATGCTATAGTTGCAAAAACACTGCATTCAAAGATTTTAAATTTCCCACAATATAATAAATATAATATTGCATCATACAGAAAATCTTTTCTTAAAATATGAGATTGAAATACAGATGGCATTTTTTTAGCAATTATCAAATGCATCGAATAAACAACTAGTTAAAATTTAATCCCGTTATTTTGAAGCTTATCAAATAATTAGTCTTTATTTTTTTAACAAATTGAAAAAACGCTCGGTAAAGATCTATGAACCAAGAATAACTCACGTTAATAAAACATGTATATATATATATATATATATATATATATATATATATATATATATATACACTGAAGTGACAAAAGTCATGGGATGACTGTTAGTATCGTATCGGTCCTCCTTTTGCCCGGCGAAGTGCAACAACTCGACGTGTCATGGAGTCCACAAGTCGTTGGAAGTCCTCTGCAGGAATATTGAGCCATGCTATCTGTATAGACGTCCATAATTGTGAAAGTGTGGATGGTGCAGGAGTTTGGGCACGAACGGAGCTTTCGATGATGTCCCATAAATGCTCGATGGGATTCATATCGGGCGATCTAGGTGGCCAGATCATGCGCTAGAATTGTCCGGAATGTTCTTCAAACCAATCGCGAACAGTTCTGGCCCGGTGACATGGCGCATTGTCATCCATAAAAATCCCATCGTTGTGTGGGTACGTGAAGTCCATGAATGGCTGCAAGTGATCTGCAAGCAGCTGAACATAACCATTTCCAGTCAATGATCGGTTCAGTTGCACCAGAGGACCAAGTCCATGCCATGTAAAAACAGCCCACACCATTATGCAGCCACCACCAGCTTGAACAGTGCATTGCTGACATT
>JAPMOQ010026707.1:1875406-1948783 GCA_026543055.1 Argiope trifasciata | reverse complement strand
TGTCAGCAATGCACTGTTCAAGCTGGTGGTGGCTGCATAATGGTGCGGGCTGTTTTTACATGGCATGGACTTGGTCCTCTGGTGCAACTGAACCGATCATTGACTGGAAATGGTTATGTTCAGCTGCTTGCAGATCACTTGCAGCCATTCATAGACTTCACGTACCCACACAACGATGGGATTTTTATGGATGGCGATACGCCATGTCACCGGGCCAGAACTGTTCGCGATTAGTTTGAAGAACATTCCGGACAATTTAGCGCATGATCTGGCCACCTAGATTGTCCGATATGAATCCCATCGAGCATTTATGGGACATCATCGAAAGGTCCGTTCGTGCCCAAACTCCTGCACCATCTCCACTTTCACAATTATGGACGTCTATACAGATAGCATGGCTCAATATTCCTGCAGAGGACTTCCAACGACTTGTGGACTCCATGACACGTCGAGTTGTTGCACTTCGCCGAGCAAAAGGAGGACCGACACGATATTAACAGTCATCCCATGACTTTTGTCACTTCAGTGTAAATGAAACACTAAATATTAAAAAGTGCTTAAAATGAGATTTGAACGTTTCAGTACATTAATAAGAGTATTTTTAAAATATTAAGTTCAATTAAACCTTTGAAGTATGATGGGGAAACTAGATCGCCATATGCAAAATTTTAACACTTTGATATTTATTAAAAATCTCGAATAAATAGGTATTTCGATCAAGCAATAAACTAATTTAGAAAAGAAATGTGTTACAAAATTTAACTTGCTTATATGAGTAACAAAAATATTCATAAACTGAGAAAGTTTGCGAATAAAAATTTTAATTTTAATTTATTAAATCTCCATTTTAATGAATGTAGCTATCATCCCATCTTGAGCTTTCATTTCTTGATAAGAAATTTTTTTCAAATTCATCTGATTGACTTAACAATATCATTCGAGTTTTCTTTTGAATTAAATTTCTTGATATCCGTTAGCTTAAATTTTTTTAAGTAAAATGGAATCATATCTTATCTTCGAATTAGTATTCATCCTGTTGCACAATATTATACTATATTGTACGATATTATATAATTTAATATTTAACAATATTATACAATATTACGAATATTGTTTAATATCATACAATTTTGTACAATACATGTGTGCTACTAGCGATATGAAATGCTATTCTATAATAAGTATTTGGAATGAACTTAATTATTAGAAATCATTGATATCATTTTATTGTATAATTGGCTTGGAAGAATTAAAAATATATATCGAATCAGTAAATTACCGATCAGTCTTATACGAATATTCAAACAAAACATACAGACAACATTTCTAAACTAGTATATGAAATGCTTTTCTGTAATAAATGTATGGAATTAACTTGATTATTAAAATCGTTGATGTCATTTTATTGCATAATTGGCGTAATAGAATTAAAAATATACATCGAATCAATAAGTTACTTTATATGAATATTCAAACAAATCACAAACTACATTTCTAAATTAGTTGCTCATAAACATAAATCTTTTATGTTAACAGCTTTTGTAAAAATATATATTCAACTCAGTCTGAGTAAAATTTGAAGAATACGAGTCATATTACTAGAAATCTCTATTTCTCTCTTGGTTCATACTTTTACAATTTGAAACTCAACATCATAGAAATATATCATACACGATCATTTTAGTTCAATTTTTTATACTAAATCTAAAAAAAAAAACTATTAAATATATATTGATTTAATAATTTCAAATATATCAAATATGGTTGATATGATATAAAAAAAGACAAAATATTGAAACAATATTTTTAGTTATGGGTAAATATTTCATCCAAGAAACCGATTCAGTAATTCTTAAAATAGATCAGTTTTGATGTAGGTGAAAAAATATCAATCTCTTGAATTCGATTCAAAGTAAACCTAAGTTTTTGAATTACTTAAAAGTTATAAGATTTGTTAAGATATTCAAAACTATGCTTTTTATACAAATACATCTAAAATACACATATTTCAAAGAAAGCTTTTAAATGGAACGGGAAATATGGGAAATTACTAAAAAATTATTAAATGTTGTTATTTACCTGACTTGGAATAACTTATATCTTGTAAATTTACATTGTTTGCGTTACTATACAGTCAACAAAAATGTTTCATAAGAGAGCAATATCATTTCAGATCAACGAAGAATTAAATTTAGTGTTCTCATCCGTAAATAAAACAAAATGCTCTAAACTGGTACAATGCAACCGAACGGATCTAAATTATATCGCACTAGAGCAGGGAATTCACTATCAACTATCTCTAAGGACTAACACTCAACTAGATAGAAAGACGTGAAACAGAATGTAGGTTCATTGCTGAGGGCTACATTGGTCTTGAAGTAAATGTCTCGGGCTATTATATTGAAGGTAAATCATGTAGGAGGTTTAGCTAGAAGTCTAATCTGCCGTCGACTATCAAACGTTTTACCATTAGTGTAAGGTCTGAGATATCATCTGTCCATGGTTCGTAATTACCAAGTAAAACCACAAATATCCTGGGTTTTTTTTTTTGCACTTATATGATTAGAAGACATTTTAATATAATTAAACTTAAATTTAATGTAAATAAATAGCAACAAAATACCTACTTCAAATATTATTATACAATTCACTTTAAATATTAAGAAAATTACACTCATGCCATATATAACTGGAATCTTATTTTACTTGTATTTCTTGACATAGTTATATTAACGTCCCGTTTTACTAGGGCTATTTTGGAATAGACTTCGTAATTTTGATCCCCCGTCAAATGAAGAAAATGACCCTGAGCTGGCATTCCCCTCTCTAAATATCTTCACCACACCAGTGGAAGGACATTTGCCCCCGACAGATTTAATGTGCACCAAACCCCCCTTACACGACGGCTTGTTAGTGGAATCGCGTCTCACGCCTGAAAACCTTGAGTTCCGAAGCCAAACCTAACCATCAAGCTATCGCAACTCTTTTATATTTCTTGGAATAACTTTTTGCGAAAAGCGCATTCTGCCCGATATATTTTCCTTATTGATTTCATGAATATTAGTTAATGGAATACGCACACAATTTGAAGATCATCATCAATGCTAAAAGATACCTTACTGAATATTTTTAATGCTATTTGGAAATTTATGTATTTACCAGTTCTCAATATTCTGTTTGTTTCGATTTGCATATTTCATATGCAACTTGCCATTTAGGGCAATTTAAGATACTGACAATGGAATTCACTGTACTTATTCGCATCGATAGCCAATTTCTGCAAAATGAGTTCAAGAGAGCTGCAACTTTATTAACATTTACCAGTGATGACCTTAGCGGGTCATCATGTTTCTCGTTTGAACACGCTTCTTGTTTAACGCCAAAGCAGAAGTCAACACAAGACATAGAAGGTGTTAAAAAAATAACACTTGCACATACTGAAGGAGTTACAAACAAAACATTGGTATGAATGTTACACAGATTCCGTTGTGTTTTCATAAAATTATCAGAAATTCCTTATTAACATGATTCATTCCCTTCTTATTTTAATGGAACTTATTTTTAAAACTATACATTTCAGTTTCTAAGAAATGCGTTTGAAATATACTTCGAAATTTGAAGTAAGTATGCAGATTATACGAGATTTAGGATTAATAATGTAACAGATTTAAATGGATATATATCAATTTTTATAAAATCTCTAGTAATTTTTATGGAAAAGTTATGTTTCATGATATTTGCTTTAAATTTCACCTTTAATGAATTATCAAATGCTAGAACCAAACTTTTATGTTAGTAAAGTAATATTTTTCCTATTACGTTTTCTGTCACAAATAATTTTTTTGATTTTCTAAATAAATCAAGACATTAAGAATTTAGTTAATGAATTAATTCAGAAGAAATAAATTAAGGTCTCAACCACAAAAAAAAAATGATTCTATGTCAGATGTATTTTTATTAAATTAACTTTTCTTAAGCAAGAAGAAAACTTAAGAAGAATAAATATTACCCTTCAGGAGAAAGGATAATAAAAGAAGAATTTCTTTAATTAAAAATTCCTATTATAATTGCCCTGGATGTGATAAATAAATTATAAAATTAAAAAGGTTTGCCCGATAATGTGACCTATAGTGTCTTTTTAAAATTTTACTTTAAATTAATATTTTAATTAAAACTTTACTATCGAGGAGGGTTTTAATAAGCACACAAAAAATACAAAGTAAGCAACACAACATCTAGCATTTATGAACAACAGAATTTGATTCCTTTTCCTTTGTGTTTCTCCTTTAACCATACAGAAAAAATTTGAAAATCTGAAGTCGAAGCAGCAACATGTACATTTGTATTGTTGGGTTTTATATTCTGACAGTAAACATTCGAAAAATCATTTGAACGTGATGTAAAAGGAGCTAAAAGCGTAGGAAAGTTTCTGAAAAGCGAAATACTAAGTCGCATATAGGGACATAACATTGTATTGTTACATGTAGAAATTCGAAGAAAGGTAGATATTCAGAAGTTTACAACTACTATGACAAAGGATCTTGAAAATGCTTATTCTAAGTATTTACAATTGTTATTGGAAAAGTTTTCATATTAATCTTTGAAACAGACTTTATGAAAATTTTTAGAACATATTGTTTGCCACAAAAAAGTTATGCAATCTCATTTTTATAACGCATATATGCTATACTAAAACGATCAAAAATGATTTAAAAGAAAGTATTGATTTCGGCTCTATATTGGAAGAAGAAAAAATGTGACTGATTACTTAATCCTATTAAGAAGAATCCTGTTTCTTTTCTATGATAAATATATAAATACCAACGCCTATTGAAGTTAAATATATTTTTATAAATAAAAACAAATATTATAGTATGTTTTCTTATTATTACGCCGCTGAAGCGATTCTTCTGCATTTGCTTCTTACTGTACAGTTTTACATATATTGTTTTATTTTAGTAAAGATTATTTTTAATCATTTTATATTTAATTTTCCGATGTACTAAAGTTGTGAAATTATACATACTTATGTGTTCTCAGTAAGAATACATTACTTCAATATTTTCAGAATATAATATTTAATTAAACGATTAATTAAATTATATTTGATTCAGCACGAACTTTGCGATTTTGTAGTAATTTTTTATTTATTAATAATATTTCATCAATTTTTAAGGTACTACGATTTTCAGCTTCCTTAATCAAATAAGTCAGTCCCCATACGGTCCCTGATGCAAAAATATAGACCGCTAAAATCTCTAATGGACTAATCTTACCTTTCTCCAGGAACTAAATCCAATCTTACAAATTTCCAGATTTTATTTTTACACTGTAAGTACACGGTTTTTTTAAAAAATAAACTAGAAGAAGGAATGAGGTAAACATTATTGTGTACAGCTAACGGTTTAAATTCTCCTAAAACTTTATTTCCTGCATCTATATAAAAGGATTTTATTATGCAGTTTTATTTGGATTCGTTTGTTTTCTGTTTAAAAAGAGGAAACATTGAATTTCAGTTTTACTCACATTCTGATGACCTAAAAATTTAAAATTAGCTAAACTTAAATAACTCGATGGAATTGCATTCTTTTAATATTTTCATAATTTCGATATTAGTTATAACGTTGAAATAACTATATACAACTGATAACATCTATTTGCACCTGGTGCTGAATTTGAGAAAATAGTACCGGAAAACAATTTAGGAAATATGAATCAAAAATTGTAAAGAAAAAAAAATTACAATACAATACGATTGCTCTAAATTTAATTATTAAAAGGGAGTTTTGGAAATATATTTTTTGGTTAAATCTATTTATTTGCTGTTTCCCACTGCACATCATCAAATGGTTTTGAACATTGAATAAATACATCAATAAAAATTTTCATTTTTGAATATTTTGAAAAATATGAAAACAGTAAAAAGAGTTTAAAATAATATTTATTACGTAGTACAATCAGAATGATATGTTTGTCACATTTAGCTTTCAAATTATTTTATGGTCTTCAGTTCTTAAAAATTATGTTAATAATAAATATTTATGAAAAGTTGTTTAAAAATATATAATTTTCTCTAAATTCTTTTAAATATGAAATTCTACAATAAAAATATTTCTCTCTCCTGGAAAAATTTTTTTTACAATTTGAAATTGTTTAGCATGTCCTAATTATTTTATATTGCTGTACCGCGTATTTTCACTGTTAACTTATCATTTTTACACTTTAAAATTTTTCTTCATCAAATTCTCAGTAGATATAACAATAATTCATGCCACTTTTGAAGGAATGAATCACACCATTTATATATATATATATATATATATATATATATATATATAAATGGTGTGAATCTAAAAATATTTTCTTGTTTCCTGATCCGATTTCACGTTATCTAATTAATTATTTCAAGAAAGGCTTTTTAAAGCTCTTTAACCAGCGATTCCAACGGTGCGAGCGTTTGATAAAAGTTGCTGATATAAACGAATAGTTTTACAAAAAGATCCCTGCGTTTCCCCTGCTTTGAGAGTCAGTCATAAGTGCAGAAATCCCCGTGATAAACTTAATAGTCTATAAATACTGTAAACAAGCTTTTCCCAGTCAAAGTAAGCAATTTAAGACAGGATAAAATGTTCGAGAGCTTACCCTCATTTCTCGATCTTTCTTTCTGTGTTATGTGTGTGTCGTTGCTCCTTCTGTACATAAACATGCTTGCTTCTTCGTAATAAAATAAAACGGCGTAAAAGCATCAAAGATCTCTTTAATGTCTTAGAACTGCAATCTACTTCTAAAAATTCAAAAATATATTGTTTGTAACTGAGCATTTAATTATAGACTATACCATTTTCAAATTTGACACATAAATACTTAAAGTAAGAAGAAGATATTGGCTAAGTTTTGAGGCAGTCAATAAAATAGTAATTATTTTATGAATTAAAGAAAAAGAAAAAGAATACTCTTAATGTTTCCAGTCCCTTCGAATGAAAATTTCAATTTAATTTATTTTAGAGGTGTTATCTTTACTTTTAATTAATGATATAAATTTATAGAAAAGGTTATAATTTGGAAGTTTTAACGAAATATTTGATAAAAACGTAATTTTTGGATACTTAAAATTTTTTAGCAAAATTATCTTACTTATTTCAATCAGAAATATAGTTGTAAACGATAAAAGGAATTTGTGTATTGTATTATATTATATACAAGTTATTTTTTATACAAAAACTATTTTAGATGTATTAAGGAATTTCATATGAAACTGTTTATCATATTATATCGTTTACTGTATTAAATATACTTTCTTTTTTGCATAAATGCCATTTATGCTAGCTAAAAGCTAAATTATAATTTGGTATGTAATAAAGTCATCTGTTTAAACTTTTATAAGTAATAACTATAATTTGAGCTATAACTAAGTTATAAGTATTTCAAATCTTTCTCACATAGAGGAAAACATAAGAAAAGTTTAATCATGGCTTTTTCATAATTAAGTAACTAAATATTTATTAACAATACGTTTGAAATTATTTTCATTTCTGTTAAAGGGGATTTAGCAAATATTAAAAATCTACTACATCAAAAGAGCATTATTGAAAAAAAATATATTTTCGAACATCCACAACAGTGATTTTTAAAAATTTTAATCTTAGGAACTCATTTAGAAAATCTGAAAAGTAACCTATATTAAATTTAAGATATAATTAAAAAATAAAAATATTGTTTTAATTTTTATTTTTTAATTAAATTAAATTTTTTTCCTCTAAATGCGAGGAAAAAAATTAAATTTTAAGGCAAACTTCAGACTCAGTGTCCGACTTACATTAGAGATTTGCTAATTTTTTTTAATTCAATTAACTCGGTAAGTTATATTTTTATCTATTATCTTGCAATTTTTATTATTGTTTCTAATTTTAATTTATTTTTATTGAATGGGAAACAAAAATAACAAGTTCTGAAAAAAAATAGGAAACACATTCTTTATACGCTTTTATTTCACCGTCATTTTTACATGGGAATGTATGAATCAAAAATAAATTTGACTCGCTAAAATCTTTGAATTCTCTAGATATAAAATGCACAATCTACTATGAAGTGTCATTGTACACCTATTGTATCCGAAGCAGTATAACTATTTATATCTTAAAACTGCTTATATATGGAAATTAATTAATGCTATTTTTTAAAAAATATATTATTATATAATAAAAGTAAATCCTAAAGGTCCTTTTTTTTAAAAAATTTCTCCTATTATATTCATTTTCAATGAATCCGGATTTTGGGATAAATGAATCTTATAATTTTCCCTCAGCTTCGAAATATATATTATAAAAACCTGTTTAATTAATTATACATTGTATAACAATTACTATCAAATTATTTACACAAAACACAATTATTTTTTTTATTCTTTAAGCAAAATTTCAAAAGCTTTATTATCCTCTCCAATTATTTATTTTAAGTAACGATGACTGTAGACTGCGTCGGTTCAATGAAAATAATTAATTATCTAAATAAGACACTACTAATCTAAACGGTGTTATTTCATGTTTGATATATATTTAATCCCAGAAATTGCACACCCTGTAGTTAATTCCTATCTATAATGATGTTCACACAAATTACGTAGAATTAAATTAACAACCATTTGCAATAAAAGATACTGCATAAATAACTGATATTAATTATGATAACGTATTGTTAAATCAAGTCATTACATTACATTAATCAAGTCCTTTACAATAGAGAACAATCCAAAAAAATTTAATTTCCATCATATTTAAAGGATTGTAAAAAATGTGATATTTAAATTATTGTGTCCAGTTCATCATTGGAATAATTTTGCCAGTTTCCTTTAACTAAAAACTTGGAATAATTTAGATTAATCCTCCTTCGTTATTATGATAAACAGCTATAGAAGGGACGAACTATTGAATAACTTTTTTCTAATTGTATTTATCAATCGAAAAGTTTAAAATAAAAGACATTAGATTTTACAATTTACTTTTGTAAAAATATATTTTCTGAATCATATATATCAATCATTCTAACAATTTTAAAAAATTAGAGAACAGGTTATAGTTTTGCGTAAAAAGAATGCAAAGACAAATACAACATATAAGTGAAATATTCCATTATATTTTTTATGAAATAAACCTATTAAGAACTAAACCTTATTATTATCTTATGAATTTCAATTTAAATACTTTTTTTACATTTTTTATTCGTCAATTTGTATTTATGTAATAGAAACATGTAATACAAAATTTTAATTAGAAATTGAATGAATATTCAAATACTTTCTGTCCAATGAACAACAAAAATTAAATGCATTCTGAAAGAGTTTTATTAGTGCACTAAGAAATAGAAGATTTCGAAAATAAAAGAAAAAAATCGTGAATGTAACAGATGCTGATAAAAATGCTCAAAGGGAATATCAAATCAGTCACCTTTAAAATTTACATGTTTTCCCTTCGTCAAAACTTACGATAGCTTACGATTTTCTGCTTTGATCTTCCAGCTTCTTTCAATGAATTACTAAGTTGAAAAATACGCAAAATTTGATTACATTATTTCATAAAAATCATTTTTTATTGATAATTACTTATTACTTTTACCATTCATAAAATAATTCCATTTTTACAAACATGATAGAAGTAATTTATTTAAGTCAAAATGTGTTATTATTACAAGCTAAAAATTGTCAGATTAAAAATATGATCTTATATTTGCTTACTCTCCCATTTAAAAGTAATTTTAATAAACATGAAATTTAGAAAATTTATCTTATAATTCAGTCATAAAATTAAAAAATGTGAATATAAGATAAGAATTTTCGTTATCGAAAATCAATGTGCACTATTAAAGAGAGCTGTTGATTCTTCAATCGATGTAAAAACTTTAAATACATATATCACATCTTGAATTAAAAGAAAAGAAAATGATTTTTATAAAAAGATCAAATATGAACAAACCTTTTTATATTTATATCTATTGGATTGCCTTTTCATTATGATCAAAATTTAATTTAAAAATCATTTTTCAGAGATGCAGTTCATAGAAATGAAGAAACTCAGTTTAGAGTTCGTAGAATGAAAAACACAAGAAATATATGTAGATGCGGGAAATACTGAACAAATAAACAAAGCATTATTAAAAATGATGAGATACATAAAATGTTGAAAGTTAAGATTTAATGATTGATCCATATGATTTGTAACAGAGTAAAATTATCTGCTTGATTTACTTACTACATTTGAAATTTTCTTTGTCTGTTTGGAGACTTTATATAATCTAAAATTTATTAACTACCTTTATTTCTGAAGCCTGTTTCATGAACAAATTAAATATTTATAACATTTGCATACACAGTTATTAATAGATAATTAGAAAAGAAATCAATTTGATAATATTAATCAATCTCTTTTCGAATTAATATTATCAAATAATATTGATTAGAATTAATATTCTTCAAATGTTACTGTCATAGAATTGCAAAAGATGCTTTACTTTTTAGGATAATTTACATTTACATACAGCAACATTCGCATATCTTTGTTCATTGAAGAAACAGCTACATCAAAACTTGTATTTGATTTTGAACTTTAACAAAAGTATTGATTTTTATCACCTTAATCCAATTAATAAAACCACTTGAGTGGTTGGAAAAGCTACTTTTTTGCTAGATTTGAAGTTTCACGGAATTTAATGTTTGCTTCTTGATAATATATTATTTCGTTGACATTTATGCTTCCTACGGGATAAGAAATTTATGCTCTTTCGGTATCAGTCTAACACATTTTCCGCATTTTCACTTCAGAGAATAAAATGCTTTCATTTTCATTTTACCGAGTTAGAAGTCGAAAATTGATTTCCATTTGTATTTGAAGTCCAATAATAACGCTTTCTATGCCATAAGGAGAAAGTTCGAAATACTTTGATGTAGAGGAACAAAATTTATTTTTATTTTTCTAAAACAAATCGACTAAATTTTTGTCTTTAAATAAAAATACTTCATATTAAGTGAATTAATCTTGATATATATTGAAGCTTATGTTATTATTCATAATAAATTGCTATATTTACTTTTATTACAAACAAATTTCTTATAAATAATGGTAAAAATAAAACTTCTGAGCATATAAAAATGTCAAAGACGTGTTTGACCGGATGATCGGATTCATAAACCTGGCCGAATTAGACGAATTTAATTTTAAAAATTAATTTTAATTTCAAAACCAATTTAAATTGCTTTGACATTTTCACAATCAAATTAGCTTCAAAATAGTAAACATTACTTGGCCTCTATTTCTTTTAAGTAGAAACATAGTTATATTATTAAGTAGAAACTTAGTTATTAAACACTATTATAATTGTAAATGCTCTGTTTTGGTTAATTTGATTTTAAAATTCGGTCTCCGTTTATTTGATTTTAAAATTCGGTAACGGCTTATTTTATTTCAATAATTAACGCAACAATATTTGAATTTATTTCTATAAGCGTTTAGCTGGGAATATTATTTGTTAGTTTATTATTACACTGCACAAAGATGCATATTTTCATCAATTAGAGTTTTGAATTTTATAAATTGAGCTTGAACAATTAAATAATAAATTAATTTTAAAATATACTTCTCAAAATTTAAAGAATATCAAAAACTTCAAATTACTAAAAGATTTTTCTAATTCATCAGAAACTGAAGTTCTCTATTAATTTTTTTTCTGAAAATCTTTACAATCCTTAATCAAATTAGATTTATACAACTGCAGTGAATAATTAATAGTATAGGGTTGAATTTGTGATTATCATAACAAATTCTGATCTAATTTATCTCAGTAATGTATTTTTTTCAAACCTTTTGCATTTTAAATTGAAGATTTCTGAATTCTCATTTGACTTTCTCATTTGTCATCTAAACTAGATAAATATTCTACAAGACTTTTAAAATAATGAAAAATGATATTTTACTAGCTCTCTAAAATAATAATTAAAATTAAATGTTTTGATAATATACATCAAAACCGATTTATTACCAATTTCAAAACTTAGAAATTATACAAAATCCAAACTTCACTGAAATCAAAGTCATTGGGGAAGAAAATGGTCCCCAACGATTTATCACATTTTGTAGGAAACCAAAGGTAGACCAGCAATTCGTTTATGCATTTTAGAATGCCAAACCACAGAGTCATATAATTAAAAAATAGAAATAGTAAATATAAATGATGTAAAAATAGTTTTCTAAAAGGGAAAAAGCAAAAGTTGAAAAACAGATTAGGGTCATAAATTTTTAATTTTCTGAAAAGCATAAAAATATTTAAAATTGCTAAAGAATGTTGTCGAACAAATGTTTATTTTTTTGTTTTGTAGAGTTCTATTGTATATCGATGGTGTAATATAATATATATCTAACTATATATTATGAACGTTGCCTAGTCACGTGCTTCAATTTTAGATAGCGGCAGAAAATTCTATTTCCGATCTATAACTAAGAGAAAACCAAATTTCAAAACTTTAAAGAAATAAGATCTACTCTATTTACGAACTCTCTACGTGATAAAAATTGAGATATGACGAAATAATTTTCATGCTGTCAGAGAACGAGATAGTATTTTAATGGTAAAGGATTCTTTGACTACTGTGAAGTATTGATATCATAGGAGTGTTAAAAAATATTTTTCTTGTTGCCCATGAATTAATTATTCTAAAAAGAAATATTTCTTATTTGGGTATCAAACAACTGATGGCAATTATATAAAATGAAGGATACAACATTTAATTTCTCAGAATATTTGGCAAGTTATTGGAAATATAATATAAATATATGATAAACTGAACATGAGTTAAAATAGATCAACTAATTATGCAGAATTTGTTTCCATGGGACCTTTAAGATGATAACTTTATCACGTATTGGGTGAGTACCATACCCACTTACATGGCGGTTTTTCGATTGAATCAGATCTCGAGCTTGAAAACCATTGATATCGACTTTAAAATCTGACTACAACAAGCCGTCATTTAAAAATAATTGTGATGAAATATTTTTCAAAGAATATTTTAAACATTTGTTTAATGCTTTGCTCGATATTTATGATAATATTCAATGACGATAAGTGAAAATTTTCAGTACTTAAAATATAAATATTTTCCAAGGAATATAGGAAATAAAAATACAGTTAGCTAAGTAATTTTACATAAATTCGTTGGATTTATTGTATTAGAATAATGTCTGATTTTTGAACTACAGTAAACAAATCAGGAGCTTACTTTTCGATTATGAACCACTATAAAGTAACGACGATGGCAAGACCTTCCAAAAGTTTTAAACCATCAAGTCATGAAGATTATTACATTTTTAGACCAGTTATTTTAAAATTCCAGAACTTGTTTCGGCGTAACAGCTCTGTATGCAAAACCAAACTAGAAATGCAAAGACACTTATTTCGAGCATAAGTAGGCTTGGAAAGTAAAATATTTGATTTGAAATGAAATCATTCAGCGGAATGAATCATTAACGGAGAGCTATAGAATATTTTATTCATCTACAGTCCTCTCATTCAAAAGGAAGTTTATAGTTATTTTTTGTATTTCTTTTGTGTAAGTGTATCTAGAAATAGAAAAAAAAATATCTGCAGAGTTCCTCTATTTTCAGCACATTAGTGTGGTTGCATTAATAGTTATCCGATATTTTGGTAAAGCAGTTTGGTTAGTATGACTTTTGTATTTTCGCTGGAACGTGTTATAGCGTAGTTTTTTTATTCTTCCTATTATATGTTAGTGGTAAGAACATCTTGTTATATGACCAGAGACATAATTACCTCAAACCCTTTTACCAATTTTTTTAACCACAGAACCCTTCTTCCTGTTAATACAGATATGACTTTTATTACCTTATTATTACTGATCTATTTACAAAAGTAGTAAATAGGTCGGTAATAGATGTAAGCAACCCTTACGCAGCAATTTGTGGGCACTTAGGAGTGATTGTTTATAAGATTCTTGATATGTCTATAAATGAATGAAAAACTGTTTAAAAATATTTACGAAAATCAGTATAACCGAGGAAGCAAATCAGATCTTTCCAGTACAATCAAGATGTAAAATAACAAGTTTTCGTTCATGCATAAAGATAAGAGGATTTTTTTCCAATTTACTTTGAATAGGAATATAATTAAATAAATAAAAGCTTATATTGTAGTGATTGTTGTATTTTCTATATTTAATACATTCTAATCATGCGTAAGAGTAGGTTATTATTAAATCAAGGCTTGAAATTGTAGTCCTTCGATTGGGAGATACCAAGTTATTCTCCAGCCCATCTCTTAATTTCATAAAAAGCCATCAAATTTTTAATGAAATCCAGTTTTTGATGAAGATGTCTTGTCAGCGTTACCACGGAAAGAGGGGTGCACTAACTTCTGTGGGTAAAGATCCCTGAGCTCCAAGGGTAGAAGTCTGACTTCCAGCTCATCTGAAGATGACACTCTCACACTCGCTTGCTTTTTACATGGGTGAGACACATTTACACACCTCACAGATAGAGCATAGTGTGAAGAACAACCAAGCCTGAACTAGGACTTGAACCCTGACGCCCAAATCTCGGAGAAGGCGCTCTACCCCAGGGTCAGGACACCGGCCGAATCCAGATTTTAAAATTCACATACTTTTTTTACATACTAGCAAATTTAGGCTGTAAAATATTAATGAGAGTCCCGGAAGATTAACCTCGTCTAAATCTTCCAATTTTCTCACACAGATATGAAATAATTTGATTTGTTCATGTTTTAAATCAGTAAGCGTCTATGACATTTAATTCTTTCTTTATAAAACATGTAATTATCCTATGCTAAAACATTAAAGCTATCTGGATCTCGTTTCCATTGTTGATTACCCTTTTTTTCACTGCTGCTGATGCTATACGGATACTTGATCGTTGTAAACAATACATTATAATAGTTCTAGAGGTTTCTAAATATCTGTTAGACTTCCATAGCATTATTAAAGATTCTGTATCACATATTGATTCATATAGCTATTACTGCATAGGCGCTTAATATAAATATTTATTTCTATATACCTGAACACTTAATTGTTCATGATACTAGTATTTTTAAAAATTAAATTCCTGATATTACATATCAAATTATAAAAATCCTATCATATTATGTAAAAGAAACAAAATCCATTCTGATTACTAAAATTCACCGAAGACTTATTTCCACGAATCTCTGAATTTTTTATTGCAATTAAAAATAAACATAATTTCCTTATAAAAAGATATGCTGCTTTATTACACTGTTTAATAAGTTTAATAAGTGCGCTTGTAGAGAGCTTACTTGTTTTTTCTCTGCCTGGTAAAAAAATTCAAACTGCTTAAAAAACTAAATCAAATTGATGAAGCTGAAATCACTCTTCAAAAACATTCATAAACATGTAATAAAAGTTTAAAATATGTATCACTACAATATTTAATAACATAACTATAAAAAAATACATATGATAATTGTCATAAAAATTATCAAATAAATGCCATGATATAAATTATCATCTTTTTCCGTGTATTCATGCATGCATTAGCATAAACAGATACATATATCATGAATAAGTATGCATAAAGTAAAGCCTATAGAAATTCTTTTATTAAAAATGTTTCTCGTTTTTCAAGAGATTAAAAACTTATTTCTGAATACATCATTCTAAATGCTAGACGGACATTAATACTGATAATAAAAATGTGTTAGCGACGTAGCTTGTACATTAAATAAATGGAATGTTTTATTTCTTTTGTGGATCTCTTTGAGAAAGATTATCTTTTCATCTGAAATCGATTAGATGTAATTTGTAAAAAAAGGTTTAAAATATGTGAAAAATAGGATTTAAAAATTTCGAAGATTTATATTATTTAATAAATCAACGTTTTTTCACTTTCAAAATATAATTTATTCAGAGGATAAACTGTAGACAGGTTCAAAAGTTGATGGTTTCTATTGCTTTAATATAAATCGTAAAAGCTACGGCAAGCATGTGCGTGTATTAAATATTTAAAGACTTTTTTTTACCGTACATTATTTTCTCTTTTTGAACGATAGTTTTTTTCTCTGGTTATCAAACTGAGGGAAATCTGTCTTAATTATTTATAATTTATTTAATCTTTTTACTCTTTTCAAGTTTACAAGAATGTTGTTTAAAGTATATTTTGAAATTCAATCTGAAATAAGAGATAAATTACAAATTCGTGATTAGGAATTTTTTCAGTGGTTGAATTTCGACTTTTTTCAGTACACAATTGAGTTATTATTATTATTTATTCATTCATTATTTCTTTTGTTTAAGTATATCTAAGAACAGGAAGAATCTCTGCAAAGATCCAACACTTCAGGGCATAGCTTTTCAGGTTCAAATCATTACGTTCTTAACAGGAACAAAAATTCGTTAAAATTAACTGGAAGCATCCACATATATTTATTGATTGGAAGAAATTAATTGTTAACATTGTATTTAACTTTACAAAAAAATGCTGTATAAGTAACCGAAATATGCAGAATGTTAGACTTTTAAAGTGCCGTTTTCAAGCAACATAAGGATTGCTTTGCGAAAAATATCTCGGGTTTTATATTGTGCTTGGACAATAAAGGTGACACCTCAAAATATACCTTCATCAAGGGGAAATTATTTCAATCGTGAAGGAAAGATTGTCACGAAGAAATCGCGCTCGTCCTCTGAAAAAATATAAATATTGGAAAGGAAGGAAAGTTTATATTAAAGAAAAAATGATACCGAGAACAATTGATCAGAAATTCTCGAAAGGTGGATTGGAAAATCTTTTTGTAGTGGGCGGGATAAATAGAAATTATTTCCTTAAAAAATTAAATTATAAACTAGCGGGATCGATATCCCAGAAGCACTCTAGTGTACTTTCTAATAAAGGTGTTATCCATCTTACTCGTCGCAGCATAAAATTGTGGGCTAGGAAAAGAAAACGGGCAAAAGTAAAATTTTTATTTGCAGAATCACACGTATGAGAGCTTTTGTCACATGGTAAAAGAAGAATGAATTATTCGGATTCCATTAGAAATCAATAATCATAAAAGATTTATCTTTCATGTGAATCTAGAGCTCTTATTGAAACTTTTGTGATATTTTTCTACTGATTATTGAATTTATTCTATTTACTTTTGGTAATAACTGTCCTGTAATTAAGGACAAATACAAGAAAATGGAATAAATATTTTAGACGTCTTTTTCCGACAGATTGAAAGCATCTTTTTTAAGCTGTTGCAATTTTATGGTTAACGCATTTACAGATATGAAGAATAAACTCAGTGATTTTCAATCCCTCGCATAATTCAGTTCAAAATTAAATTCGAATCTGTATTTCAAACAGTAACACGTGTATGCAATGTGAACTATTCTACTCCATAATTTTTGAAGTTATTGCGTTTTATTTCATGAGGAATGCCGGTTAGACAAGGGTGGATTTCGTTCAAAAATTTAGGAAAAATCCATGATTTGGTGCAAAATCCAAATTTGTTCTAGTTTAAAGTGTTTTTGAGTAACGTTTTCATTGATAGACAGATTTGATTTTAAAAATGTGCTTTTCAGGATTCAGAAGTATCTGAAACCTGCAAATTCTGTAAAATCTTGAGTTCGAATTTTTCGAAAATTACAGTATTTTTTTTTTTTGTATATTTCGTATAGAAAAAATGCTACATAAGGAGATAACACTCAGAAAGTATTATTATTGAATCTAAGAAGAAAGAAAACGAATGACATTAATTTCACTCTATAAATTTGCAAAAGTTAATCGAAGAGAAATTGTTCTTCAAGACCATATGAAACTTTATTAAAATTGAAAGTTAAAGATGTTAGTTAATATTATTTTATCAGAATAAAGTAGCAATAAAGTAATAATAATTCCAACAAAAATCTGGTGTTTAGTCGAAAACTTAAAATTCTAAAGGGATGATCAATATACTATAAGAGGAATTAAATATTAATTTCGGTACGAAGAATAATGGAGTCTTTATTCTCCAAGTGAATTAAAATTCTTTTTACTTCGAAGAAAACGGCCCCTTAAGATTCTTCATCTTCTACACGTATTTTTGTCTTAAACATGATGTAATTTTGCATGTAATTTTGATAGTTTAAGTATTCTGTTGCATTCTGCATATTTTATATTGTGATTTTACAGGATTATATAGAGAGCCGGAAAGTTATTTAGAAGAAGAAATTATCCATTCTTCTAAATAACTTTCCGTTGTTTTTTCCCTCATATAAGATAGTAATATATGATGAATCAGATGCTTATACTTCAACACGTAGTTCCATTTCAGGACAACTTCTATTCTCTAAATTCGAAGAGCTAACTTACCTTTTTTTAATCTAAAGGATACTTTTATATAAGAAAACTATATGAATTATCCATCGTGCTTTCAAAATAAAATCTTATTGTCCAAATTGATGTCAGATGGTAGTTTAACAAGACCATAATTTTTATATGCATGTACAGTTCACTGATAGTAATTAAAAGCGAAAAAAATACTGTGATATTTTTTTTTCAATCAGAATCTTAAATCATTTCAATAAGTGTATACTTTGAATGCAAAATTAAATTTATATAAGTTATATCCTTTTCTAATGAAAATCTTTTTCTTCACATTTGATCAAGTGATATTTTGCTGAAAAGCCGATTGGTGAGTTTTTTTTCTAGTACTTATTATTTTGTTATAAGTTCTAACTATCAATATTTATAGGAAAAAAGAAGAACATAATGATGAAAACATGCAGCTTTGTTCAATTTGCTTAATAAGATTACTAAATTTAAAAGGAATAATAAAGAATTTTTCAGCACATATCTTTACACAATTGTTAACTCGATATTTACTTTCAGAATAATAAACTTCCTATTTCATCACACCGGTTGCTTTTCAGAGATTTCTGGACTCTTGTGAGATCATTTCTTTTAGAACTTTATTTTAGATAAGAAATTATAATATAAATAACAAATCTAAGTGGCAGCACTAATTTTTCCTTTAAGTCTGTATGCGAATTAGGAAGAATAAAATGTCTGTACCATTAAAAGAAATTAACAATAGAAGGAAACAAGAAAAGATCTTTGTGAATAAGTCACAGTAGATATTAAACAAACATAAAATTCAAGATAGAATTATTTTCTATCTACATATTCTATTTACTGTGGCATCGCATCATATGTGCTCGATTTTATTCAAGAGAGATAGCCATGAGAAAAATATTTTATTATTTGCTAAAAGAAATTTTAAGGGCTTTACCATTTTAATAATTTTTATTTAAAAAATAAATTCACTTTTTAAATGAATGTTCTATTTGCAAGAAATATTAAACTATCGTTTTGCATGAACAGTAAATTCAAAACCCACACAATTGTGAATGCAAAAATAATGAAAGATGAAAAAACAGTTTTTTATCACTCATTGTTCATGGTATTTTCAATACAAAAGATTGTTTTTTGAAGTCTTTAAATTCTTGTTTTCTAATCATACGATTGATATATGTACATTTGTAGTAAAGCAATGGGAACTACTATCCAATTATGAAATCAATTTTCATTATTATTTGAGAAGCAAAGCAAATTTTAAATTCGAAAGGAATAATTTTTGTCTCTGAGTGTTCTGTTCGAACAAAATAAAGGGCCAGTCTTTTTACTTTATTGTTTATGTTAATATTAAACTTTAGAAATGAATTTTAAAAATTACATTTCAATTAGATTTTTCAATATAATATTTGTATTTTGCTTGAATTCATTTCATACATGTTTACATTCGCTTATCAACAAAGAATATTGACATAAATTCTTCTTTACAAGTAGCCTAAATGCATTGTAAAATATTTTGTTTCTTTCAAACTATGAGTAGAGTTCCATAATATAATTGAACAAGAATTTATAAAATATGATTTATTTATGTACATACACTGAGCATTTGTTGTATTATTCCTTAGAGGGTGAAATAGTGTTTTACAACAAGGGTAAAGACAGTAACTTTTAAAAGAACATTTTGTTTGTTTTACAAGAAAAGAATAAAAACCTCATTCTCTTTTTTATTTTTTAATGCCTTAGAGACTACTGAAGTGTTTTATGTGAGTTATTGTTACTTTAAACTTATAACGCTTAGAAAAGGATTGGTTAGGATCTTTCTTTTCGGAATTCATGATTCACTCCGAGCAGTTTTTTATAGACAAGGAAATAAAACTTTTCAGTTCAGAGCGAAGATATTACTACAATTTCAATTTAGCACAATGGTCTTCAGAGACATTTGCAAATATGATATACTCCATCGTTCCTTATAATTGAAATAACAACTCACTGAAAATTTTCAGATTATGAAATGTTGATGCTACTTGCTTGCATATGTCTGGAATATGGAAGTAGCTTAGAGAAATAATATGGATTTTATTTTCGTAACAGATAGTTACAAAGGTCTTCTTTAAAAATTCAGTCGCAATTAAAAGCCTATTGTAATGCAACAGCTTTTAAAAAATTAAGAAAATATTGTGAAAAATAAAATTTGGAAAAATAATTTCAGTAAGATTGTTTCTTTCACTGTTTTGTTAACTAGGTAATTAAATAAACACCATCTGCTTAGAGAATGGGTTGTTTTGATTAGGTGAGTAATCTAGAGCCTAAATAATTATACAATTCAACCAATTTTTGCAAAAGATCATAGAAAAGAATATTGTATAACATATAGAAAAAAATATCACAAAGCAACATTTTCATTTAAAAAAAAAATGACGACTTCAAAGTACGAAATATTTAAAATAGAATATCCACTTTTTAATGAACTAACAAAGTGCCTTCAGATTGAAAAAAATTAATTTATAACATTTTTTAATTTTAAATTCATGCTTTTTATGTTGATTACTTTGATACTTCATAAATCGAGACTTTTTAATCGTTGGACGAACTTTATCAAAAAGAAATTCTGAATAAAACAAAGAAACAGAATTGTAAATGTGAACATTATGCTCTAACAAAGAAAATTATTTTTCGGTTATCTATTTTCATTATACAGCTCATTTTTTAATTGAATAATTTTAAAATTACTTCAGCATTCACTGATGATAAAAAAAAAGTTTTTTGGAAAATGAGTCCCTATTATATCTCCATTTTATGAATAGCTTTACGAAGTTTTTATAGATTAAAATTTTTTCACCCTTATTGATGTCATTTTTTAATTAGAAAATGATGTTTACTAGTTGATTTTAGTTGTAACATTAATTATTAATGTTTTACACTACAAATATTTGTAATAGGAGAACATATGCATGGATCAAGAAATTTAATGAAATTTCAAAATGTAGTCCCATTTGGGTATGGGTTAAGTTTCTCTACTTTTTAACCAAAAATATCTTTCTTAAACTTTCACTAATTAATAATATAAGGATGGTTAAATTAATTAAACAGCAAAATTCATCAAAAACTGCTGTGTGACCACTTCTTATTATTTGATTAGTTAATATCGTTTAGAAAATCGATAAAAATTTCGTCTTGTAAAATTGTCTAAATGATTGAACTTAAAAAAAATATTTTTATCTGATTATGTACTATTTCAATAATCTACCTTCTTTCATCTAAGAATATTTTTTAAAGTCAAATTAAGTGGCTTATTCAGTAATCTGATGTGACGTAAGGGTAAATATTTTCATATTTAATGGATCATTTAATAAAGTTAAATTGATTCTTCGATTAAAATGTGTTTTGAATGCCAAGTTACCTGTTAAAGCTAAAACTAGGGAAACAGTTATACAATTAGGGACAAACTAATGAGTCGTCTATTTAGTGTTGATAAATGAATCCCACTCCTTCATTTCCTTCCAAAAAAGTCAAAAACATACTAATTGTCGTGGAAGAATTTTTTGCATTGCTTTGCCAAAATAAATATATATGATAAAGCTAAAATGATAAAGAAAAGAAAAAATCTATTTTGTCTACACCAGATTTTTAGAAAATCTAACTTGGAACAGAGATATATTTTAACAAAAATAATAGAAAAAAAATTGTTGTTTTCCAAGTTATAAAATATAATTGGTTTTCTATTCTTCATAAGCAATATACCTAGTTATCGTGAAAAAGTAGAAACATCCATAAGTCAGTTGGAAACCACACTGATAAGGAGTACTTATGGAGTGCTAAAACAGTTTTATCAGTTTGTAAGGAAATTAAAATTATTTGACGACATACCATTTGCAAAGTGCTTCAAAATATCAAAATAATGTAAAACATAAATATAACTTGTTTATATTTCCAATGTAAGATGCCGATGAAATCAGCCAATTGAATGAAAATAAAAATAACATGTGCTCGAAAATAAATGGTTGAATTTCTCTTTCTAAGAAACTAAATTCTGAGTTTGAGATCACTTTCCATAAAGTCGAAATAAATAAAGTATATCCCACAGATTTCACAAACATCACACGTTTGACAGCATACGTTTGCCTCTATCCTGTGTAAGCACTTCTACTGATTTCGTAAACAGACGATTTCGGAGAAAGGAAAAATCACAAAGAAAGGAAGGAAAGATAGGAAAACCTTTGGGCTGTCGAGACGGAAGAGGAGCACGGTGAATGAAAAGGGGGAGATATAGAAAGATGTAAAAGACATAAAAATCTGACTATGGTCTGACTTCTACAGTCGTTCACCTCCACACTGCAGCCTTCAGATACAGCATTATGTCCAAGAAGAAAGTATATAAATGTAGGTCAGACAAATCCCATTTTTCCAGGAAAGGAAAATCAAAGCACATAAGAACCTTTGGAAATCTTTCTCAAAAGCAACTTTAAGATCTGAGTAATAATTTCAATTACTTTTATTGGTAATACTATAACATGATGTAATTGCGTATTTTAGTAATATTGCTATGATTTAATAATGTATTTAAGTATAATTACCAAGTAGTAAGAAGAACTTAAGCCGACAATTAACGATAGAATATGTATGTTGATTCGAACTTTTTTTGCCATGTTGAGATATTATTTAATATGCCACGAAACTAAATTATTGTATACGTCTTTGATGTATTAAAATTTTACTTACATATTGCTAGATGAATTTATTTCCAGAGATGTGTGAATCACCCCCCTCAATGTAAAAAGGGGTTGTGTAGGCGAATGTGCTTACATCGTCTTCACTTGAGCTAGAAGTCAGATTTCTGCCCACGGGTGTTCAGGAGTCTTTACCCTCAGAAGCTACTGCATCCCTCTTTCAGTGGTAATACGGACACGACATTATCATCATAAAAAAATGCGCAGAAATTTGAAATATTAACTCTTTATTTACCGAATCATTTTTATCGTTAATTTAAAAATATATATATTTATAATTTTTTTGAATTAAAAATTTATTTACTTAATGATAATTGAATTTAAGCTGACAATTAACGAAGCTTTTAACTATAAAATACGTATGTTGGTTCGAACTTTTCTCTTTCCACGTTGAGATAGTTTTTTTAAATGCGGCGAAACTAAACTATTGTATATGTCAGATGTATTAAAAGTTTGCCTATCTATTGCTTGATAAATTTGTTTCATGAAGAGCAGAAAATGCCCAATTATAAATTTCAAAATAATTATTCATCGATTACTTAAAAATTTAGAACCGAATGAAGAAGTACTACCCAAATAAGATTGCGCAGGCCGGCGTCCTGTTTAGGGGAAGAGCGCAAACCCCGCGTTCTGGGCGTGCCATTTTTGAGTCTTTTTTCGGGCATGGTTGCTATTCCCCAGTGTTCCATCAGTGAGGTATGTGAATGAGTCCCCCCCTCATAAAAAGGGGTTGTGCAAGCGAATGTGTATGCACCGTCTTTATTTGAGCTAAAAGTAAGCTTTCTTCCATCAGGAGTCTTGACTCTCTGAAGCTACTGCATAAATCTTTCTGTGGTAATGCAGACAAGGCATCATCATCATAAAAATTGTGCCAAAATGTGAAATAATAACTCTTTATTTGCCGAATTATTTTTATCGTCAATTTTTAAAATTTATTTTTGAACAGTTAGTTAAGTTTTTGGTACAGAATAAACCCAGGAAAAAAGAAAATTTTAATTAAAATAATATTTTTAATAATTAAAATATTTCAATGTTATTTTAGTAGACATTAACTATTAAAAATACGCTCAAGTTTTTTCTAATACTTCTAAAAAAATAGTTATATTATGCAAATACCAGACGAATTTAAAAGGTACTTTAAATTACTTTCGATAAATGAAAAGTTAAATAGTTTTGAAAGGAAATTTCATGAGGGTTATTTAGAAAACTGTGTACTGTTTACAATTTCAGAAGTAAGTTTTTTAAAAATGATTTTATACAAAACTTGTTTAAAACCTCATACATTTTTTTCTAAATACCAAAATTTCTCGCTTCAAAATGAAAATCGAAAAGAAACTTATCTATTTGCAAAATTTCCTTCAAAAGAATGGTGCCGCCTGCAAACAAAAAAACTCGATTTGATAAAAGAATTAAACGATAGTGACTATAGTTTTTGTTAAACTGTAAAAAAAAAAAAAAAATCAAAATTGAGGTATATTCATCATTTTATTTAGTGAATTTTTTACAAAAAATATAAGAATTCGAAAAAACGATACTTTATAGCTCTAATACTTTATTTCATATTGGTACAGTGCTATCTTTACCAAATTTTTCATGCAGAAAATAATCAATTCATTGAAGTTATGCATTTAATTAGGATATTCAAGAAATGACGTAAGTAGCAATGAACAGGATCTAATCATAACATGCTAACAGTATGACAGAGCAGCGTCATGCAGCTTTAATTTTCAGAATATCATTTTGTTTAACTGTAAAAAAAATATTTTTTAGTGTTTAATGTCTAATTTTATGCCAACAAAACGCAACTGATGGAAAATCGTAATTGTTTTCTTCGTTATCATGAAAGATGTTGCTGAAAAATCAGTGAATGCCTTTGGAATTCGGATTCGGAAGATACATAATGCCCAAGGCAGTTGAGAAAATTTTTAAATGAGAATGTGGAATCTTTATTCAACGAAGATCTACCCAAACACAAAAAACAACTTAAGGTGATTAAACGTTAATCACTCATTGTCTTTTGGGCGTTGAATATTTGCAAAATATCAAGAAAGTTGTTATTTTAAAAAGCGTAAAATTTTTTAAATCATATTTTAACGGGTAAGTCAAAGAGCCAAGCTTGTACTGTGGTTTTGTGGGATTATCTGGGTAAAGAGCGCTATCAGCTACACATTAATTAAGTCGATAATTGAAACAAAAATTACTGGATAAAAACATTGCAAAGGGTTTTTTTTAAAGAAACAACGCTCTACCTCATGTAGCAATACTGACTGAGGAAACATATAATTGCTTAATTGGAAGGTCTCCCACAGTTTATAGAGCATTTATCAGATATCGCTTCTTTTGATTACCGCTTATTCCGATTGATGAATCATGGCTTATCTGAACTGACCTTTATTCTTATGAGCGCATCAGAAATCGGGTCGATATAATTGCTTATAAAGATATATCGCCCTATTGACGTGGAATCTACCTTTTCCCAGAAAGATAATAATAAGTAATAGTTAGTGCTGCGCAATATTTTGAGTCATCTACTTTTAACATTTTTCACAATTTGGCTATATGTTTACAACGAAATACCTTTTAACATTAATACATCTCTCAAAAATTACTCAGAAAATTTCTATGATTTTGGCAAATATAAATTGTAAACGTGTTTCATTGTTGGTTCAATAAGATAGATCTTTTTAATAATAAAACTACTGACAAAAAAACCTCTTTTTAAAACTTGTAATTAGGCTCAGTTCAAAAAACTGGAAACATTTTTTTTTGAAATGAGTCATCATTGTCATTTTTCTCGATTTGGAATGATCGTACGAGAGAGAAAATAAGACTTATAATTAATATGATTGGATAATAATGAGCTGGAGAGATCATGATTAAAACTTCTTTTTCAAATTAATTACCAAATTAGTCCATTAACCAGGCTAAACTAAAACGACATTCATAATTGCCACTGTATGTAACCAATAACTCCAAATGCTATGGGGCAATTGGGAACACTTGCTTTGGCTTCTGATCAGAGTATTCAATGAATTTGTAGAAAATATATTTAAAATTATAAGGAGCAACTGTCTATTGCCTCAGAAGTTATTTTGCTTCTGCTACCCGAAAGTTCTGCTTTTTCATTAAAAAAAAATATATCTTGTTTCATGAAAGATCGCATGCAAGCTATTATAACTATTTAATACCTTCAATATAAAATAATTTATAACTATCCAAACCACAATTTTGCTTGTAAAAGTCAAGAAAAAATATTTATTCAGATAGAAATTATTGAAATTTATGAGATACGATAAGAAAATATCTAAAATTTAGAAGCAAACGTAATGATCTGAGTAATGATTAATAGCTCGCCGTAGAACATTCAATCGTTAGTTAAAATTATTTTTATCTGACATTCACCTAACATAAACAAACCTAAATAAACCATTAGAACAGGTAAAATTACTGATTTTACCGACGGGACATAATCGAATCTATGACCCTCGAAACTTGCAAAGCTAAAATAAATTTTGGTTTAGTCAAGCTGACTCTGTTCAAATCTGTCAATTTAAACTGATCCATCAATCCTTCATAGTTAAGAAAAATGTTTTAATAATGATATCTTCGATATAATCGATCAAAATTTACATATTTGTTGAAATATCAAATGGGTGACTCGATATTAGTTATTTCCTCCATTTTCCTAATTTCCGTGTTTTATTAAAAAGAATCAGAATCTTCAAATTCCTCCTACAGCAACACGGTTTTCCTTCTTCGATGTCAGTTTTCTTTTTTCCATACTTGAAATAAAATAGCATTAAATCTTTCATAATAAACAGATTTCATACTTGATATCCTATACACTGAAGTGACAAAAGTCATGGGATGACTGTTAATATCGTGTTGGTCCTCCTTTTGCCCGGCGAAGTTCAACAACTCGACGTGTCATGGAGTCCACAAGTCGTTGGAAGTCTTCTGCAGGAGTATTGAGCCATGCTGTCTGTATAGACGTCCATAATTTTGAAAGTGTGGATGGTGCAGGAGTTTGGGCACGAACGGACCTTTCGATGATGTCCCATAAATGCTCGATGGGATTCATATCGGGCGATCTAGGTGGCCAGATCATGCGCTGGAATTGTCCGGAATGTTCTTCAAACCAATCGTGAACAGTTCTGGTCCGGTGACATGGCGCATTGTCATCCATAAAAATCCCATCGTTGTGTGGGTACGTGAAGTCCATGAATGGCTGCAAGTGATCTGCAAGCAGCTGAACATAACCATTTCCAGTCAATGATCGGTTCAGTTGCACCAGAGGACCGAGTCCATGCCATGTAAAAACAACCCACACCATTATGCAGCCGCCACCAGCTTGAACAGTGCCTTGCTGGCAGTTTGGGTCCATGGCTTCGTGGGGTCTGCGCCACATTCGAACTCTACCATCAGCTCGTAACAACTGAAATCGTGACTCATCTGACCACGCCACGGTTTTCCACTGGTCTAGGGACCAGTCGATATGCTCACGATCCCAGGAGAGTCGCTGCAGGCGATGTCGTGCTGTCAGTAAAGGCACTCGAGTTGGTCTTCTGCTGTCATAGCTCAAGGAAGACAAATTTCGCCACACAGTCCTATCGGACACGTCCCTCGTACGTCCCACATTGATTCCTGCAGTTATTTAACGAACTGTTGCGTGTCTATTAACATTGACCATTCTACACAGACGTCGGAGGTCTCGGTCGTTAAGTGCAGGTGGTCGCCCACTGCGCTGTCCATGATGGGATGGGATGCCTGAAATTTCATACTCTCGGCACACTCTTGATACTGTGGATCTCGGAATGTTGAATTCACTAACGATATCTGCAATGGAATGACCCATGCGTCTAGCTCCAACTAACATTCCACGTTGAAAATCTGTTAATTCTCGTCGTGCCGCCATAAATCACGAAAAACCTGTTCACATTAATAACTTGAACACAAATGAATGCTCTGGAAAACGAACTGCGCATTTATACTTTTTCGCTTCGATACTACTGCCATCTGTATATTTGCATATTGCTATCCCATGACTTTTGTCACTTCAGTGTATATGTAGATGATACGATAGTGTCTTTAAAAAGGAAGTTGTTGATTTGACATAAAATAACGGATATTATTAACGAGACGTGGCGTAATACAGACCATTATGATTATTAAAAAATTCTCTTACTAAAAATCCCGCCATGAATACTGTCAGGGGTAATTTAGAATACTATAATATTTCTCGGGCGAAATTCTAAAATTGAAAATTGCTTCTTGTTCGTAACCGTTATATCCTGAGTACCCAAGAAAAATAAAACCTACGAATTACCTTACAAATTTACAAATAAACAGCTGTAGGGAATAGATAATAACGCATTGGAAAATTTTGTTTTCAGTTATCTATTTCACTTGAAGGCAACTAAGTAAACTAAGGTTGGAAAAGACACCGAGAAAAAGAAGGAAATTATCTAAGACATACTTTAGAATCCCTTAAAGTTGGGACACTCTTTCCAGTTTGTCAAGACTTCATATATGCGTTCTACCATCATCGTTCCCAGTTGTCCTTCCTGCTCCTATATTTACTATTTCCCTCGTTAAAAAAAACAGCATGAATATGCACTAATAGAAAATACTCATATTTTAAAATGGTGATTTCACAGCAGAATGTTTGAATTTATCCTCCTTGCCATGTATAAAAATGAAGCTTCGCTTCTTCCAAACAATTAAGAATGATTTGTTTTTTTATTAACAATCTTATTTTCATTCATCATTTAATTCATTGTGGAAAATTTAGAAACAGCCGATAGATGGCGCTCTCGCCAGTGTAAAAATTGAACTCCTCACCTGAGAACTTTGGAATTTCGTTTTGGACTTCGATGGTGAAAACAGCCAAACTTTCGCGGAACTATAAGTTCCTTTTTAGATTCCCCTTTTGAAAGTTTAAAAGCAGTTAAACTTAAATATTTGTATTGTGTCGTCATGCGTGTGTACGTGTCTCACATAAATGTTTGTGTTAAAGATATGATCTCTTTTCTTTCCCGAGCCGTTTGCTTGCAACACTGAACTGAACTTTAGAAGATTTTTACATGGTGCATCGGCCGGGAAAGCGATCATACTGGATTGAAACACATTAGCCTTTGGATACTGCATTTGCATCCCCTATGCAAATTGCAAAGACTGCAAAAGGTAGGATTTTGACATTTATTTATCTACGTAGAAGATTGATTTAAAAATGGAACTCGATAAATTGAAGAAATGCAGATCGTTTGGCAGAAGTTCCGTAACCAAATTGGTAAATAGAATAGAAGAACTTTTACAATCTAATGATTTGGGTAAATTAGAAGAAAATTTAAATCAACTGACTATTAAAAATAAAGAATTACAAGAAGTAAATAAACAAATAGGTGATTTATGTAGTGTCGAGGAATTCGAAGCCGAACTATCTACTGTTTCTGAATATGCAGATAAAGTATCGTTAGCTATATTTCGCGCTGAAAAGAAACTGAAAGAGAAAAATGTTGTGAATACTGTAAATCTTGGTGAAATCCCAAATGTAAATATTGATGTAAATCAAGACTCTTTCATGGAACGTAAACAAGTGAAATTACCTTAATTGAACATTCAAAAATTTTTCGGTGACATATCTCATTTCACAAGTTTTTGGAACACATTTAAAGTTTCTATTCATGATAATGGCGGTTTGACTAAAATCGATAAATTTAATTATTTGAAATCATTTCTAGGAGGTTCAGCTTTAAACGCTATTGAAGGCTTCGAAATATCAGATGATAACTATGACTCAGCAGTGAAAATATTAAAGGACAGGTTCGGTCGTAAAGTCCTCATCATCACATGAATGAACTCTTAAATCTAAGACCAGTTTATAGATCGAATGACCTCTTAAGATTAAAGATTTTGCTTGATGATATAGAAATGAATGTGAGAAGTTTACAATCGTTGGGTGTTGAATCAAATTCGTACAGCACTATGTTAATTCCTATTCTTCTAAAAATCCTACCCCATGATTTGGTTTTGGAATTTAACAGGATTAACGTGAAAGAAGGATCCGAACCAGATATTCAAAAATTGTTAGATTTTATTCGGTTGGAAATCAGAAGTAGAGAGACTATTTCATATTCGTCTCGTAAATCATTTGATCAAAAGCCAGTCAAGGCCATTTGCCACATGGCTCAAAAGAAAGAACCGTTTCCAAATACTACGTACGGCTTAAACGTAGTTTCGAGAAATAATAAATCTTGTTTGTTTTGCAAAAAGGATCACTCACCAGAAATTTGCAATATCAGCGTCGATGAAAAAAGAAATAAATTAAAAACATTGGGCAGATGCTTTTTATGTCTGGGTTCAAAACATAGAATTAAAGATTGCAGGTCGGGATTATTATGCAATCTTTGTGGGGGAAAGCATAATCCAACTACTTGTTTTAAATCATCGAAGAACAGAAATAAAGAGATACAGGAAACGGAAGTTACTGAGTCATCCATTCTTTCTGCAGTTTCTCATAATAATGAAAGAAACAAAATATTATTGTAGACTTGTTATGTTCGAGTTAAAACTAATTCTGACGAGTATTTTACACGAACACTCTGCGACTGTGGATCTATGAGGTCGTTCGTGTCTCAGAATTTAGTTGATAAAATAAAACCTGTAAAAATAAGAGAAGAAAAATTATCAGCGGTCGTTTTCGGCCATAAAAAAGCTATTGAAAAAAATTATGATGTCGTGCAAATAACGTTAGAACACAGATTTTTTCCGAATTCAAGATTAACTATTGAGGCTTTAGTTACTGAAGAAATATCAGGCAGTAACATATCGCCCCCTGAATCAGAAGAAATACTTAAAAATACAGAACTTAGGAATTATATACTTGCTGACTCCCCTAATAATGATGAACCTATAAATATTTTGTATTTTGATAGGAGCAGATTACTATTATAAAGTAGTAACTGGAAAAATAAAGCATCTCAACAAAAATCTTGTTGCCGTTGAGACCATTTTCGGTTGGTGCCTACAAGGCCAACAAAGTGATAATCACACATCTCTTGTCTTTAATGTAGTTGTAGAGGAAAATTTGATATCCAAACAAATAGAAAAGTTTTGGAATTTAGAAAATTCAGGTTTAATTGACTGCAGTAGGGAATATGATTCTCTTGACAAGGAAGCTATGCATCACTTTGAATCAAACATTAAGTATAACAATCCGCGATATACCGTTCGGTTACCTTGGAAGTTAGATAAACAAAATTTGAATAATAATAGAGAAATCGCGGAAGCAAGATTTTCCAGATTAAAAAGAAGACTTTTTAGAAATCCTGAATTATTTAACCAATATAAAGAAGTAATTGATGATTATATAAAACAGGGCATCATAGAATTAGTTTCCAATCCAGATGAAACTGATAACGTCACATTTTATCTACCGTATAGAGAAATTGTCAGAAATGACCGAGCAACCAGTAAATTACGTCTGGTTTTTGATGCCTCCGCGAAGTCTTCGAACTCTTTGTCGTTAAACGACTGTTTACATGTCGGTCCAAATTTATACCCCGAATTTTTCGACATACTTTTGAGATTCAGACTCAAACCTGTAGCTTTCACGACCGACATGCGTCAAGCCTTTTTGAATATTTTAGTTCATGAAGATGATAGAGACGTCACCCGATTTTTGTTCACTAAAGATCCAATTGACAATTCTGATTCATCCATAGTTTATAGATTCATTAGAGTTTTGTTTGGGATTAATAGTAGCCCCTTTTTATTGGCTGCAACAATTAAACACCATTTAGAAAAGTTTTGTGAAAAGTATCCTGAAACTGTGTCATTCTTGAAGGAGAATATCTATGTCGATGATGTCATTGGTTGTTTCAACATTGTAGAACAAGCCCTGTCCGTTGCATTACAATCGAAAGAAATTTTTGATAAAGCAAGTTTGAGCTTACACAAATGGCGAACTAATTCTGAATATTTACAAAAATTGTGGAAAGAGAACAATATAATTTCTGTTGATGATTCCGAAAATATTGGGGAAGGAAATCTCCCTTACAAGGTTTTAGGTATAGCTTGGGACAATTGCAAGGACTTGTTCTATTTTGACGTGAATAGTCTGATCGAATTTGTGTCTAAGAGAATAGACACGAAGAGATTTATCTTACAAGTTCTAGGACGTATTTTCGATCCCATCGCTCTATTGGGGCCATTCACATTACGAATCAAGTGTCTGATGCAAGAAGTTTGGTCTAAAGCCACTGAGTGGGACGACGATTTACCTACAGATTTAATCTCGACATGGAAAGGGTGGTGCAATGAAATTCCACAAATCGCAAATTTTTCTGTTCCACGTTACTATTTCACCACAATTCCATTTGATAATTTCGAAAGTCTTCAACTACACTGTTTTTTCCGACGCAAGTATGAAAGCATACGCAGCAGTTGCGTATTTACGTACAACGACACATGATCAACAGATTGAAACAATTTTTGTTGCTTCTAAGAACAGAGTAGCCCCTTTGAAAACCTTGACTTTGCCTAGATTAGAGTTAATGTCTGCCTTATTATCTGCAAAGCTTAGTAGTAGTATCCTTAAAGCTCTGAACTTTAAATGTCGTTGTTATTTCTAGACAGATTCGAAAATAATCTATTTTTGGATCAGAGGAACTCCTAAGAAATTTAAACCCTTCGTTAGAAATCGGATTGAAGAGATTCACAAGCTGTCGTCTCCTTCTGACTGGTATCATTGTCCTGGAGTTACTAATGCGGCTTATATGGCTTCAAGAGATGCAAAGATTTCTCAACTCATTGAAAATTCGTCCTGGTTACATGGACCGGAGTGGCTACGTCAACCTGAAGAATTTTGGCCCAAACCTGAAAACCCAGAAGTGACCGAAACAGATGAGTTGGAATACAAGAAAGGTACAAATATCGTCCAATATGAATGTCTGACTGAGGGATTGTCATACCCTGTAGACATCAGTAAATATAGCAGCTTCGAAAAACTCGTGCGAGTTACAGCTTGTACAGATCTGTCATGAAACTGAAAAAACTCAGTAATGTTCAAGGTCCATTAACTACGGAAGAGTTAATAGATGCTGAAAATCACTTGATTAGAACCGAGCAAAGAAAATGGTTCAAAAAAGAATACGAATCTTTAAAAGAAGGTAATCCAGTACAGAAATATTCGTTAATTAATCACAGCCCTTGCATGGATGAAAATAAACTCTTAAGTCTTGGAGGAAGATTAGAATTTTGTGATTTGACCAGCGAAGAAAAACATCCGATTATCTTACCTAAAAACTCATGGTTGACCACTTTGATTGTTCGCAAAGAACATGATGTAATCATGCATGGTGGTGTAGCCTACACTCTTGCTAAAATAAGATCCCACTATTGGATTCCGAAAGGTCGACAACTCGTGAAGAGCCTTATCAGAAATTGTCTCATCTGCAAAAAATATTCATTGAAACCTTCTACCCAAGTAACTGCACCTTTACCTAAAGATAGGGTCTGTGAAACACCACCGTTTGTCGTATGTGGATTGGATTTCGCAGGTCCGATTTATATCAAATAAGCCAAAAATACGCGAAAATCTTATATCGTATTATTTACCTGTGGTGTGACGAGAGCTATACACCTGGAATTAACCTATGATATGACCCTAAATTCTTTCCTTTAAAAGAATAGTAAGTCGTCGATTTCTCTTTTTCATAACCAATGTTGCTATTGCACTAAATCCACGTTCTGCTAAATATGAAGATGGGAATGCTATCAGAAATCATTGAACTATCAATCATAATCCTGAATACATTTGCGAAATCGACTTCTGTAGCCTAAATTATTGGTAGTCATTCTTGAATTTAATTTTTAATTCCTAATTGTCGTCAGTTCTATTTTTTTTAATTCTAACTGACACGATCCTGCTATGTTGAATTGGAAAAAAGATCCAAAACCCAGTCTTTTATGTCCATGTTTAAAATATCCTAGAATCATTCCTTGAAGTCATTGTAAACTATATTTGGTTAAGCTTTTCATGCTCTTCCGTGCCATATCAACGCCCCCTAATTTTCTCTGGGTCTTTTAATGCCCCCCTCCCCTGAAAGCATCAAATGCCCACAAGGGAACCACGTTGGAAACCTATGCTCTAGAGCAGATGTTCCCAACCTTTTTTGAACTGGAGCCCCCTTTTCTAATGAATATTTCAATATAGCCCCCCTTCCCATTCCAGATAAATAAGAGCGTACATAATGCAAGGTGAAAACAAGAAAAAAAAATTCTAAAAGATAGAATATTGTTGGAATTGAAACGCTACTGAATTTCTTCTTTATTTAAAAAAAAAGGAATAAAAATTTTAGCCTAACTGTCATAAGGACAGGCAGGGATTTTGATGATACAAATTAATTCATAATAAACTATTGCTTTCTAATTAAATAAATTGACAGTTTCAGAGATCCATCAAAACGCATGCTTAATTATATTAAAAAGTATTTTTATTAAAATTTAAAGACATCAAATTTCTAACTTAACTAATGAGAAGGTCGAATTTGATGCATTTTAAGGAACTTATTAATTTCAAGCCAGATTTCACTTAAAAACAATCGTAAGTCGCCACGTTCAGTAATATGGAGCCGATTTTTCTTTTTCGTTACTAATGTTGTCTCAGCACTAAATCCACGTTTTGCTAAATATGAAGAGGGGAATGCTATCAGAAGTCGTTGAACAATCGACCATAATCCTGAATGCAGTTGCGAAATAGACTTCTGCCTGCCAAAACTCTTGGTAACCATTCTTGAATTTAATATTTAAATATTCATTTTAAGTCAGCTCTATTAGTTTTTCTTCTAACTGAGGTGATCCTGCTGTGTTGACATTGGAAAAATAATCCAAAACCCAATCTGGTATGTCAGGGGTGGTCGGCTGTATGCAAGAAGTCTGGTATGTCCATGTTTAAAATGTACTGGAATCGCTCCTTGAAGTTATTGTACACTATATTTTGTTAATCCTCTAACGCCCTTTCGTGCCATATCAACGCCCCCTAATTTTCTATGGCTCTTTTAACGCCTCCCCCTGAAAGCTTCAAACGTCCACAAGGGGGCGTTATCGCCCACGTTGGGTACCTAAGCTCTAAGGCATACAAGGCATCTCTTGGGCCATGCGTGTTCGATCAATCGGCAATAACGATTCGAGGACGAATTGTGCGTAAGGTGTTACCAATCTATACATGCAAAGGAACAACGCAAACTTTTAAATGTCATTAAAAATATAAAAAATTAAAAATAGTCAATTTTATAATGAATTTTATTGGAATTTCTTTCGTATTTACGCCTTTATTAACTCATCCATACACAATATACAAGTTCTGCAGAACTTATTTGACCTGTTTTTGATAATTTTACTTTACAAATAACAGTCAACCAAAATAGTCCAGATAGTATTAATTGATACTTAGAGCTAATACCACAAAATGCCTTATAATATTGTTCCGATATCTTTACGACTTTGTGCGACATTCAGAATATCGAAAAACATCATGAAGATAACGTAAAATTTCCAGTCGCACAGGGGTATTAAGTTTATGAATAGATTCAAAGAATATAATTTTTAAAAGAAATGAATTGCAATATATTTTCAAAATCAAAATGGTATAACATTTTTCATTTTAATCAATACATAGAAATACTTTCAGAAAAGCGCTCGAAACAATTTAAATGCGACTTTTATATTTCACAATGCAGAATAGAAAAAAATCTTTTTGACTTCACACATAATTCCTAAAGAACTAATGCGATTAATATTTTTAACATTATTTCTGGAAGATTATTGAGTTTTATTGCATTATTAATATCCCATTTTCTATAGAAGACTAATTCGTTAATTGATCAGTTTTTATAAAGGAAAATGCTTTCACTAATGTACCTATAAATATTTTCATTTCCAAGATAACACACGAAGCCTAAAATATTTATTTCTATCTTTGTTTCAGATACACTAGTAAACGTTAGTAAATAATTATTTCAACATCTAAGGATCGAAAAGAAAAAAAAAAATTAGAAGAGAAAGATAGTGTAATCCGCTAATAGAGATTAAATCGGTACAGACCATTAATAGGGATAAAGATATAAGATTATTTCTGTCATCATTCACGAAGAAAAATAATAATTTATTTTTTGTTTCTTGCAAACATTTTATAAAAGGAGGGTACAAATTTTAATCTAGTAATTAATTAAGTTTAAAAGGTTATCCCTCGAGAATTATTCTAATTTTCAAATATGAGACAGAAGATTAAATAATTGATGTTATATTTAATTAATTCATGCATTGATTAAAATAATGACCCATGAATTGAACATTATTATTCATGAGCATAATATATAAAATGCTATTTAGCGTTTATACATGAAAAGATTCTAAACAGTTGGAAAGGAAAATAACATTATTTATGAGATATCTTTTACTAAAAGAAATTGTTATGCTTTCGCATAACAGCTGCGGGCGAATAAAACAGTAAAAACTAGAACCCTGTGACGTATATTATGAGATGTTAAAATAAACACTGTTACCCGTAAACATCTGCAATGATTACATAGTAGGATCGCTGTCTGGGTGTCTCTTATATTTCCGAGATTTATGAGAATTTATTTCGTATATGTTATGGCTATCTTGACTACATAGGAAGATAGTTGTAGGGTTCAAGGACGGCGCTACTAAACTTCACAGTTTTCTAATAAACTGGTTTTGTTTTTGACGTTTAGATAAGTTGATAATTTTTAACCGCTCCTTTGGAAGAATAATTTATATTGCAACTAATAAAATATTGCATCGTGTTTTATAGCTTAATATTGGCTCAGAAACAAAAGGCTATTAAGATGTTGTTTTGATAACGTTAGACACGATTTTTACTATTTTAAGGCAAACAAAAATACATTTAACTCGTTTCATTTAATTATAGATTTTAAATTAAAGTTAACTAATATTAATTAACTTTAGAAAAGATATCTATTGTTTAATAGATTATTTTTGAAGGTATTTCAGTTAAATTAATATAATTTATGCACATTCGTAAATTTATATTTTTAATAATATACTTTGGAAAAAGTTGCGTGCATAAAGAATTATAAATATACCAAGTCTAAAAGTTGGCTATAATTTTTACCTTTTGAAACATAAATGCTCAGAACTGAATATGTTTTTAAATTTAGAATTTATATACAAGTATTATTTTAACTTACTTTGCTCTATAACTGTATAGTTTGTTACTTTCAATTGTAACGTAAACGTTGTATCAAAACTTTTTTTTTCATTTTTAATATTTTTCATTTTACATTTTATTACTTGCAACAGTATCTGAATTCTATTTCAGTAAAAGTGTTGCATCTATTCAAATTTATCATTCATGGAAACTTTATACGCTCTTCGAACAACATTAAAAATGACTATAAGGAAATATATGGTGACAGCATTTAAATATAAGGAAAATGTCTCTCCTTTTCATATCGAAATTAGTGATAAAATTTTTAAATATTATAGAGTGGGTTATTCCAAATGTGGAAGAAGCATTTCCTTAACTATTGAAATCAGATATACACACCCAATTGAAAAGTTTCATTAAATATGGTGCACAAATCCCTTTTTCTTCTAAACGGAGAATAATAATAAAAAAAAATCACAAAAATCACATTTTTATTCTCATGTGTAAATGTGTAAGTGGACAAAATGGTTTTTTTTCCTTTACATTCATCTATAAGAATGCAACGTTTCATGCTTTTAATAGTAAAACGTCAAGATATTAAAGGCAAATTATCAAAAAAATCAAAGATAGAAAAATTTATCTTCCTAATTCCTAATTTCTAAGATAAGGGTTTCTATCTCGATTAAAGTTACATTCGATGTCTAAATGCATTTTTCAGACAAGAAGGATTTGATTTTATCTAAGGTAGGGTCCAATTGTAAAATTCTTGATGTTAATAGTGTCGTTAGTTATCCATGTAATTGCAATAGCAGCCTTTTGACTCAATTAACTCTGCATAGAGGTCCGTTATTGGGTTAGAATAATTTCTACAATGATGGCTTGGGAATGTTGAGTTCCGGACTCTTTTCCGTTCACTAACATTAGGGTAACTTGAAAAATAAATCAAAATGTCAATTTCTGCACCATAAATATAAAGCCTCATCCTCGCTGTTTCCTTCGGCAAAATTAAAAATCTTATAGATTGTAATTGCTAGTTTTCATTACAGTTATAGGCCAGCATTGCAGTTATATGTAGCATAAATTGACAGCATTTCCAGATATTCCTTATTACTGAAATGCATCATTCTCTTATAGTTCGCACATTAGTGAGTGAAGAGTATTTTTCTCGTTCATTTTTCCAGTACTTATCAGGGACATCTTTAGTTTTCGGTTTCTTAATTTTGTTGTTCCTTCCTTGTAAAGTTGAAATTGTATCTGTCGACCAACCAAAGTGAAGCAACGTTATGTACGATTAGAATATTTCTTTCAAGCTATGATGATCAAATGATGCATTTGCAGTTTTTCTGTATTGGGTAAATCTGTATTTCTGAAATAAATTTTTCTATCTATATTTGTGAAGAGTCTCAATAAATTTAAAAATAAGCATGCACCTGCTAATTTTACAGATAGAAGAGCAAAACTTCTTGTATGCATAGATGAACATACGACAAAAATTTTACTAAATGCATCTTTTGCACTATAAGTGACATATAAAATTTAAATTTTTTACTTTCAAACTCCTCAGAAGTCAAAATATTTTGTCAGCATTGCCCACTTTATTTAATAAAAATTTGTAAGTGGAAGCATGTGTCCATATGCAATATTTGAAAAAGTAAAAGATTCTTCTTCTTTTTTTAGCCTTTTCGCGACGAGAATCGCTAACGCGCGCTTATCGCTGAGGCCGGCAGTTTCTTTTGCGAGTGTCTGTCAAGAGCCGGAGGATTTTTTGCTGTTAAGCCTAAATCCATGAATTTACCGAAGATATCAATGCATTGTTTAACACTAGATTTACCAGCCATTTAAATATATCTATTTCTACCATTGCACGACCAGTCAAAATGACTGGTCTGGTAAATCTAGTGTTAATAATGCTCTGTATAGAATTTGAACGGCATATGCTTTTTTTATACATTTATACATATTTTATTTACTTAAGTCATTTCTTGTTTAAATATATATTTTACACATTTTATTTTCAATACTTACTTTAATGACGTTTCGACATTGCAATGGTAAAAACAGAAAGAATTCACGTCTACAAAATCTAATCATCCACTAAAAACTGGACTGCAAACCGAAATAACCAACGCTCTAGCGAAAATAAAACTCCCTATTTACTATAAACAAATACCACGTGCGATTTTAAACAGCCGTCATAAAGCAATCCATTCGGACGCATTTATTTCCCTCTATGTTTATATAATCGAAAACCACGTGTATGTGAGTCATGCTTCTCTCATTTCGAGTAGAAGGTCAGATCTACATGTATCTGAAACCATATGGACATACAATGCCATCTTGTGCCGAAAATTATATTTTTTAAAACGTTCTAGGACACTGGCACAAATGTGTGACGGCCGGGGGTGAATGAGAAAAGGCACTGTCACGCCGGTGTGTCGGCCGGGAAATGAGCGTTTTTCTTGCTGGCACGTATATGTGCCAGTAGGCGCGAAAGGGTTAGGATCTCAGTATAGATAAATTTTCTTTTATTTCTTTTTATCTAGATTATCCTATTTTCAACAAATGTGTTTAGACTAAGCATTACATATTTCAGATTTTTTTTTATAAGTATACATTTTAAAAAAGTATTTTATCCTATGTTCACATCGATATTACCATAAAAATTTGCATCTCTGATGCAAAATCTGAAAAGGAATCTTTAAAATTAAATAATTCTTAAAAGAAAAATATGCCACTTTTTCTGAGGTTTATACATGAATGATTGTACAATTTGCAAAATTGAATTTAGAAAAGCATGTTTGTATTAGTTTGAATTAAAAGAATTTTAATTATCAAAATACATCATTTTTATGCATGACAGGATTTGATTATTATAGCTTCAAAATGTGAAAAATCATGGAACTTCACGAATGTTTAAATTTCCTTTTTAAAAAATGAAATAAAAGTTTCAAAATTTAGTCGCACAAAACACACCCTTTATACTATGGAAATTTAATACTGTTCAAAGCTAAGCTTTATTTAAAGTTTTTTATTCTGCCTGTTTTTTTGAAATTGCGCATTTACCTATAGTTCTTAGTAAAATAATGTTATATTCAAATGAAATAAATATATTCAGGAAGATGAGCAATTTAAGTAATTTAATGCATCTAAATTATATATATTAAAAACTTTATCTGCATAAATTCGTTTCAAAGCTTTAATTTTGTTGTCAACTAGGAATAAAGACCATTGTAAACATAGGAATTTATAAATTGTAATCAAAATACTTAATAATAGGTGATTACTATGAGTGAATTGAAGAAGTTCCTTTCTTAAAGTAGAAAAACTTTAGCTGTGTGAGGAAAAATTTATATCCTGACACATAAATATGTTGCAAGATTTTTTTTTAAATCCCAACCATTTTCCTAAAATACAATTTTGAAAATCGGTAGTCAATTTCTGGACATTTCTGTATCTCATTTGTTTTTCTGAGACATTATTTTATATCTACATCTGTTTATAATTTCAGTGAGAATTTTAACACAACTTTTAGCTGTACATTCTAAAAAATCTTTCAATCAGATGCACTCTGTTAAAAATTATAAATGAATTTTTTATAGAACGCTAAGTCTTATTCTTTTTTGATACCGTATTTTAATTTAATTTCAATTACTGTTAACATATTTAATACCTATTTTCAGCATACTTCGTTACTAATACAGCTATTTAACTTACTAACAGAACTTATTAACAACAAAAATATCAACACAATTGGAAAAGTTTTAGCAAAAATTATTTCAGAAATACATCCAAACTGAAAAAAGTTAATAAAATTGGATGTAAATGTCTATATAAAGTAGATGGTAAATATTGCTAATTGATATTTTTCAAGAATTAATGTATCCTCTACTCTCTAGTTTCTTTCTGATCAATTCATTGTTTTTGAGACTAAATACATCTTTTATATTCCTAAAACACTTCTTTTGTTTTCCTAAAACTTATTCTATTCTTTTACATATTTTTTTTATTCATAAAACTTTGCACATACATAGATAAAACAAGCGCAAAAATGTTACTTTCCACATTCAACATATACATTTTTTTGTAAATTTTTTCATAATGCCTGGAGCAGTTCTTTTTTTCACTAAGATAACTTTTAAGAAAGTGCCACAAAGAAACCATCGATCGATTAACATTAAGTGAAGAAACTCAGGAACTGATGCATTCTATTCAGGAAGAATATTTTTTAGAGATATATGGAATGATGCTGTACATTTTTATTTTTATGTAACAAACTTCTAGTTTTTGAAATTCCTTTCATAAACTTTTATTTAACTCGAAGGATGCTTCGAGTTTGTTAATATAAAATTTTTCGCTCATTACCTAATGAACTAGAGTTTAAAAATTTACAAAGTACCGAGATTTTCATAAGAATATGATATTTTAATATTTTCAGTTTACTTTATTAGCTGTTAATCAGGTGATTTAATAAAAAGTTTATTCCATAAGAGTGTTTCATCATGATAGTAAATTTCAGAAGAAAATTTACAACAAAATTTCATAATAATTCATTATAAATTAAAGTTATAAAGTTGTTGTTATTTATGGCAATTGTACAAGCTCGCTGACGAAGTCATTGGTCTAAGACGAGTTTGCGCCGTAGCTTCGGAGGGTAAAGGCTCCTGAGCACACGAGGCCAGAATTTTGACTTAAAGCTCATATGAAAAGGACACTCAAACACTCGCTTTCACAACCTCTTTTAACGGGGGGCTCTTCCACACACCTCACAGATAGAACACGGATTAAGGAACAACCATACCTGAATCAGGATCGAATCGGGGCGCTTAGATCAAGGTGAAGACACGCTACTTCTAGATCAGGATGCCGGGAAGTTATATAGTGAAATACAATTAAAACAAAATAGTTATATTTTTTTTGTGTACTAATAAAATATGTTTTAAAGATTATTTTAATTGGCTCATTAATATTAAAATTTTTACATTAGTAACAAGCATATCGGGTTTCTCCTGGTGCATAATAAACGTTAACAGACCATCTTATGTACCGGAACTATAATAAAAAAAACGTGCCTTACATGTTCACAAATAAAGAAGAACTAGCACAGAATGAAAAATAAAATACGGATTGACAATATAGAAACGATTTCGCTATAAAAATTGTGAAAAATGCCATAATCTTAAATTAAAATTTAATATCTTTTAGAATAAATATTTTCAAAATATAATTACAAATTAATATCTCATATGTAATTATCTGTAATTCATTAAGAATAATTTTTATCAATTTGCTGGGATATTTTTAAAGAGAAAAGTCAAGATTGAAAGAGAGAAAAATCATTGTTAAAAAGATAAAAGAATTATTTCCTCGATGAATCATTGATGTATCAGTTATCCTTTTGCCAATATACCAATAAAAATTCAAATCAGTGCAGATGAATCATTAAAAAATCTGGAATAAAACATTAAGAAACGACCGAATAGTAAATTTTAAATTAAATATATTGGTCTCTAATATTTCAACATATTTCGAATAAATTATTCATCATCTTTAATGGTATTAAATCTAATCCTTCTTCCGTGTTAGAATGTTTTTATTCTTTTGTATGTTTTAACCTTACAAATAATTATTGATTATTAAATCTTAGATATATGCAATTTTTAGAACCACCATTATTGGTAAAATAATCAATATAGAGCTTTTTTTATCCCATAGCACAAGTCACCTGATAGTGAATTTCACATATTTTATCTCTTACTTATTCAAGTACCATTTTATTATTAGAGAAAACATTGATAAAAATGCAGAAGAGTGGAAATATGCGAAAAACATGGCAATGATATATGATTTTTACATACATATGTGATTTTTATTCATTTCGCGGTGTTTTGTGTGATTTCTTTTTAAGTACAAGTAAGTACTTAAAAAGAAGTGTGATTTCTTTTTAAGTACAGTAAGAATTCTTTTACAATTCTTTTCTTTTGCTTATTGAAAAAAAATTCTTTCAAGTCAAAAGTAAGATGTGATGTGTTTTCGAGTTGGGTTTGGTCTTATTGGTAAACATTCAAAAATTCAGTTCGCATGATTTGTCTTTGAAAGGAAAACCGAGAAAAGTTGTTGGAAACTTGAATGATAAACAGCAATACATCCTGATGTCGTATTGCATTGAAAGTAAGAGAAAACGCAAAATTTTCTTCGACTTCTGGCTTTGAATATTTAAACACTTATAGCTATTACCACATGGAAAAGTTGGTAAAATTTTATTCAAAGAAAGAATTTTTTAAAGAAATATCCAAGATGATTTTTATGATAAACTCTTAGAAGACATTGCATTTTATGGAAAGAAGTGCCATAATCTTAATGAGATTATTATAATTAATGATATAATATTAGATTATTATAATTAATGATATAATATTATTGATTCAATTTTAAAGAAGTATAAATTTCAAGTATATGTTTAATGAATTATGTAAAGAATGTAAAGAATAGCGATGCTTCTTCATATAAAAATTTGAAGACAATATTCAACCTTAAAATATTGAAAGTGTTGTTTCTCACAGATGAATGCATGCATTTCTAACTAGTATAAAGTACACAGAGGAAGTAAAAAAGTGATAATGGAATATCACTAATATAAATATTACATTACTTTAAATGTAATATAAATATTACATTTAAGAACATAAAAAGATATGCTACTCAGAATATATTTCTTCTTAAGCCTTGTCTGAATAAATCGTTATTCCTTTAGCCAATTTCTTTAATAAAGTAATTACTAATTTCAAAAATAGTGTTTTAAAATGTTCCAAATTATTCGTAGTTTTCCTCATCATTACTTTAAGTTAGATATTTCCATTTAAACACTTTGAATTTTGTCAAATTGTGTTTTAATCAAATTACTTACTAATAACGCTATTTTACTTTAAAATGGAATTAATTATGAAGCAATACGATAATAAATAACAAACATGATTTAATAGAAACTTACACTGAATGCTGCTAACGTACACTAATATAAAAATACTAAGTTCAACCAGATGACATTTTAATGCTTTATATGTTTAAGCAGAATTTTTTTTAGAAATGTTGAATATATTTTGAAACTGAATCAATATAGCGCTAGGTATAAATTAGCACGCAATTGTATAACGTAAGTTTCTCTACGCCGTTTGAATTTTCGCTAATTTTCATTTTTTAATATTTTAATTAAATAATTACCAAAATTTTGAAAGCTGTATTCAAATCACATAGGTTTCAAGCCTAAAAAAATTTTTTTTACTATTTTTATTAAATATTAACTCCTTAAATTCAAAAAAAAATCTTAAAAACCTTTCATCATATTGAAGATTTTTTTGCAAAATTCATGTTTTTTTAAAAAATTCTAGTACCCTATTGAGCCAATTTATATATCCATTAATGATGCCATATAGTAATTTTATATTTCAAGGAAGAATACTCAAGAGAAACAAGTAGAAAATACGAGGAATTTCAAGAACGAAGAGTCCTACTACGATTTATATTATATGTACAGAAAGGAAAAGTTAAATTGTAATTTGAAATGACTGCTTACATGCTCCAATTATCATAATTTATATTTCAGACCAGGAATTCACATAGCAAATTCAGTTTTCATCTTGCCTTCTTTAGAGATTGTATACATGTTTTATATATTATGGTTACGGGAGATTGCATAATTTCTCCAGACAACTTTTGTTTCATTTGTGATAAATGCACTATTAAAAGTCAACAAATAAATTTGGGAAGAATGCTTATTTTACTTACTTCAAGTTGAAATTTTGGGATCAAAGCAAAGCAAGGGCTTCTCACCATTATTTGTAGTGATCTTAAAATATTAGGATCTAAAATGTATTTGCGTCAGCATGTAGGTTGCACAGAATATTCCTGCTTTCTATGCTTTTTGGGCAATCAAACCAAAGACCTTTTCTGGATCAAAACTGACTGTTCATTTATAGATGTCTTAGCAACCGGAGAAACAATGTCATAAATACAATAATACCTCTCTATGTAATGTTTTTATTATCACCTCTTCATGAAGCGATTTATAAAGTCATTATCAAAAGATGGGGCGGCGGCTTCAGACATGTGATTTATATGTTACTAAAATTGTCAGAAACCAAATTAAAAGAGGAAGTTTCTGCAATCCTTCTATATACAAAAATTTCTATCGTATCCTCTATTTTCAGAAACAATAGGGAGAGGGCAAAGAAAAAGAAACTCTTTTAGGATGCAGAGCACAGGTTTTTGGAGAATGCTCAAAACACTCTTTACAAAATCATTGCACAAAACATTCTAAGAGCATAAGAATGTCAAGTTAGATTAATAGTTCATTTTCTGCACTCTCATACAGAGAGTTTTCCAAAGACTTACCAGTCTATAATGAAACATCGGAAGTAAGATTTCACCAGAATTCTTGGGATATCGAAAAATGATATCAAGGACAATGGGATGTCAATATTCTAGCTGATTACTATTGGTTGCTTGGATGGGAAATAGTGAATCGAAAATGAATATGCATGATGGAGCTTCGAAGAGAAGAAAAGGTTTCTTAGACGGTAGGATTGAAGATGTAATATCAAATATATCATGAATATAAACAGGTTATTTTTTCTTCTTTTTTCCAAGTATAAGACACATTATGCTTAGTTAACTGTAATAAAATTGGTTTTTTTCATCGTCAATGGCTTTTTCAATAAAATATCTTTAAAAAAATACATCTGTATGTAATGGAGGAATATATGTATAATTTTTGTATTAAACGCCTTCAAAAACATAAAATTTGCCTAAAGTATCCCATACAGATGACTTTTTACAATCCTGAGAGATTAAATACTATGACTAACTGTTTTAAAAAACATGCATGCAAAAGTGTACAAAATTATTCCCTCTCTATATTAGAAATTTTTGTTTTTCCATAAAGTATTGACAATAGAGTATTTTTATTATTAGTGTAAGGTAATATAAAATATTTCTTAAAAATACTCTTGAAATGCATACATTTCTTAATGAATAAGAAATATAATTAATATGATTTGAAATTTCATTAGAAAAATTGTTTATTTTGCCGATATGAAAAAGGCAATAAGGATTCAAGCGGGCAGAAAATATTGTATATTATCAGAAATGATAATGTCACAAATATAAATTACTGGTCTGTGTAGAATTGAGCATGAATGGAAATCATAAGAATCCTGATTCATTTTCAGATTTAATCTTTTTATTGTAAAAGCAAAAGTGAAAACAACTTATCTTTATTTAAGAAAAATAATATGTATAGACTTATAATAATAATTCACTGCAAAATAAAATAGTCGCTGCCTTATATTTTCATGTCATGTATATTGGTATTTGTATCTATAAAAAACTTCTTTTGATCCCGGAAGTGTTCCTAGAATTATCTATCGTCTCTGCTATGGAGGACCCTAAGACTTTAATCACTTATAGATGGTATTTCGGTTGTGACAGAAGTAAATGTTTCTTATTCGCTTAAGCTCTCAGGAATTATAACGTCTAAAAGGGCGAGGGAGTTATTTTAAGGGTAGATAGCCAAAAACAGATCCAGTAACATCTGGCATTGAATTAATCCATTCAATCGCTCGAACGCTTGATGTCACTCTCCCACATACATGTATCACGGTTGTTGCTCCGAAAACACCATTCACTCATATCTCTCATGGACTAATCTTTCCTTTCACGAAGAACTATATGTAGATAAAAACTATTTAGGAATCATGTTCTTATGCTGTTTTGATACTCCAGTTACTTTTTGTCATAAAGCTCTCAAGGAATAAAGAAATGAAATGTTAACACTTACAATGAATCAGCTTTCCAAAAGTGTCGTTTTTCTTACATCTTCAAGCTTTACAGATCCGAGTAAAAACTGATAAATATTGCTTAAATACTTTGAAATTTTTAATTAAATATAATAATTTAAAGAGTAAAAAATAGAATTTTTTTTTCAAAACCTTTGATTTCATTTAAATAGTATCCAAATGAATATTTCAGGACTACATGATAAAATTACCACACACTTGCAAATTAAATATGTACTTAATACTTAAACTTGTTATTTATGATGAAATTTATAAACACATTTAGTGTTTTTCATACAAAAGTACATGACACATTTTATGCATCTTACACGAAATTTGGGTTTATAGCCAGGAATACAGCATTTCGTTTGATTATTCACCCTCAACTACTCAGGAAAATGCCTACTACTGTAGGCATCTCTCAGAAAACAATTTAGACAGTATCTGCCCATATTAGCATTTCGGAGTTGAATGTCAGTAAATCATTTAATTTAGTTCAACACATTTTATCCTCTTAAAGTTGTAGTAGGTACGCAAATGGATATATGATGTTGCTTCGAAGTCCAAAGGAAAGTGATTGTGTCACAACTTAAAGTACTTAATAATTATTACATATTACTTAATATTCTTACATAGTCTAATGATAATTACCTTCGTTCTACAAAAATAAGCAAATTTTTTATTCAGTTACTTTAGACTTCTTTCAAGAAATAAAACAGTGTGTTTCAAATTCTAAATCATAGATTGTTTCAGAAGTTAATTGAATATAATATTTTAATGTGGAACTTGGAATGTATCGCTTAGAAGTTATTTTGGAAGTGCTGTGATATTTGGAAAAGGTGTATCGTGGAAGAAAATGGCTTGCATCGCTATGGGTATAAAGTAGCGAAAGTATTTACTACAAGATTCTGGAAAATTTTGATACACGTAGGTAACCAAGCAAAAAGCGGTAACAAATCACAACATATTCTTAGGGCCTAATTTTGTAACGATTACTAAAGCGAATAGAAACCTGACTTCAATCCATAATGAATAGACACCTGACTTCAAAATGACATTCATATAACAATAGGCAGTCGATTATTCAATTATATCATGAACAACAAGCTACGTGATAGAGCTATTTGTAAGGAAATCCATGATTTGTCTTCCTTAAATATGTCTGACAAAAATTTAATATACCTAATAATATCGCATTTCATATGTCTTTACGCAAATTATTTTTCAAAAATATGCAAATTGAAATTTCGGAAAATACAAAAATAACATTATGCAACTTCTTTGTTGTAGAAACAAATTTTTTTAGGTTCTCGAGTCTTTATACTTGCTGCTCTAATTTTTCTCGATCGTATATACAAAGACATAGCTTTATAGAAAAGGATCAATCTAATTGTCACCCTTTTATTCAATATACACTGATGGAAAAAAAATCCCAACACTAGGAAGGAGCTGTGCTAGATAAACGAAATTTGGTAGGCGTGTTTATACATCTGAAAGATGTCGATTCAAATTTCGAGCTACACGCGTAAGTGTGGCGCTAGTAGCGACACTATGATCATGCAAATGAGGTTTGCTTTAAATAAGCGCTGTAAGGTTCGTGATCGTTATTTACAGTTGAGATTTGACGTAGTGGGTTAATGTTAGTCAAGGATGCCTCTGAGAAGACGAAGAAGCCATTATCAACAGCTCACTGAGTTTGAACAAGGTCGTGTTGTAGGACTACGAGGTTTTCTTTCCGCGATATTGCTGGAAGATTTGGCAGGAATGTATCCACTGTGCATGAGTATTGGCGGCAGTGGTCAAGAGAAGGTACTGCCTCAAGAAGACCAGGTTTCGGGCGGCCACGTGCTACAACTGAGAGGGAAGACCGTCGTATTCGGCGTATGGCTGTGGCTAATCTTACTGCGTCTGCAGCTGAAATTCGAGTTGCAGTTGGAACCACAGTGACACAACGAACTGTTACAAATCGGTTACTTCAAGGACAGCTCCGAACCAGACGATCTGTACAGTGCATTCCACTGACTCCAAACCACTGCCGTTTGCGACGTGAGTGGTGTCAAGCTAGAGCTCATTGGAGGACGGAATGGAGAGCTGTTGTGTTTTCTGATGAAAGCCGGTTCCACCTTGGTCGCAGTGATAGCCGTTTGTTGGTTAGAAGGCGGCCAGTTGAACGCCTGCTAGTGACCTGTCTGCTGCCTAGACACACAGGGCCTACTCCTGGAGTTATGGCTTGGGGAGCAATTTCGTATGACAGCAGGAGCACTCTCGTGGTTATCCCACGTACCCTGACTGCAAATTTGTACGTCAGTCTAGTGATACAACCTGTTGTGCTGCCATTCATGAACAGCATTCAAGGGGGTGTTTTCCAACAGGATAACGCTCGCCCTCATACCGCTGTTGTAACCCAACATGCTCTACAGAGTGTCGACATGTTGCCTTGGCCTGCTAGATCACCACATCTTTCTCCAATCGAGCACGTATGGCTCATCATTGGACGACAACTCCAGCGTCATCCACAACCAGCATTAACCGTGCCTACATTGACCGCCCAAGTGCAACAGGCATGGAACTCCATCCCACAAACTGATATTCCACACCTGTACGACACAATGCGTGCACGTTTGCATGCTTGCATTCAAAATTCTGGCGGTTACACCGGTCACTAATGTACCAACATTTCACGTTTGAAATGGTTCTTCTTCCAATGGCTCTACCTGTAATCTTGAAACTTTAATCAATTAAATATGTTACCTAGACAAGTGTAATCCTAAAATTTCATTTCTGTATAATTATTTTTTTCTTGGCGTTGGGATTTTTTTTCCATTAGTGTATATAAATATATGCCTTCACTTATTTACAAGACTCTGATACTATGTGTCATGCAAATAACTTCTTTTAATAAAGTTTTCAACATAAAATTGCAGTGTTACAAATCAATATTTCTGTTTAATAATATAACTATATAAGTAGAATCGATATAATTACTTAAAAATTACGCGATTTAAATTATGTTAAAATATTGTTTGATTTAAACCTTAGTCTTATATCAAGATATATTTTAACAAAATCCTCATTCAATATGTTGCCATTGCATTATTTCCCATCCACGAATTTTGTCCTTGATCACAACTGTAACATCACAGCTCTTACGTAAGAGAGAATTTGAAGAGAAGTGATGAGAAGGTCACTAATTGGCCTTTTATTACATCATTGTATCTCAGAATTGTAGTATAGCATGATCTGATGTTAAAGATGCTGTGACATAGTTCGGTTCGTGTTCCTTTCATGTGTTGGTGGATGTCTCTGTGCTGTGCTTTGTGTTAATAAAGTGATTTTAACTCGTAAGATATAAGTATAATTTATTCGAATAACCAGAGCATAAGAAATTTATGGAACCTGTAGATTAGAGTTGTAACACAATATTAATATATATTCGTATTGTGTTACAACTCTAACTTGCAGGCTCCGGAGATTATGTCAAACTGAAATAATTAAAGAAAATGACATCTAAATTGTAAGAATTCTATCGGAGATCGCAGAGATTATCCGAGTGATTGTTGCATTTGGTAATTTCTTGAGTTTAAAATGATTGCTGTTTCATTGAGATTACAAGTAGTCCACTAATATTAAATGCACTTTCCCATATTTCTCTAATCATGCATATAAATCATATTGCTTTAAATAATGGAATGACTTTGGAATAGCAAGCAGCTCATGAAACTCGCAGATTTGAAATGCCTAATTTAATCTCCTTTGTGGATTCAAATGTTTTATCATAAATGGTGAGGTAATAAATATGTTAACACGTATTAAAGTTTTACTAAAATCAACTTTTATCAAATATCTTATGAATATAAAAAGCTTATATATTATACAATGTTAATATCTGTATTACACTGAAGTGACAAAAGTCATGGGATGACTGTTAATATCGTGTCGGTCCTCATTTTGCCCGGCGAAGTGCAACAACTCGACGTGTCATGGAGTCCACAAGTCGTTGGAAGTCCTCTACAGGAATATTGCGCCACGCTATTTGTATAGACGTCCATAAATGTGAAAGTGGGGATGGTGCAGGAGTTTGGGCACGAACGGACCTTTCGATGATGTCCGATAAATGCTCGATGGGATTCATATCAGGTGATTTAGGTGGCCAGATCATGCGCTGGAATTGTCCGGAATGTTCTTCAAACAAATCGCGAACAGTTCTGGCCCGGTGACATGGCGCATTGTCATCCATAAAAATCCCATCGTTGTGTGGGTACGTGAAGTCCATGAATGGCTGCAAGTGATCTGCAAGAAGCTGAACATAACCATTTACAGTCAATGATCGATTCAGTTGCACCAGAAGACCGAGTCCATGCCATGTAAAAACAGCCCACACCATTATGCAGCCACCACCAGCTTGAACAGTGCCTTGCTGACAGTTTGGGTCCATGGCTAAGTGGGGTCTGCGCCACTCTCGAACTCTACCATCAGCTCGTAACAACTGAAATCGTGACTAATCTGACCACGCCACGATTTTCCATTGGTCTAGGGACCAGTTGATATGCTCCCGAGCCCAGGAGAGTCGCTGCAGGCGATGTCGTGCTGTCAGTAAAGGCACTCGAGTCAGTCTTCTGCTGTCATAGCTCAAGGAAGACAAATTTCGCCGCACAGTCCTGTCGGACACGTCCCTCGTACGTCCCACATTGATTCCTGCAGTTATTTGACGAAGTGTTGCTTGTCTATTAACATTGACCATTCTACACAGCAGTCGGCGGTCTCGGTTGTTAAGTGCAGGTGGTCGCCCACTGCGCTGTCCATGATGGGATGTGATGCCTGAAATTTCATACTCTCGGCACACTCTTGATACTGTGGATCTCGGAATGTTGAATTCACTAACGATATCCGCAATGGAATGACCCATGCGTCTAGCTCCAACTAACATTCCACGTTCAAAGTCTGTTAATTCTCGTCGTGCCGCCATAAATCACGAAAAACCTGTTCACATGAATAACTTGAACACAAATGAAAGCTCTGGAAAACGAACTGCGCATTTATACTTTTTCGCTGCGATACTACTGCCATCTGTATATTTGCATATTGCTATCCCATGACTTTTGTCACTTCAGTGTATAACATAATAAACAGCAGCAGTTTTTCCTTTTAAGATGAATTATTTAACACTATATCGAATTCGCATTAATGCAAAATTTATTTATGTATGTTTTTTTATATCTTTACTGGATAAATATTTTTCATAATGTTGATTTCTTCATTAAAAGTAAAAAAACAGCATTTCATAATGGATAAAATCATAATCAGATTAAGATTGTTTTCATATTTAACAGAGAACATGGTGTTAGTAAAATGAATAATTTTTCAAAATTTAAGAATATGATAAGGAGCATGTGAAAAATATACAAATTTTGTAGTTAGGAAAAATATTTTGTAAATAAGTCAGCATTTATTCATATCATATGTAAATTAGTAAAACAAAAACATATTCAGGTATCACAAACAAGGTTAAAGGATGTAAGGAAGTGTTTTAAGTATGTTTATTTTCACAGCTATTTATTTATAAAAAGTTCACTTATTGTGCTTAATTTCAGCAATTTTAATAAATATTTTTCATACAAAAATATTAACAAATGATTCGGTTGACACAAATTAGCATGAAAATTTTGTATTCAGAAATTCATAATTTATGACCAATGATAATTAATCCTTTTTATAGTTTTATACTCAGGTTCATCGTGCATAATGATCATAAATGATATTATAAGTTACATGAATTTTTGCCTGTATTCCCAAATATCTCCAGAAAAACTAGACAAACTGCCTTTGAACTTGTATCAACAAAAAGTATATTTCAACTTAGATTTTGCTTTGAAGATTCATCACGAGTACTTAGAAATGGCAAAATAGAAATTGATGAAAGAGAGAATGAAGTTTTTGCATTCAGTTTTTCTAAAACAAGTTTGTTTATCTGAAATAAAGAGTTATTTTTTAATCGTATTTATCAAAGTATGATGATATACATTTGAAAAAATTTTTAAACGCTATTTTTTCTTTTTTTCTCTGGTGAACTCTGGGTTTTGCAAAAACTCTACACAATACTCTCAAGTCTAAAGTAATTACGAATCGTAAACATATTTCTAAGATTTCAATAACACGACAACATTGACAATACTTAAAAATACAGAGGGTAATTCTTTAACTTAAAACCCTTATATAATAATACAGTGAAGAAATTTGACAAAAATTAAAACTTTCAAAGAATATTTAGCTAGTCCTTGGCTACTTAAATAAAAAAAGAAAAGTTATTAGCAAACAAATGTACTCTTAGAAGGCATTGTGATTATGGAAAGCTCATTTGAAAATTTTCAGCAGATCAATTTTTACTATAAAAATAGATTGAAATGTGAAAAAAAGTTTGGGAAATCTTTTAGATTTGCTGTTTGAATTAATAAAAATTACTTCGGGGATTAATTTGATATTTTGTTCAAAATCATAAACGTAAATCTAACGATGGTGCAAAACTCATTGCAGACATTTATGAAATTTTAGAAATAAGTTTAAAAGCCACAAAAAACAAGTAGCTCAATAAAAGACATAATTGCAATTCCAAAGGGAAGGGAACATTTAAAGAAACCTATGAGTTCTATAATTGAAATGAATTTATGGATCTCATTAATCTCGAATAATTTAAGCACTGAAATTTCTGTTTCAAACTTAATTAATAACACCGTAGATAAAATATCTACACAAATTTAAAAGGTCCTGGATGTGAAGAATAGATAAGTTAAAAAAAGCATCAATGAAATACCACATGAAGTTCAAGAAAAAGTTACAGACATTCCAGTTGAATGAAATAGTGGAAGAAAACTCACATACGTGGAAGTACCTAAACAAAAAATTTAAAATTTTTAAATTCTCAAAGAACTGGAAAACATATAAAATCTCCGAATTTCTTAATTTCCAGAAATGAAAAGAAACCAGTATCAAAATTGATTGCTGAAATTTTGAGAGCATATATACGTCTCCCTATTATAAAAATCAAAAACAAAGAAAAGTTATCAAATTCTAGAAATAATTTATGAGAAAAATCAAGATGAAAATAATCTAGAAGCTACTGATAACATAGAGAATCCCTAAGAAAATAATCTAACTAACATTTCTAAAAAGTACCATCAAGCATTATTGCCTGTAATTCACCAAATCCAACAGCAGAAGAAAAATTACACGAATCACTTCTCCTAGGAGCCGACACCTTTGATACAATTAAATTCAAATTACACGGCAGAAAACCAAATGGATCTCGATGAATGCTAGAAAGTCTAAGCGAACGCATCCACAAACTTATGAATATATCTTAGATTGGACATTGCACTCAATCCAAGAGTCCAATCACATAAAAAAAAGGCAACAGTTTGGGCACTTAGCAAAAAATACTCTCAAAGTCGATCGTATTGTTTTAAATGCATAGGAAACTAATAAATTGAAACTTGTGAATTATGACAAATTATATGCTTCAGTTTCTCAATGCATAACATAATCCATAGTATAAATTATCTAATTAATCATACAACAAGGACAAGGTTGCTCTTGCATTGGAGAACAAATTGCTATTAGAAAAAAACCAAGAGAAAATTAATAGCTTTATTAATATTTTGAACTAAATCCACAAAGACGTTTCTTTGTGGATTTAGTTCAACAGTTGAAAAGTGTAAAGGAATTCACTAGCTCAAGTGGATGAAAAGGATTCAATGGTTATTGCCTTCAGTTCTTCTCAATTATAACGTCTTGATTTAAATGCTCCTTATTCGTACATTTTTTTTCAAAAAATGCTTTATTTCTTTAAATATCTTAAAATCAAAGATCGTTTGTAAAGCAATATAACAAATTTAATAAAGCATTCCGAACAAAAAGAAAACGAAACAAAGAAGTATAAATTTTGTCATGATCGTTTCTTGTTTAAATTAATTTTCATGAAAGGTTAATTCAAATAACATGATATATAATATAAAATATTAAGTAGAGGTTATCAAATACAAAATCGAACATTTTTATATTTATTAAAGTCAGAAAACAAACAGTGTAGAGCATTGTAAAGTAATATAATAATTTTTCAGTTAGAGTACTGCACATACTTAGAAGCTTTATTTTACATATTTTTATTTCTGGAAAAATTGGGCATAGTTCAGAACATTCTTTAGGTATTACATAAGCTGAAAAGATCTTATCTCTGTCGTAATTAATTGGCAAATAACCTGTTCGTAAAGTAATAATATCACCAACAAGCAGCAATATCAGTAAAAAGCTGCTTTAAATCAGACATTTTCTTCAAAAAGAACTATTTTTATCTTAACTCAACGAAGCGAAAGAGAAGATTAGAAAAATTACTCCACTACCCTTCATTTGATTCAATCAAGCGCTAAGTTTTAAAAGAGATTAAAAATATCTTCTTCAGAGTTTTTTCCTTGTCGAAATTGTTAAACGACATCAGTAAAAATAAATTTATTCGATGTTTCAATCGAACGAATTCCTAGATTTTGCAATTTTCTTCTCAGTAATTTTATAATCATTTCAAAAGAGGAGGTGTCGTCGTTTGGCGAATGTCGTTTGATTTGCTTTCAGATCTAGTTTTTCTGCAAAAACTTGAGCTTTTTTTACCGATCGTAAAGAATCTTTTTATTGTCTGGGTAACTTTGAAACTATTTTTAATAAACGAAATAGATTAAATATATTTATTTCTATGCAGATTGTCTAAACCATCTTGACGATAGCTATAATTGCTTAGATACTGTTCTCCCAAAACTATTAACCCTTTACGGTCGCATTAAATTTGAACATAGGTGTCGTACTGAACGGAATTAGTTTTCGCTGAACGAACAATGATACATAGTATGCAAGATTATGAAAGACAAAAACAATTTATATTGTAATATATATCTTCGATATTGTAAAAATTGTATGTTTTAAATCAATGTTTTATAGTAAAACTTATAGTTTATAATTAGCCATGATGGTATATCTTTCAAAAGAGTGTCCAATGTGAAGAACTGGTTTTTGATGACAAGTGTAGCAAACATAACTCGTTTGGCAACTTCCGCCTTGATTTTTCTGTCGGAACAAACAGCACAATCTATACTCGTGATGTCTTTAAAGTGCCCCAATATATGTAATCTGCCATTAAGACTTCTCTATCTAATGCGGTTGGATTTTCTGATCTCGACAGCTCTCCACGTTATCACTTGCAGTATCAGAGTCACTGTTCAAATTCTCAAAATAAGATTCGTCATTGGTAATTTCAGTTTCACAATACACTTCTTTCGGCAACTTTTTTTTTGCCACTTTCGAATATTATTTTTGAAATATCTAAAAATATGAGAATGCCAAATTACCCTAAAAAGAATTTTTAACATACTACTTCGAATTTTACGAAGTATTCCCACATATTGTCGATTTCTTTATGTTCGAAATGCAACTGACTCGCTACTCAATTGCATGGCGAGGCAGGGACTGCCCTTTTAATATTAGGATTCGTTATCACGAAGTTGTCGAAGCACCGTATTGGTTCGTGACTATTTTTAATTACATAAGCAAAGAAATTTAAAGAAGAAATCAAAACACACACACACACTCACATTGATCTCCAATTTTCTAATACAAATTTAAGAATCAGGTGAATTACATGTACTTTTCTAAAGAAATATATAAAAAAAATTATTTCAATACTTTTACAAAGAGATAACTATAAATGGAGAAACATTCCATGCTGGGACTAGAGCATTTCTGTTTTTCGACTTAAGGAAACTTGGATTTTGTTATACAAGAAAAATAGAGCTGCAAGAATTCGAAGAATTTTTTATATTATATATGGATAAAGTTCTCTAAATTTAGCTTATACCAAGGACGACATTCACAAAAAGATCTTGAATGGAATCAAGATCGTGATGTCATGATTATAAAATGTAGTATCTGGAAAAGCCTTGTTTCCATTTTTTTCTTTTTTTGTAAAATAAAATTTATGAAAAGCTATTCTCAAAAGTAATATATCTTGTTTATATTAATCGAAACAATTGTGACTGACGTTAACGCAGTATCAGAAGCGACACCATATTCACTGAAAATAAACTTAACATTTTTATTGATATACATTTTTTCTTAGATAGAAAAATGTATACACTTATGTGCTTTTTATACATTAGCATGAAGCAGATCGTTAAAATTTATCTAGTGAATACTGTCTCTAGCGACATGTGCTAGTGTGATTTAGAGACATGTTCGAAACTGCATTACGTTTATGGAAAATATTTAACAATAAAAGTTAAAATAAAAAAGCATCGGAAAATGTAATTCACATCAAAAACATTTACCAATAATATTATTAAATCTACTTTTGATTGACATTCTTTGATCTAATATGTATTTATATGTAAACGATTCTACTGAATAAACTAAATGTTGCATTCTTATAAATGATTTCACTATGCATATGATACAATAAAATATGAGTAGTATACAAGAAATTTGGCGCAAGAACTCCCTAACTGGTGATTATTTGAAGTTATGAACCAGATTTGTAATATTATGATGGCTTTATTCATTACCAAGGAAAACAATGAATATAGATATCCTAGTTATCCAATGAATGAATATAGATATCCAATGAATGTACTAATGAATATAGATATCCCAGTTAAATAAAATATTTCAATTTGAAGGTATCAATAATTGTAGGTAGTAAAAAGAAGAAAATTTAAATAAATTTAGAAATTTATCAAACATATGTATGGTGCATTTTTAAATTATTTATTGCACTTCTTGCTTACCTAAATTGGGAATGTGGATACGTTTAATATTATGAAATGTAATCATATGCTTATTAGCCTTAAAACTTACATGCGACTAATGAGTTTTGATGCCCATAATTATGGACTTTTTACCTCAAGATAAATATGATAAAATGTAAAGGTAAGCGAAAATCCTTCAGTATTCATTCTAATTCTGAAGTAATATGACATTCTAGTATTTATACTCTAGAGAAAGCAGAACAATACAGTGAATAGGTATTCTCTTAGAAATGTTTTTGGATGATTTATTTTTTTCAATCAGATCTCATTAGATTTAATCATACCTTTTGTAAAATTGCATTTAAAGAAGACAATTTCATTATTTATTTCATATATTCAAATGTAGTTAACATCTCACGAAAAATCACTCATATTCCAATCACGAAGCAAAACTACCTCGAATTTGCTCAGCATAATGTCTGAAGCACATTTAAGAAGCAATATAAACTCAATATAGATGTAATAAAAAGTAACAGCGAAGTATCGCTTAATATAAGTAAGAAATAATCAATAAAAAATATCATAAAAATCTATTTAAAAAAATTCTGAGCCAAATTAATAAAATAAACATTGCATTTAGAGAGCCTTAATGCTACTAAAAATAAAATACCAATGATTTTAACTAAATTAGAAATAGTAATTAAATTTAAATGTAGAAAAGAACAAAAAAAAAATAAAAGAAATGAAAATCGGAATCCGGCCTGAAAAGGGCGGATCCCTACTTTTACTAGGGTCACCCCCATGCAGAGATGCAATTCTGGGATTTTTTTTCTGTGAGGGGTACGACTTTTGTCCAAAATATTGACCCCCCTTGTGTCACGAAAATCGCAAGAAATTACGGTTTTAAAGATAAAGATACTATAATAAAGATAATTATTATCATAAAATTAAAGACAGTAAATTAGACAATAAGAAAAAAAAAAACAAAAAAAATCTTAATTTTTTAATCTAAACAAGACCACAGTAAAATTGAATAAAATCAAACTACGAAAAGAATCACGAAATCACGAAACTAAATAATAATTACGAAACTAAATATCATTAAAATGAGAAAGCAAAGCAAGTATCAGTTGGAAGTAAAAATCCAAAAAAAACTGTGAAGAAAATACTTATCTGTGCAGATACACCACGTTAAACTCAGTTTAATTTTCCCGCCTTTAAAACTGCATACGCTTAGCACGCGTTTAGTCAGTGCCTCGTCAGCATAAGAAATAATTGAAGGATCTCAACGCCATCTATTGAGTGAAAAATGAATAAACTAAATAACTTATCTTTAGTTGCAAAAAAATGGAACAAGCTGGATAATACATAAATTGTCCCTCATTGAGACTTCTATGATGCAAAAGTTTTGGGGGAAATCATAAGTAGTTAAGTTTTTATTTAGATTGTTTGTTGCTTCAGTATAAGAAATTTTGCTATCACAAAATTTTTAAATCCTCTTATATTATAAAAAACTCAAATTTTTGAAAATTTAAGACTTTGAATTAGAACGGCAATTACTAAATTTAATTATATAAATTTACATTCATCTCTTTTATGGAAAATGCCTACTAGAACTTTTTCATTAGAAATTTATATTTTTAAATATAGACAGGTAGCTTTAAGTTGATTTTAGTAAGTTTCAGTTAAAATTAAATCTTTTGGGAGATAATCAATGGCATTTTCGGGTCACGAAGGGTCAATATTTTGGATGAAAGTCAGATTATTTTGCACAAAACATATTTATTTGTTTCATGATGTTTCTGGATGCTTTCACAGGTGATTATATTTTCATTTAAGATCAATGATGAGCAGTAAGAGGAAAAAATATTGAAAATGTGTTTCAAAAAATATGCAATAAAAGGCCACGAAAAAATATTTGTTAATAAATTTTATTTCTTCTTTTTTCGAAGGAGAATATTTTGCTTTTGTTCATAGCTGAATTTTAACTCTGATGGTTTCCTTTCCTTAGATATAAGTCATGTGAATGTATCTAGCTATTTTCATTTAATGTTAGTTTATGCATCACCATTTTCATTCAACAATTATACATTATTAGTTTATTACATTATAGGATAAAGCACTTTTCCCTGATTTTCTTATTATACCAAAGCCACAATTTCTATGTATTTATTCTGTCTTTATTTTTCCTGAGTTCGGACGAATGTCTTATTTAAAGCAGCTATCGAAACTCATTCCCAAATCATGCACATTATCAACTTAATTTAAAAGCCAGATTAGTATTCTTTACTAAAACTGGCATTTGAAAAAACTTTTTTTTTTTCTTTTTCTGATTTTATTTTAGTCAATTGGAATACTGTCTATAAGATGAAAAAAAAATTCTTTGTCACTGATGTTTTCTAACTATTCATACAATGGTGAAGAGAAAATGATAAGGGATCCGGGTTCGTCATCAATAAAAATTGAAAATTTACATCATCAAACTATTTGTATCATAGTTTTCAGGACAATTTAGCTGGACCATAAATTATAAGTATATATATTAATAACTTTTGACTACAAGAAAGAAAATTTGTAAGAGAAATCATTTTTCTAATATAAATTTAGATGGATTATATTTAATGCTTGGATTGTTATGAAATAAATACGAATATTTGCTACTTTAAATTTTCCTTCACAAGATACAGTAAATTATTTCTATAGAAATAGGGATTTTTTGCTTTTATTAAAATTCATTTCTTTATGTCTCCCATTTTTAGAAGTTTTACCGGAAATTTATAAGAATTATTATTTGATTCTGTTTGTTATGTTTTTTAATTTTATATTTCTTGTAGATCTCATTCTTTGATGAGAAATTAGAAACCTTGGTCATGAAACAAGAATGTATTTTATTCATGAGCAATGATGTAACCTATTTCGAGCTCTAGGTATATCTGTAGAGTTTTTAAGATGCTGTATTAAAGTTTCTTTTTGAAACCGGTAAGTGAACACTTTTGAGCTAGATCACGAGAGCATTTGATTCATGACAGCATATTTTACATGCACTTGGCCTAAATACACATCTCGTTGAATCAGATTATGAGAATATTTGTTAGCTGAAAGCAAAATTTACGTGCACTGAATTTGCATGCATGCTTCTTTAAACAAGATCGTGATGAATTTGATTCAAAATAGCAAGTATAAAGTGCCACAGATTTATACATACGCCTCATGCGTTTATATGGAGAAATGGTCCAGTTTCTAACTAAGCTATTTCTAGATTTTGAATAAGGTAAAGGTTGTAGTTTCCTGTTATCCCGGTCATTCAAAGATATTAGATATGAAGCATTTTAAACTAAAAGACATTGAAAATAATACAGAATATTCTACATATTTTGTAATGAGGTTAAGAGATATCAATTTTATGTTTAAGAGTGGGATTGTGTAATTAGAATTCCTTTTTAAATAAACTTTCACTACTGTTTTATTCTCTTTTTCGTTAATGTGAAATTTTAATGTCTGACTTTTAAAAAGAATTGAATTACCTCTCCCTCCTGGTGGTATCTCGAAAAGAAGATGAGATGCTTACGGTATTGCGGGTGGATCTCGCTAACCGGTGGAAACACAAATAGGTGGGAGAATGGCTCCTCCCATCGAGGACGGGACGTACTTCCTTCGAAATGAATTGTACCATGGTCGGTGATGGCCCTTAGGATTCAATCCCAATTCCCGCCAATGTTGCAGTTGCAATGTTTTGGTGATTCAATTTTTCTCATTCTCCAGTGATTTCCGTTTTTCTCTTCTTTCAATAAGTGTGCTTTCGAGCTGGTTGGAGAAACAGTGGTATGACTTAAAGAATCACATTATCTGGATAAAATTTTAATGCTAAAGTTTTCGAAAAAATTCCATACCAAAATTGAAGGGATCCTTTCCGAATTCTGCAGGTTTTGTATTAAAATATACTAAATTAAAGTATACAGCTGTAAAAAAAATTGAAGTAATTTAATTAAATCACCTTATACAGATTTTATAGAGGTAAAGAAATTGAATAATTTACCTTGGTGTAAGTTCACTACTAACTGAAAGAAAAAGATATATATATATATATATATATATATATATATATATATATATATATAAAGGAAAATCATTATAAATGGAAATAAGATCCCAAGATATATCAAAGAAAAAATTCCGAAACTTTCAGATAAAAGTCATATAAACTATGAAATGAAGGAATCAAAACTATTACTATAAAAATAATCCATGTTCAAGGATCAGAAATTCCAGCAATTATTATTAACAAGTATATTACAAAAGACCTTTAACGGCAAAATTAGAAGAAAAAAAGCAGAAAAGAACAAAAAGATATATCATCCAATATCATATGCATCCCACGTATTTCCAGAAGATGAAAATCATAGATAGATTTAAATATAGTCTTTCATGACAATTTAAAATTTGATTTTATGAGAAATTTCATTGTGTGTTGCCATTCTCTAATGATTTTCCTTTTTTGCTTTGCTTCATCCGATTCTATTTTTTTATGTTTCTATAAATTTTACTCTTTATTTTTAGTTCCTTTAAAATCAAAGCTATAAAAATAAAATTATTATGACACAGGATTTTTTTTCATTTGAAAAATATTAATCTTAATCATTCTTTAAAGAATTTAAATGTGAATAGTCACATAATTATTTTTAACTAACGCAACATATTTGAAAACTTTTTTTTTGAAAAAACGTTTACGTATGAAGGAATAAAAATATAACACAATTATCAAATGGCAAAATAAAAATAGGGATTTTAATGGTTTGGTTTTAAAAACTATCAAGCATTTTATAATTATTTTGAACCTGTTACGAAATAGTATTTGTTAATACAGAAAAATAGATTTTGTTTGTGCGTGTTGATTTAAATAATATTGCGCCATTGCAATTAAATGTGAATTTGTATTTAAAGAATAATGGGAAAGAGATTTTTGTGGAAAATTTTATCCTCTATACAATTAAAACGGCAAAAGAGTTTAATCTATTAGAACGAGATAATTTGACAATAAAGAATTTAGCTAAATATTAGGGTTTGTTAGATCTACATTTTGTTTTAATGATATAAGAAGGTTCTCCAAAACTGATCATGTCTCTTTAAACAGCATTTGATAATAATGATGATATTTCACTTCGTATCCCACTATTCATATTTACTTAACATAAAAAAAAATCATGACACATTCATTTGACCCTCACATTACATAAAAAAAAAAACTTCAGGTCATTTTTCATGTCGAGCCTTAAAGGTAAGTATTATGATTACCAGAAATTGTGAATTTGAGGATTTGTGGTTCCTAAATAAATTTCGATTAGGTTCAAAATCGCTGACGTTTTCGGACGTTCAAGTAAATTTTAACTATTGAAATTCACAAAATAATGCTTGATTTCCGATTCTACTTGACAAATAATCTGTGGATAATTTTATTCATTTTTTACTATATTGGGCTATCTTTTTACTTTTTACTATTTTAAGCCGGCGTCCTTCTGTCGGGTTTCGGGTCTTCTCCGTGATATGGGCGTTCCGGATTCGAGTCCTGGATCGGGCAGGGTTTTCCTTCATCTGTTTTCTGTCTGTGAGTCGTGTCAACGCCCTTCCCCTGTAAAAGGGGTTGTGCAAGCGATTGTGACCCATGAGTTGCTAAGACGTACTATTTGTCTTAAACGGTGCAACTAAAACAAGAGACGCTCTTTCGGCTGAAAATCGCTAACCTCTGCGGCGAGCTTTTTTATGATAAGTACCATAAGAAACAACAACAACATCTAATTTAATGCAAGTATAATTTTTTGTATTTTTTGAGTTAAAATGTCGAAGGTGAAAAACATAATATGATCATATGTTAAAAGTTGTTATTAAATGCAAAATTTTGTGCATTTTCAGTATAATTTTTTTTTAAAAAAATAGTTATTATAATTTAAACAGCGCTAAATATTCACCAAGTTGCTTTTAGTAAGAGCAATTTGCTTCAAAGAAATTGTTTCACAATATTTATATGGATCAGAATATTGGAACTACCTTTTCAGCAATCTTATCAATGCACTTTATGCTAAAATGGCACTTAAAGCCTCGAAAATGCTACTGCGAAGAATCATTTAATTTGTTGGTCACCTCATTAAAAGATTTTTTTTTATTTCCCTCATTACTTAAATGTACTTTGCTAAGCTTCTAAAAGTGTCCTGAAATAATTGAGGACGGAAATTGATGTTTTATTATTGAACTTAGAATTAATGATCGGATACATCAGTAATGTTTCCATTAAATGACTCGAGGTGGAGAAATATATAAAAGTAGGATCGTACCAGTAAATGCACGGAGTGAAAAATAAAAGCACTTTCATGTATGTAGTTTTTGCTAAAATGATTAGATTTATTTCAGCTAATAAGTGAAATAGAAAGTAATAAGTTTTTCTTATACCATTAGTTAAAAGCTAAGGGGAACAGAGAAACTAAGGAAACTAGTGTTATTAGATTTTTGAAAACGAGAAAGAAATTGAAATATGGAAGAATAAGAATAGGTAATTTGAATAATAGATAAATTAGATATGCCCTTTTGAAAACTATTTTGCGAAGTTGGAGTGCAATTATTTTTGTCTTGAAATGCTTTGAGAAGATTTTAAATTATCATTCCAATTTTTAAGAATTTCACTGAAAATGAATATGCATTATCTAGATTTCTAAATCATCTATATTTTTAATGGTCTTAGGAAAAAATTTAATAGTCTTATAAAGAATTTTTCATAGATTTCCATGCATACGTATTGCTTATGTAGGCATTTATTATTATAAATCTTTCAATAAATACAGCTCTTTATTTACGAATTCATTATTACTTTAGAAAGTTTAAAAAAGGAAAATTTGCCTTTTTTGAGTTCTAGAAAGAGTACTTACCATCAAATTCTCAATTTTTGAACCCCCTGATGCATTATTTTACTGCCTATGATTTTAACTGCCATCCTTTGCAATAATATTTTTAACGAACTTTGAGCTGCACTATGCAGTTGGTACTATTGTGTGTTTGGCAGCAATTAATTAAGTATGTCTTAAGAAATAGTTCTAGTTCTTCCTATTTGCGGTCTGATATCTTATAGTATTTATCTTTTCTTTGATAACTATTAATAGGTTATTATATGACGAGAGAAGTGCCGCGTCAGTGTTATTTAGGTCAATACGATTTCTTACGTGTTTTTCTAAGAATTACTGATGGAAATATAACTATGCTTTCGTTCATTTTTCTCATGAAATGAGGTGATTGAAGAGAACATGGACATAAGATGGAGATGATCATCTTAGGTAACATAGTAAGCGAATAAATCTGAAAAAATTCAAGCAGTTATTTTTTTATCTACGCTAAAGATCTGGAAAGTTTCACTAATTTTTTCTGAAGTCGAACGAGATCAATACTCTTCAACTGTTGGTTTGGTGAATATTCCCAGAGATCTACTGACATGGTAAATTTTGTTTTAAAAATAACATCAAATTTATTCTATATTATTAAGTAATTTCAGGACCTAAATGTGCACATCTTGAAGTAAATGTGATTTGGGAATAGTCACAGAATCAAGAGAGTACTATATTACTATTTTAAAAATAACTTTTCAAACACTCAGAAATTGACTTATTCAGACTCGGAAATTATTCGGAAATTTACTTAAATAAACCAGTGGAAGACACAAATCTTATGCTATGTGATTTGTTTACCTTCAAAAAGTTGCACCAGTAACACATTCTGGAATTTTATCTTTTTCTCAATAACATTATCCCAAACTGAAAAATAAGTCTTTAATTTTCACCATGCATGCAAAACTTTTCATCATATTTATTGAAAATTGATTGCAATAAAAGCCAATCATATATTTTTAGAAAAGAAAACCAATAAACAATTACAATCAACTCTGTCTTTTTTACAATGTCTGTTATTTGATAAGCATGTATTCACTCAAAATTGTTCCCTTATTTTGTATAAAATGACGTAGATATAGTTTTAGCAGATAAAATGGCTTTAAAAAGATTCAAGGTAGAGAATCCTTATTGCAGATTAGCTCATCTCAATTGTCGAATGATCTTTGTAAAGGTTTACTTTCTGTAGTTCAGTGACTTTTTAGATGTCTACTTATGCATTTATTCTTTTACACATACTTCAATGCCTTTCCAAGATGCCCTCATGAATGTGTCTACGAAAAATTGAAGAAGAGCAGAGGTTAAACACACTGACCTCTCCAAATAAAAGTTCTTCAGCGTTTTTAAAAGTATCTTTAGTAGTAACTTCTAAATAATTTAGAAGTGAAAAAAACTATTCTTCACTTATTTAAAATATATATATTGTCACAAAATATAAATAACTTTTTTGAAGTCGTATTAAGGTCCTTTAAAGAAATTCCTATTCCAAAGAATATAACTACCAGTAATTTCTCGCATAATGATTTTTTTAGTAAAATATAGAACCAATAAAAATTTAAAGAGAAGAAGTTAAATAAAAAAGGAAGTCAGTGCTGTAATTTTTATGACTTTAATCTTTTAAAACCTTTGATTATATTTTGAATGAATACTAGTATAGTGGTACATATCAGATACCCCTAGATATAGCCACAACCCCTTTAATTTATGAATATTGGTTCAGTATTAAGGACTTAAAGCAATTTTTCTAAGTTTTTGTTGGATATGATGATATTCCGAATTTGTAATACTAGTTCCTGAAAATCAAAAGAAATTATTTTATTGTTTCTCCTATTTGATGATAATGCATTTAACATTTTATCATACTATCAGCCTTTAAAGATCTCGTAACCCTTAGAAATTTTATTCTGTATGAGGGTTTAACAGCCGGCAAGCAAACATCCACTTTTCTAAGAGTGCACTCTGCTACTACTAGTATATTAGGGGATATTTTATGACGTGTAAGAAGTGATAAAAATGTTATATCAGTAGACATTTTCCACTGCTTAAAATATTTATTAGTTACTTTATTTGCTGGCAAGAGAATGACAACTCACACAACAAAATATATTTTTTACTTTTCTCCGGCCTGATATAACTGCTAAATCTCTTAAACAATAAAGTTTTATCTCCTTTGCTTTTCTAAGAAATGGAATGTCTAATCAATCTAAATATTATCTTAATAATTATGCCTTTTATAGAAAGATCTCATCATGCGATTAATGGTAAAAAAGACAATTAATGAAATGAGATATGAATAGTAATCCTGTAGATGACCAAAGACGACAAAATTATAATTGACTTGCAAAGACGAGTAAATCTTGTGTCTGCAACAGAGTGAAAACAGTAATAAAAAAGTATTTGGCTATAAGCTATAAGATAAAACCAAATACATTTTATATTCTAAATATAGATATAGAAGGAAATATCAGAAATCTCAAATATCAAAAAGAAAGAAAAAATCAGTTTTAGTATTAGCTTTGATAAGAAGCAGAATAAATCTTATATCTAATGATTGCCAAAAAGTAAGCATGAATTAGACATTAATATGATAGGATAGGATAGGATATGGTAATTTTCTGGCGCAGGATTCTTTTCTAGGATATGTTGCACCGAAAACACAGGTCATTTATTGAGTTTTTCTATTTAATAGCATAAAATTTCTTCGTAAAAAAACTCGTAAAACAGTAAGTAAAAGTATGAGTAAATTTAAATTTCACCAAAAATTCCAGTTTTCTTTAAAAACGGGAATAAATTTTTGTGAGGTTTTTTTCCCTTGAAGGAAAGACAAGTTAAAATCAGAGGAGTTAAAAAGTTCACATGGTCTCTATAAAAATCCGAACATTCAATTAAAACATGGCGTATAGTCAGGGGAACATTGCATAAACCACAAACAGGCCGAGATTCTCCAAACAGTAAGTGGCTTTGTGTCATAAGTGAATGCCCTAGTCGAGTCAGAATTACATCAAAATTTCGATTGAAAGTTGAAGTCCAAGACGTATTATATGGTTTTACATCGTGGAGTTTATTATTTACTTCTTGATTCCAGTCATTTTGTAAAATCCTTAGCATCCACTTACGTATAGCTCTCTTGATATCGGTATTATGAAGAGGCACAGGATGATAAGCATTAGCGAATTCGGCAGCAATGTCTGCCTGTTCATTACCTGTTATACCGACAAGAGCTGGTATCCAGGAGAACAAAATTCTACAGTCCCTCCTATGCAGGTCGGATTGCAAGCGCTTAATTTCTTGTGTAAGACCATGGGAATTTATATCACTATTCAAGGATTCCAAAACACTTAAAGAATCGGAGTAAATAATAGCATTTACTGGTTAATTCTCTGAAAGATATTTTAGTGCCATATACAATGTTGCCAATTCAGAGTTAAAAACAGAGGTAAAATCATGAAGTCTATAACTTATAAAGTCATTCTCCCAAACAAAAGCGCAACCAGTATTTGTATCGGACTTAGAGCCATCTGGACATTAGTATGAACAAGTATGAGTATTGTTAATACAGGTTTTCACTACTCGCATTAGTATGAACAAGTATGAGTAGTGAAAAACTGAATTAGGTGTTTCTGTCTTCTTTTCCATGCGAGGCTGTTGAACCAATAACTGTTTTTTGAAACTGATTTGAATTTGGGGAAAAAAATGTATAATTTCTATAAATGATTGAGTATTTATCGTATTAATCAATAATTCACTTTTAGTCTAACTTGTTATTCCACTTCTACAAATAAATGTTTGTAAATATGGAAAATATTTGGATAAAAATTGCCAGGATCGATTTGAGCATGCTAATTTATTATTAGATCTGGGCTGGAATTATGAGTGAATTTTTTAATTCAGAACAGATTTAGTTTAGTTTAGTTTAGTTATATATTAACGTCTCGTTTTAAAGCAACACTAGGGCTATTTTGGGACGGACTTCGTAATTTTGAACTAGGTTCAGATGACGAGGGCGACACCTGAACTGGTACCCCCCTCTCCATCCCACACCAGCGGGAGGACGTTTGGCCTGCCGGATTTAACGTGCAAGAGACCCCCTTACAAGACGGTTCTTCGGTGGAATCGAGCCTCGAACCTGAAACCCTTCGGTTCCGAAGCCGAGACCTTACCACCAGGCCACCGCGGCCCAATTCAGAACCGAATAAAAAAATGAGATATTTTACCATGCATTATTCTTTATTCAGTCACTTTAAAATTCTGAATTTTTATTTGTTGGGAAATAAATACAAAAGTACAAAATTTGTTGTCGAAAATCATTAAAATGATTCTGTGAAATGGATTGCCAGGTGAAAGCGAATTCTATAGGCACGCAATCTTCATTTTTTGGTCTTCGTTTTTGAGTCTATGCTCACTTTAAAGAGAACATATGTATTTTTCAATGCAAGAGAAAATGAAATATGTTGTATAGTAATGGTAGTCCAATAACAAAAATATGGAATGAAATTTTTTTCTAAAATTTGTGATATTATTTCACTACTAATTTATGGTTGATTTTTTAACTATGGAGAAGCTCAGGGTAAAAAAAAAAATAAAGATTTTTTAAAGAATTAATAAAAAGAAAGGAATTCTATTTAGGATGCTTCTGCTTGTAAATATTAATTTTATAATCATCAGATAAAAACATGTTTAGCTTTAAAAATTTAGCTGATTAATTTTAGGACGTTTAATGCATTAGAAAGTGTTTGCATTTAGAGAATATTATGGATAATTCAGAAATGACCTGATGTAATAAATTTACACTTTTTGAAGGCGTTATAGTAAACGAAAAATACCTAAAAATAATTTTTATTTAATAACGAATAAAATAATAAATTTATATTGTTTAATAATTCAAATTTAATTACTTTATTTACGAATAAGTAACATTAAAAGTATTAATAATTTACATATATATGGTTGGAACGGTTCATAATTAAAGATAAAATTACAATTCGCATTCCTGTATTCATTCATTGTAATATGAGATTAAATTAATATGAGCATATTAATATGATGGTCAGAAATTGAACAGCCTGTTAGATCCCCCAGTGTGTTAGATCCCCTTGCACTAAATCATGAATATTTATCCACTTGAGATTTGAATGCTTACCTTCGTCTGTGTCAGCGTCTATCTACTGAGAAGTCTATTACAATATAGGATTATAGTAATTGTAATGATGCAATTCGAGGAATACTGAATTAAGTGCATTATTCTCACTTATATGGAATTACCGTTTAATATTTTGCATTAGGATAGCATTTTCCCTAAGAGACTAATTTTTGCAACTTAGTATTTAACATTCTTATACTTGTTATTAAATATACATATACATGTATATACTTCAAAATATTTGAAAAATGACAGTTAGAGCTATTTGCGAAATAAATAAATTTTTCGTTATTTAAAACACATATAAACTCCTAAACATCCAATAAATTCTCTTTGTAGTTCATTTTACGGTGACCTAGAATGGTATCTGCTTCTCATTTTACTGTAAAAAAGGTCTGATATACTGTTTTAGATATTGACCTTAATTTTTAAAAAAATAGTAGAATACCAGTGTTACGGGTTTAAGCTATATTCTATCATAATTTAATTCGTTACTAGGAAGAACTTTTATTCGTTTTTTGTATCTTGAATGACGTATGGCTCGAGCCGATTTAAGTTTGAAACATATAAATGGACTTAAATTGCAAGTTGTTACTCATTATACGGTATTGAAAAACAGAAGTTATCTATTTTAAATGAAAAAAAAGTTTTTAAATCAAAACAAATATGGATTTCAGTGCGAATATTGTCTTAACTCCTTATTAAGATATTTATGTTTGTTTTCATAAATAGTGAGAGAGTAGTGCTGAAACATCGATTTTGAAAAAATTCTTCTCTTGCAATAACTTACTAGATCACAATTACACAACTTCAAGAAAGAACAATTTACTTTATTTGCAACCTAAAAAATAGAAAGGATATAGACACTAACTATAATTCTTTTTCCAAATTTGTTATTTTTATTCAATATGTATTTTTAAAAATTTAATTATTAATATATTTATTTTAATTGTTAATTCATTTTCTTTTTGCTATCCTGCTCATTTGCTGTTTGTTTTGTTTTTAAAAAATAATAATACAATATTTATTTTTTCTTGTTTTTAATGCTAAATTGTTAGGGCTGCTCAAAATGTTGATTACAGTTTAGTTTAGATTATTTACATTAATATCCCGTTTGAAAAGAGCGTTTTTGAAACGGACTTCAAAATATTGAACTGGAACGAGGAGATGGGAGCGCTCCTTCTTTAAACTTCCGAGCCTCGCTAGTTTACGGTCTAGCGCCCTCCGGACCCACATATGCAGCGGATCTTTATTGGAACCGGGTCTAGGCACGGAAATTGCAAACCTCTGGCCTCGAAGTAGATAGCTTATCCCTAGTCCACCGCTAGCCTTTAAGCTGTTGAGAAGAATGATTTTTGTCACAGTTTTATTTCTCCGAGATCGTGATTTCCTTTTCTTCTCCAGGATTTAATGAAATTTGATTTAAACGGATTTAAAGTTCTTGCTTGGTGGAACAATATATGCGTGATTTGATAATTGTTTTTATTCATGTATAAAAGTTAAAAAAAATATTGTGCTGAATTTTATTGTGACGTCGCGCCACAGTCTGGTGACTTTGGCACACCAGACATTATGGCGAGGAAGGAACGCTTTCTTAGTCCGAGGTCGTCAACGTAATGAGTGTCATTTTCGCGCCAATATGGAGATTAAGTTCCGCCAAGTATCGAACCTGCGAAGTTATGGTTCGTAGGCGAGTAACATATCCATTAGACAAAAGCGATCACCAATATCCAGTGGCTGTTACTGGCTTATTAAGATAGCCCCACAATATTCTCGAAACTGGAGCAGGAAATTTTTGAATTATAGCACACAATAAGTGGCTTAGTGTACAATCGTTTTTGATAATTTCCAGCGTTTCACTGAATAGTTAAAATTTGGTTCATAATTCTATTAATTAATTTAAAAAAGTTTGTTGAATTTCTGCATTATGCTCGATGTAGCAAATCCGTCAAATGTGTTTATCATATTTTACCAATTAAAATTCATTATTTAACTGTTTTTCATGTGCTGCAGGAAACTGCATGCGTTAAATAATTCATAGAGTAACAAGAAAATTGAATTAAAATTTATTGGTATTAATTACAAACTAAATTAGTCAAAGAAAATACTGCAATTTTTATCTTTGAAAATAGTTTTCTCATTTCTCTGTCAAAATTTGTTTTAATAATCTCATTGACGAATTTTAACTTTTTAAATGTATCATATTTAATGAATTAAATAAATTACCAACTTATTATAACGACATTTTGTTTGGATTTAAGTGCACTTGATTCAAATTATACCTATTTATGAAACCTTTTTCCGAACATCTATTTCATTTTCTTATAAACTGTGTAAGGTACACATGGTATGATTAGATCTATTTTTATTCAGTTTTTTCTTCGCCTAATTTTGAGATAAAAATATTCCCTAGTGTTTATGTTGCAGTGTTGTAGCTTTTCTTGTATCTGCCTTGATTAAGAAAAATGCGCTCTTTATTCATTTTTTTCAGTTGGGATGTGAATGTTTTAAATTCTCACAATAATTTATTTAAGTGTTTGAATTATTTTAAAATATTCTCTGAATTTAAAAAAATTGAAATTGTAAAACCCTGTTATAGAAAATACGCAAACAGAGAAATAAATCAAAGGCTATCTCATTTATAATTAAATTAAGAACTGATTATTCTGGATGACATTGCTTTGTTTTCGAACAGTTACTATAGGTTTACTGTCTAAAAGTTTAGTAGGCTTTTCTGAGTTTAAATGATAATAATGCGATGATAAAATTTTAAATGCATGCAGCCTTTTCTAGAAATGATTTAAGAGATTTAGGGCTCAAAATATTCCAGTTTCATGACACAAAGTTTTTTTTTTTTTCATTTTCATAAAAACATTTTTTTTTTGAAATTTGAATTGAGTTTACTTTAGAGAAATGTTAAAAAAAGTTGTTTAATCAAGTTAAATTTAAGAACTGTTTCTTTAACAGACAAATCAGGCTTTGCAATTTGCTAGTTACGTAGTAAGTATTAAAAATCGTTTCAATTAACAGGAACGCTATTTCCTCGAGAGATAACTGAGTTTAAACTAATGTGCCCTCCAGCTCCTTATCGTTTAATAAGCGACAGACGATTTTAGATGTCCCCTGAATTAATATTAAGCAGTTATATACGGATAGGTAGTTATCGTGAAATTTATTACCAGTACAACAGATGAAATTGAATTTTTAACAGATATATAAACTAATTGACTCTGTCGGATATTCTCAGCACATTAAGATAGAAATGACAAAATTTCGTAGTTGAGAAGGAGTTTTAATTATAATAAATACAGTTTTGGCATAATACATAATGCTTCAAATTAAATTATTTTTGTTTCATATCTCTTTACGAGATAAATTGTAGACGTAATACTTTCACACACACACACACACACACACACACACACACACACACAC
>JAPMOQ010026707.1:1798020-1875306 GCA_026543055.1 Argiope trifasciata | reverse complement strand
AATTACACACACACACACACACACACATATATATATATATATATATATATATATATATTTACATTTTATTTATTAAGTTTTATTTTTGGTCCAAGCAATTTTCTATGGTCTGATATGTATACTCTTAAATATGAAAACGTTACGCCCACGTCTTCTCTAGTCAGATTCTTTGTCCTAAATAAGGATATTTTCGTTTGAATCGCCTTGTATTTGCAAACGATATTCATTATTAAATTCATTTTGGAATAAAAAGTTAAAATTTTTAAAATTAATTTTATTATTTATAAATGGTATCACTATATTTTGAAGAATAATTTTTAAATTCATTTTTCGATTTTGAATATAAGTTTATTTATTATTCGAATATAAGTTCAAAAAATCTATAAATGCTGATTAAACTTTATTTCCCAGCTTTTTAAAAATATATTCTTTACATTCACTTTTACTCCCACCCCTAAAAAATAGATTCAGATAAAATGATGTGATTTTTTGCTTAACATTAGCTTTAATTAGAATTCGAATAAAGTTTGCTAATTTATTAAAAATATGCTTTAAGCTGCATGAGCAGATAGTTCAAAGCATGATATTAAAAACCTTAATGCGAAAATAAAGGCTTCAAAATAGCTTTGTCAGTCTTGATTTTGACTGTATTCTGAAGACAGCTAATATATTTTTTATTTTATATGCCTAAAAGATTCTTGAAAGTTTTCAATTTTCTTTTAATTTCATAATATTTTAATAGCATATGCTTTTTACTCATATTTAATTTGGAACTTTTACTTCTTCACTTACATGTTTGTGAAACAATATCAAAATTATATCTCAACTCAAGTACTTTAGATGCTGCAAAAAAATGTACGGATTGTATACAGGATGTTTAAAAAAAACGGTTACAAAATGACGCTTGTAGAGGGCGGTAGAGCCACAGAGGACGTTGCGATACAAACACAATCTGAGGAAATGGGGACTGGCACGTTAACGTGCGGACTGGCATTGTAGGAGACAGTTTACTTTGTCCGTAAATTATTCCAGAAATACTTAACGGTTCCATTTATTTAGCATTCTTGCAAGAGGGTCTGCCAGAAATTCTGAATAATGTTCCGATACCTTCTTCTTGCATACAGCCAACTACCCCGCCACCACTGAACGTAGCAGTATCGACAGGATTTGTTGTGGTCGACTGCTGAATAAGTATTGTCCAACCTTACATTGACCGAACAGTCAAACTAACATTCCTTTCGGGGTAGTAAATAGTTGTCCTTCTCCCCATCTGAACTCTTTCAAACAGTTGGAATGAAACTATCAATGTTTAACATCTTATCCTTCAGGATTGATGTTCTGATACCAATTCCCCGGTGCATTTGATTTTAACTCGCACACAGTTCCAGCACATTTCAGCATTGACGTCCAGAGCACACCTGCAGGCTACTTTTCCTGGCGGTTGGATTGGTCGTGGTGGACCTATCGCATGACAGCGACGATCACTAAAACAGTCTTCCTTGGATTTTTCTTATGGAGATTTTTAAAAGGACTTGTGCATGAAACTCCTGTTATAACGCCGGAAGACTTGTGGCAACGGGATGTGTTCGAGATGCATTTAGTATCTTTCAGAAGATGCGCCTTTTCATGCAACATAGATACCATTCGTGTCTCGATGCATCTGGTAAAAACTTTGTGCATCTCCTGTAGGCTCAACATTTGCCGTGCATTAGTCGCATGTGAATGAGTAATTATGAATAAAACGATCTGTAATGGTTTCGTTTCTTCTGTCTGTATTATGTATTATTTTACACGCTCTGTAGTTGCTCCGGATCGCAGTTACCACCCTATGTTCCTACAATATTTTTTTTTCCTTGTTGTATGACGGATCTACCATGTCATTTTGTCCACGTTTTTTTGAAACACCCTTTGCCTTTACACCCTTTAAAGGTAAGTAATACCTTTAGAAATATGGGCAATATTTTGCATTGTAATTAGTATTTGCTTTCATATACACATCTTAAACCTCATTTACATAAAATCCAATAATTGTATACACAGCCTGAATATGAGCCATATTTAAAAAATACTCATATCTAAATATTTAAACCATTTTATTTTACAGTAGATTTCCAGATTTCTTTTTATATTCTTTGAAAAAAATGCAATCAATATCAGCTTCGTATGCTTAATATAAAACAAAAATCATTGATTATTCATTTTCACCTTTGAATTACACAAATGAATTACATTAATACGAGTTCCATTAGTGATTTCATATTCATATGATAAACTAATCACGAATTTTACCCTAATAACCAATTGTAAGCTGCGCTGTTGCATTGTTTTCACTGTCTGAAGCACTCATATGTCTTGAATATACGTTAATGAAAAAGAAAAATTGTATATATTTATATGTGTAACATCAGTTTGAACGAAAGTTAAAATATGTACATTTACAAATCGTTAGTTAGTAAGTAAATTCCAATTCGAAACATGTCACAGTAGTGCATTGAAAATACTTCAAACATTTAATACCAAATACATAATCCTTACATTGGTATACTATTATTTGTCTAGCTGTCGTAAAAATGTAAATACTCTTTCCATCGTTAAAGTTCATTTTTAATATAGGATAAACTAATCCTTATTTTAAGAAAAAAACTCTTTGTTGGTTATATGCAGATAAAAAATATCTTTACATGAATCGATAAATTTCTGAGAAATTGGAAATAACAGATAAGTGCTTTTAATTCATATTGCTGAAGGCAAAAAAATGCATATAGTTTAGTAAAATCTGAAAGCTCAAAAGTAGTCTGGGAATATTTACTGAGCTCTCGTCAGATGATGAATTGCTGAATTAAGAAAAAGATGCAGTGCCTTTTTTTGAAAGCTTGTTTGAACAGATTGAACAGAAGGAGAGAAAATTGCACTGTGAACTGTAGAAGTTGCTTTTTCAGATTCACCTGAATTTCTTAGAAATTAGAATGGATGAATAAAAAAAATTCCCAGAATCTTTAAATGGGAGAATTCTCAGAAAAACGTTTTTTATTTTATTTTTTAAAACTCTTTTCTATGAAGGGGGTTTTCTTTTAATGTTGAATTTGATATTTTAGGAATTGAACTCACTTTAGAAATCGAATTTATGATAGAAATGATATATATTTTTATTTTATCTATTTATAAATCTTCTATGGTTTACATTGGCACTCATTTATATGTGTGTTATAATTTTAAACATAAAAACCAATTTTAAAAGATTTTGTATTAATTTATGCATGAATCCCAATATGCTTCTCTTTGAGATAAAAATGAGAGTATGCTGATTTTTTCTTTAAGTTAATAAAAGTCAGTGAATTTTTTTGTCTAATGGGCATCATTTTTCTCTAGATGGTCTGTAATTTATTTAAAAGAACAGAAGAATACTTGTTCAAAGCATTCTTTATCACTTATAAATTATATGATTTCTCAGTGTCATACCAAAGAAAAATTATTTCAATTTCATAAATTTCTGACTACCCAAATAATTTTCAAGAAATATAATTGTTGTATTTTTATCTCCCTTTCTTTTCTTTAACTTTTTAAGGTAAAAAATGGAAAAACAATTTAATATTTTTTTTATTTTATTCCTACTAAAGAAAAACATTTTAGTATCTGTCTCATGAACTTTATGCAATTTATTGTAATTCGTGTTTTAATACATCTTATTACGTTTTTTAATAACTATTATCATATATAAATCTAGTTAATTCTAATGAACTCATTGAAAAAGTAGTTAATTTCCTGAATATTATTTAAAATAAATTAATGTCCCATTTTTATATTAAGATTCAAAAGTAAGTTGTGAATTTCTCATACACTTTGTTTATAATTTCTCATATGAAATAACTGAAAAATGTTATTTTCTTAACATGTATTTCCATCAAGGCACAGAAAAGGTGAACTGAAAAGGAATAAAAAAAAAGTACAAATCCCTTTTATGATTAAAATATGAAATATATTCTAGAACGGAACTCATTTATTTCTTTTCTGAGAGACTCTGTTCTCTCTCGTTATTTCGTTTGAGTAGAATCTTAGTAATAATAATTACTTTCTGTTTTATTCATTTTTTGAATAAAAGTAATAGCATTTTAAGGACAAAAATTTATTTATTAATATATTAAAACCGATATGGAATCATTATAAGCAGAGCACTTAATACACTGGAAAAAATTGAAAACAGTTAAACGACTCATTCTTTTTCTTTTAAACTTTCGGAAATTTGTTTGAAGGTGATTTTTCCATATCTGCATTTATAAATAGATAGTAAAAATAAGTGAACAATTTTAATAACCTACATAAGACTTATATTTAGAAATGGAAACATATCCTTATATCACATTGCCATAAAATAATTACGAAATATTAAGCTTAGACGTGAATTCAGCCTGTTTACTGACTCTAGCATATAATCCTTGGAGAATATTTTGGTAATTACTAAATGGAATGTGGTTAAAAGTATTCAATAATCGAATATGTGCAATTTTCAATACTGATTGCATCAAAAATTGAGACTCAGAGCTACACGTGTGATCACATAATAACATACTAACTTTTAATTCATTACGGTTTTGAGTTAACCACGTTCACATACTTCTGCAAATATAAGAGGGACAAATGGTCAACCGTTGTTGGATTTAACTCAAAATAGATGTCTACTCTATAGATATTAAATCTGTGAACAGAATTAAATAAATATAGTTATCTTCATTTCGCAGTAATCATGTTAACTTATATTTGAACAGACAACTAGACAGAGTTTATGTAAAAAGTATGAACTCATCATGTGATAGAAATTTGCAAATTTGGTGTCAAGAATGTATATCGAATTTCATCCTTTTAGCTCTAAGTGTTTTTGATGTATCCTTGTCTTTGGGAGTTTGATTTTTGTCGATGGTATTATAAACTGTATGGTTTACTTGGAAATACTTCGCAGTAATCAAAATGAAAGAGTTAAAAATTTGGGTTTAGATGGAAATTTCATTCCCCCGTAGCACAAAGATCCCAAACAAAATGCACATAATGTCAAAACGTGGTGTCTTTTTGTTGTAAACAGCAGTTACACATACTACCACAGTACCCCGACATCAATACCATTGAATATTCATGCACCATACTGGAAAAAGTGATTCGAAAATACAAAATTGTAAAACAAGTGTTATAAAAAATGGAGTAAAATATCTTCATATTCTACCCAAAATTGGACGAATCGGTTCATTTAGATGCCATCATAAGAGCCAAAATGCATGACACTAAACACTTACATTTTCTTTTTATGCAAATTGTTGCAAATAATTTCATTGGTGTACTCTCAATTTTTTGAGGCAGAAATTTTGTGTATGTTCATTTAAAAGGCTTCTGAAATTTTTCAGTTGAAAAAAGTTTTAGTAGATTTTTCTTTATTTTCACTCTAAATTAAACTATCTATTATGTGTAAAAACAAAACATACTTGGGCTTCTCGGTAATGTGTTATTTATATTGAAAGTCGGATTTTTCGAGTAAAAGTAAGGTGTACTCTCAATTTTTTGAGCCACTGTGTGTGTGTGCGTGTGTGTGTGTGTGTATACACACAATAATTGTTGTTTTAAAGTTAATAAAGTTAAAAGATTCAAAAAGAAATAGTAACAACAAAGCGTAGTGCAAAAACAAACGTGAACATTGCTTTCTCTCAGATTTTAATTATTATTATACCTACCCAAAGAAGAAAGATAATCTTTTTTACTTTTCATCCAACAGAATGTAACTAAGCTTATAAGTAATAGTAGTTTATTAGCTAAATATATAATTTGCTAAGATGCTTTTCCGTAATCTGCGAATTAATCTTTTTGTATATCTATTAAAAATAACTTTTGATCCCGGAAGTATACCATGCATTACGTAGCATAACCACCATGTCTAACCGCCAATTTTAATCTCTCACAATCGGTATTTGATTATGGCGGAGTTTTACTTTTCTTTTTTGCCGATCCCTCGCGGATTATAATATCTACTAGGAAGAGAAATCGTTTTTTAATGGTACTTTACCAAGGACTGATCCTCTAACAGCTGGTATTGAGTTAATCTATTCAGTCATCCGAAAGCTTTATGTCACTCTCATACATGCTTAATGTCACTCTCACTTTCTTTATGTAGGTCCTATTTATGAGTAAAAGACACCTTCTTTCAAGGGTCGTTGATCCGAAAGTATCGTCTGTTAAGATCTGCGGTTTATCATTTTACCTCCTTAAACTAAATATTGATTACAAGTTCTTCTAAAGCTTGTTTTTGAATTTATCTGCAATTTATTAATACCTGAAAATAGCAGCTTCAGCTATCCTGAGGCATTTCTTTTAAATGTTATTTCAATAACTTCTGTTTATCGCTTTCAGTTTTGATTGATTATCGCATTTTGCAACTAAATAATTATATAATTGATAATTATCTAAATGGAAGGTAATAAAGATATTGTTTATTGAATTCCGGTTAGCTTGTTGTTTCACAGAAAGTTCAATAGTTTCTTGCTAAGAAATACAGGCGTTTGTAACCATCTCCATTTCCATAATTATTTTTATTGGAATTAGTTCCATTTCTAAAAGTATTCATATTATATTAATTGGTATTATTTGTTTTGAATTTATTTCTTGCTGTTTAACTCCTTATAAATCAATTGATTGAGGATATTTTCTAAAATAGAATAAAAACATATGAAGGGTGTAAGACTATTTAGTTATTTTTGTTCAATTTCGAATTAAGAAAATTATTGCTTTATTTTCTTATTCACAAACTAGAAATATTTCAAGCAAAATCATTAAAAAAATCTTTAGTTTAAAATGAGATTTATCTGAGTTGACGGATTTCACGTCAGACTAATTGGGAATTTTAAGATTTAATAAGACGTACAAATATAAGCAGCTTGATCAAACTGATTTATAAGCACTTGATAACTGATTTTAATAGATTTTGACAGATTTGATGTAAAAAATTTTGTAATAAATTAAGATATAGGGATACAGAAGTTTAAGAGAGGAAGTTAAGAAAATACTTTTTATCAAATCTTCTTGTCAATATTCAAAATTACTAGATCAGTCCTGATTCAGGCTTATAGTAAATTCAAAATGGAGCGTTGATAAGACATACAACATAAAGGACGAAATAAATCCTCAAGAAGTAACAAATAACATCGTTGAAAATTGAGTCGTACATTTGGTACAATTTTATGATATAAAAATCCTGATAAAATGATGATATTACTAATTTAAGCGATTATCGATAGATCAGTGATTATATTGCCAGTTTTAAACACACAGGCCGAAACTTTTTAACACCTAAAAAAGAGTATTTTATCTTTATTAAACTTCCCTGTATCAAATATTTATTATTCTGTTTATATTTATTGTCTATCAATTTTCATTTCTTTACACTTTAATTTTATTTGTGTTTGTTTAATATATTCCAACACTCTATAACAATACTTCTATAACAGGAAAGAACATAATTATTATTATATTAAATTATTGAATAAAAATGGGAATTGAAGTAGAGACATTCAATCAATGTTTTTATTCTCTCATATTTTCCTTTTTTTTTCTATGTTGTTTATGTCAAAAATTGATACAATGATTTTCTGATAGATTTTTCTTATATTTCCAGATAATAAAGTCAAAATTTGAAAAGATATAGCATTGAACAATGCAAAGAAAACTTATTATTGAAATTTTATGAAAATAAAAGTTTCATAACTTGATAATAAGAAAGATGCAGAAGGTATGAAAAAAAAAGTTCGAACGTAACAAGAAAAAGTAAGCACTATAGTTTCAAAGTTAAAAATTATCACTGCATTTTGAAAAAAAAATGTTTAAGAAACTAAAAAAAATAAGGTAATAATTCGAAACTTAATTATATATCTATTTTAAAAGAATTACAAACATGTGAATATTCTTAGATTTATCTTAAAATATCTTCTTTTTTTATGAGAATTGGAAACTATAAAGCGGATAAATAAAAATTCAGAACTACTGCTTTGATTAAAAAGCTTAATCATTACTTTCTTATATTAAAAATTTTAGTTTAAAATAGATTTAAAATTACTTTTATATTAAAAGTCAAAACGGAGAATTTTTATACATTGAACTTCTTTTGAGATGGTTATATTAATCTATAAAAATATCCATTTATGAAAAAAATAGTTTTAAAAAAAATCATGGTCCCGCTTCAACCGTCGTTCTTTAAGATTTTCAAAGAATTTATTTTAATTCGGAAGTGTCTTGGAGTGTTTGAAAAAAGATTATAAAAAATATTTTACAAAATTTTGTATTTGTAAAAAAGTTAATGTACTTAATGGACAAAGTTTTAAACGCTAAAAAATAAGGAGTGGAATAGTGCCATAATATTTCCTGCCAAATATTTTTGCTGGTAATTTTATAATATAGATTAAAACTGAAATTTCTTTGTAGAAATCTTTCAAGAGTAATAAATGATATTTGTAAAATTCTTAAACTAACCCTATGAACCCTAACCATCCGATATCATACCATTAGATAGGAGCCTAACTCAGGCACTTTGGGACGATTAAAGGAGTTTGACCATCCAAGCGGTTGGGACGTGTTTTTCTGAAAAGCACATCCACTTCGAAACGGGCGGAACAGTTTTTTCGACATGTTCAGTTGTCTCCAAGACGGGCCCAAACGGTTTTTCCTATTTTAATTGAACCATCGAAAAGGGTGAAAACGTGTTTTTTCCTCTGTACCGTCCCCCTCCGTTAATGACTTATTTGGCAATGATCGCTTACTTTATGATAAGACTACCAGGTCGAAGAAAATACCCTAAAAGCGCTTAGCGCTCATAAATGAACTCCATATCATTAAAATGGTTTAGGTGGGCAGTATTTCATGTAGTTTTCAGAAAATTAAGGGAAAAAATTCTTCTCACTAAATTTTACTTATCAAAATAATAACTTAAGAACTTATTCATTAATAAAGCAAAATATTTCTGAACATCCCTTCCCGCAAAATTTTGCTATTAATCAATTTTAAAATGCATTTAATGCCTTCAAAAGTGTAACAAACATGAAAGGAATTTATTTATTTAACTACTTTGAATCAAAATTCACTCAGGATTCGTAATATGAATACATTGGTAAATTTTCTATTTGGAAATCAAGAATGTTTGTTTAAATTTAATTTTTGATGCAAGAATGTTTCAATTTTCTTTTTCATTTTTTAAAATAATGCATTTCATGGTTTTTTTTTTGTTTTTTTTTTGTTTTTTCGTGTAAGTCTTGCAAGGAATCTCGTGTTTTAATTTAATTCTCCGTGTTTAATTTAATTTAATTTTTTGTGTTTTATTTAATTTAATTCGCTGTAATATAAATTTATATAACAGCTTCTGAATAAAAAATTGAAATAAAAAAGCTGTAATATAAATATTTATATTACAGCCATACTATTAAATTAGCTTTTTGTAAATTGCGAGAAGCAAAAATCACCGAAAAATTAAATACACATAAACAGCTGGTCCTAGATTTATAAAATTTGGTACGTTCAAACATGACATGAAAGTATTATTTCTTCTTAAAACGACAAACCCTTGTATATTGAATCACAAACATATCTTGTATCATGGATCACTAATCCTAGATAAATGATGTTAATTATCATGTTATGATATAATGCAATGACCAAAGAAGTGAAAATGTGAAAAAAATGAAGTTTAAAATAAGTAACTCAGTTTACGTGTGATGAGAGAAAACTGAAATTTCAATCAGAGATTTGTGTGAAATATCTAATGTTAAATTTACGGCATTAATTCAATTTTTGACAGATTTTAAGACCCCTCGGAAAAGGAAATTCAAATAGGATATTCCATACAATATGAAAAAAGAAGAGCTTTTGTTTAAAAAAGTACAAGAATAAAGTAGTAAAAGGGAAACATGACTTAAAAAAGATAGTGTGCTGCCTGTGAGTTTGGATTGTTCAGTAATAAGATTCGAGTTGTCTAATGGAACTTAAATACAAACAGTTAAGGAAAATATTTGAGAGTATATTAAAAAGACAGGATACAAAATTATCTATTAAAAATTTAAAGGCTAAATTTGTAGATGGCAAAACTTTCATTCCTAAAAATATTGATACTTCAAGACATAATTAAAGTATCAATCAGACATAATCAAAATTAAATCATCTTCCTTCCTAATCACATTTGCATTCCGGGCTAAAAAATACAAATAATACTATAATCCGAATTGCGATATCTTTTTCTATCTTGCATAACATGCGTGATGGATATATGAAATTACAAATTTATTTTCAATAACTATTTTAGTTTAGTTTTTAAAGTAATAAAAAACAAAGTTGAAGGATGTTGCATAAAATGGGATATTTTAGTTATAACAAAAATGTAAATTGGAGATTTTTGTTTTCGTCACAAAAAATATGATCCAAGGTATGTCAGTCTCTCCTGTATTATGAAGAGTTTCATGTCACGTATCTCAATTTTCGATAGCGGCAGAATATTCTATTTCCGATCTATAGTTAAAACTGAACAAAATAAAAGAAAATAAGATATATTTTGCCTACAGAGTTTCTACATTTTAAAAAAGACGATGAAAAAATGATATTTTTGTTCTCAAAGAGAGGAATAGCATATTTGTTGCTATAGATTTCTAGAAATTTTTGAAAATTAAAAATTTAATATTTTGTAGTGCCAAATGGAATAAAAATTAAATTATAATATTAATGTACACTAAATTAGTAACTGTACACAAAATATTTGTGCACTAAATATAGAGTGTATTTAAAAGAAAAGTTAATGATTTGAGAATTTTTTCGTTACATACACAACTGAAATTCCAAAATTCAACAACAACACAAAACTTTGAATGGATTTTTGTTGTTGTTAAAGTATTTAACATACCAAAACTAACGCACGTATTTTTAAATGAATTATTTGCACATTTTTTAAACAGTATCAAGCTTTTAAATACATGTTATTATTGTATTAAACATTTTTTAAAAATTTTATTTCTAGGTTCTTAACATTTTCTTCATTTTTGCACAGTTCACAAATATTATGTTGGTATGATATTCGAGTAAACAGTGCTAATTTAGCAATGCTTATTAATGAAATAATAATTAGTTTTATTAGTAATTATTTTTAATTAAGTGTTTATTCAGAATAGATGCCATAATTTTGAAAGGAATCGTTAAAAATGAGATTAGATTATTGTAAACAGAATGATAAATTCGAAAAAAACTCTTTCCAGTAATATTTGTCGCAAAATATTAAGAATTTCTTATGAATACTGTAAATATTTTGGTAAGTTCCATATATTTCTATATGATCTGTTAATTTTCAAGGTCCACTGTTTATAAAAATCATTCTAATATTTATATAAGAACTACAGATTTCAGTTTTTCAGATTTTTAAAGCAGTTAGCATAACTTTACTACATGCATAAAAAGAAATAAAAATATTTTTAAAAGAATGTTTGGAAAAAATTATTATTAACTACAAAACAATTTATCTCAAGAGAGGAGGAAAGGAGTTTAAAATCATTTTTTTATGATAACGTTGAAGTAAACAAAATACGAATTTTATTATGTGGAAAGAAGGTGCAACATAGTAATAAATATCAAAAAATTGTGTTATGAAAAAGAAAATTTTTTTAATCAAAAGTTTCTAAAATTGTTATTTATGCTGAAACAAAATTGTAAAAGCTTGAGGCACATTGAAGATTTATATAAAAGGATTAAGTTACAATCGCATTTAAAATATATTTCATTTTTTATGTTATGAATGTTTAGTAATTTTATTGTTTCTTATTCTAGGACTTTTAACACTTTTAACTTCCAATAACTCATGCTTTTAAAATTTTTTTTTGATTTTCAGATATTTGATATATTTTTTTCTTTTATAAAATACTGATTTGCATTACTTTAATTTATTTGTGTTTATTATTTTATAACTTTTTTTGTCTTGTAATATTCATTGTGAATCAATACATACGTTAATTAAGTGTGGCCATGCCATCAAGATCAATAAACCGCTATTCGAAAACAGCTTATTTTCTTTAAATTGACGAATATATTTGAAATAGTCATATGCCACTTCACTACGGAGGAAATCATTTTTATCAAGATCTTTAAATTCGAATAAATATACAGTGTGGTTGTAATTAAAGTTTCACTTTGAAGTTGTCATAAAATTAAATCTATTGAACCAATTGTTATCAAACTTGGTCAAAATTTAAAGGACAGCATGGGAATTTCTTTTCCTCCTAAAAAAATCAATAGCTCATTATCTGGGAAGGGGGAATGTCATTGTATGTTATATTGTTAAACAAAATAAGACATGATACAACGACATGTTCATAACATTCCTCTTTGATATGTTAAGAGTTAATAATGAGAATGCATTAATACGATGTAGCTTACTTTCAAAAAATGGTGGAAGCCGCATTGAGCATGCTTTATAGAACGCTTCAGAAACGATTAAATCTATTTTAAACCTATATCTTCTTGTTTTAATTTGTTTGGCAGTATTGCATATCACCAATATTGCATTTTTTCTCCTGGTGGTCAGTTTTTGAAGTTTTGTTGTTGTTGGAGGACATTTCTATGGCCTCCTTTAAACTATTACCAAGTTTGATAACATTTGATCCTGTAATTTTTCTTTTATAACTATTTCAAAGTATTACTTTAATTATAACCACCCTATACATTACAGTTAAATAATTAATCTATTTATTTAATATCCTACTCCGATAGAAAATATTTAAGTGTGCATTAGTAATATTCGAATTCCAATGACAAGTTTTAATAATACATTTATAATAATCTAAACCTCCCAAAATAATAAATGTTTTCAAATAAAATTTATACTTCAAAATAAAACTGAAAAAATATGATGTTCTAAGCGGAGAACTCAAAATGAATTGGGATTTTAAATTCATTTACAATATAATTCAGCTTTCTCTAAATATCCAAAGAGTTCTTTCTAATGATTACATTGTGTCCAAATTCCCCAAAAGTTTTCTAGATTTTCGATAACATATATTATTTCCTAGTATTTTCTCAATTAAGGAAATGAAATAGTGATTAAGCTATTTACTTTTTATTTATTCTAAATTTTTAGTATTTAATATTACTTTATTTTCTACAACTAATATATTTTAATGAAATTTTATTGTAGAATTTAAAAATTAAAAACTTTTAAAACAATTTCTAATTGATGGCTACATTTGTAAAATGAAACTTTAGCTAGTTATAACTAAGAATTCATATCTTATTAAAAACTCTATTTTCATCGGGAACCAATAACTATTCAAAGTTTCAGAACTTTAATACATAAGAAAGTTCTATTTTTTTAGCAAAGGATATGCAAAATTATGAAGAATTTGATTAAAAAAAAATAAGAACAATTCACTGTGAATACACAGCTGTGTTGCAGCAGTTGTAACTCATTTTATTCCCATATACACAAATAATCATTTATGAAAATGAAATTTGAATTTGTAAGCTCACTATCGTAAGGTTCAAGACCTGTCTCTTTAATCCCTTCTTAAATAGCTTTTAAAAATTCTTTCACATACACATTTATATACGTGTATGTAACCACAAACTGGCTACTCCAACCCGCTTCAAGGCATACGGAAATATTTGAAAGACCGGACCGCCACTACTGCAGATTGTGTGGAATCCTAAGGGCCATCACCGGCCACTGCAAAACCCTCCCTTAGGGAAATGCCTCCCGTCATCGATAGGAAGAGATAGATTCCAACCTTTTTGTGTACCCATCAGAGTAACGTGAACCAGCTACCAGATCGGAATCATTTCATTCTCAACTTCAAGGTGTTTCCACTCGTAATACTCCATATGTGTATGTAATAATTTCAGTTAATCCTTGTTCTAGAAATTATTATTCTCAAACCTTTTGAACTCAAGTCTCACTTTAACTGCTGCGTTTCACGGGTAATTTTTCTAATCTAATACGCTCTGTAACCGAATTGCTTTATCTTCAAAATTCTCATCCAACAATTTATAAATTTCAACAATTATCACATGGTTCCTTTATCCTGTTTCCAACAATATGGTTTGTGGCGATGCGTAGTCATTTTTCAATCGAAGACATCATGATAATGATTACAAATTTAGCTAATTCAGTCGTTATCACGACGAAATAAAATATTCTATAAATACTTCCAAACTCTTTTCCTATTCCATAAAAAATATTATTTCACATATATAGAAAATTTTGATAGAAATATTATCGATGTTTACAATTATCAAAACTTCCTGGGGCATTTACAGCGTTTCTTTGTATATCTGTATGCACATAGATAAGAAAACATAAGAATTCATTGTGTTTTTATCAAACACATCTCTCATTTCTTTAATAAATACTTCGTTTAGCTTTTCGGAAGCTTTATTGTCATTTCTTTAGTTAACATTATAGCCTTAGTTTGAGCAACAATAGAAGGCAATAAAATAAAATATTTTCCATAAAATAATGTGTTTGGGTCCTCTTCTTTCTGCATATTCTGATAGGAAATTATTTTATTGCTGAGATCGATGATATGCAATAAACATAAAATAAAAATTGTTTAAAATGTGTTTTTTAAGCAACTAATAAATGTTTCCGAAAATATATTAAATTTCAAATTTGCAGTTATGAAAATAGAATGTATTAAGATAGTTTACAGACGATTTCAAAATCTGATATTCTCCTAAGCTTAACTATAAATCACATGAATGCGTCTTCTAAGTTATATTAAATATTTCTATTGCTTCTTTTCTTATTATTTTGTATTATAATTTCCTTTTTTAACTGAACGAAAGCCGTTTTTCTAGCATTCTTTTTACAAATTATCTATAGATGTTTCATCTTTCATTATTTTTTGAAGATTGCATATATATTTATTTTAATAAAAATTCATTTTGTTTCCTAATAGATTATTTGATATAGATTATCTTTATAATTTCTAAGAGAAGGTTAACAACAAGGTCATATAAATTATCAACGTCTGTTATCGTCTGTTATTCGTTCGTAATTTCAGATTATTAATTATGTGACAACAAATTCTCGAAATAATGTTTTATTCGACATCATATTTAGCTTAAAACAGATTACCTTGATAAAATCAACAGAATATCCAACAAGTATTTTCATGAAACGCACTTTGAAAATTTCTTTCTTTTCTTTTAATCATTTAAATTTTTTTCTGTCAATTTTTTTCATTTAACAGCGAATACTGCTTAAATTCATTTATTCAGTTTTCGTCGAATTCATGAAATGTTTTAACTTAATTTGAACTAGGATACACACCAAAAGCCTTAAGGATATTTAATAATCCTAAGAAATTTTCGTTAAAATGTATTGCAGACATAAGTACCCCTAATCTGAGAATTCAAAGAAATGTTTAGGTACTAATTTCCTCAAAACGCTGTTAAAACTCTCATTGACATCTAGTGTTTTTCTCTGTCAAATATTCTCCGTATTTGAAACTACATTAGTATTTATACAAATTTGTAACATGTTTTGGGGGCATTTAAATCGGTATTTCTTGTTATTTAAATGTCAACTTCCGGTTTACCAATCATTACAAAAATATTAATATCTTGACTAATACTGAGACAAAAGTAAACCTGTTTTAGATAGCTCAAAGACTGGTCTTTCCTAAAAAATGAATTTAAAAAATGTCATCTTTTGCGAAAATTGACCTTTTTAACGTGTTCGGATACCTTAATACTTAGTATACAAAATCCCAATGCTCACTTTTCCACATCCACTAAGAGCAGTTTGTAAGAAAAAAAGCGATGATGGAAAAAGTTAGTTTATCAGCAATTTTGTTGAAATTTTCAGAACTCATATGCTGTTGAAACAGTTTTATCCTCATAAATATTATTTCATGTAACTTTAAACCCTTGTGCCATTATCTAGACATAAATATAAAAAAAAAATTCCTTTAGACTTATCTTTGCATTCATATCCATCCTAAACTAATGAGGAATGACTTATGTTCAAAAAACAAGTATATGACATGGCATAGTAGTACTATTCTAAATAGTTCTTTTGTTAATTTGGACGTTATATAAGGTATTCATGTTGTTCAGTTTTAAGAAGATTCGAAAGATGATGAAATGAAACCAAGGAATTATCTTCATTGGTTTCATATATGTATTATGTAATATATTAATAACAAGCTTTTTGGAATAAAATCCATATTTTATAATTTTCTCATATGATTATTTGGTAAAAAAACTAGCAGTTTTATAAATTATGTGGATGTCCTAATGTTGGATGTTTTTCTAAAATGTGCAAGTTTTAAAATCTGTTTTTTTTCTGCAAAGAAAGATTCGATTGTAGTTAAAAATATGTTGAAGAATTAAAATTATTTGATTGAAATTTATAACAAAAATGTTAAAAAATTCACAAAGCCAATTTGTCATAAACGTATGTTTACTGTTTGAGGACAAACCTCTTTAAAAAGAAAAGAATATTGATTTGTAAGTAAAAATGACTAAATAAAAATTTTAATGATGTCTAAACCATTAATGCATTTTAATCATTATTTTTAACTTCTTGCAAAATATTGTTTGCAGATAGTAAGGGATTATTTTGTTTGAGTTTCATTATTAAGATATTAAATTATGCATTATATGTAAATTAAAATAAGAAAATGTTGCGTAATTTTTTTCTCCTTTCTATGAAAGAAGTTTTGGCATAAGAGAAAATAAGAATCAATTACCATAGATTTTTGCCAAATGTAATTGATAAAGTGTTTGCATTTTCTAGATTAATGTGATATTTCCGTAATACAATAACGATTCAAAAGTGGCCATGCGTTTTTTAAACAAAGATGAAAATAATGATGTCTCATTTTACGTCCGTTCACTATTTCAATAATATTTGATTATTAATTGACTACAAACAAAGCAACTGTAACTGTTAGGACCTTGTACACTTTTGACCATTATTGTTGATCATAATTTACCCGATTTTAAGTTACAGTATATATAACTATGCTAGAGATTTCGATAATTCTTGTTCTATAAATGGTTTAAAAATCAGTTTAAAACAATCTTTTTCAGTGTTTAAGTTGACTAAAACTCACACATTTTATTACAAAAAATATTTTTAATTGTTATTTATCAAATAATTAAAACGCTGTAAAATTTTGTTTTTGTCATGAAAAATGATGAACTATTTATTAGATGTTTTTATATGTTTTGTAAAATTAAAATATCAAGCATTGTAAACAAATATGAATATAATTACTTGGTTAATACTTTAATTATATTAAATATATAATTTTCATAGTTTTTATTAAATCTTAAACAGCACAGGTATTAAATTTATGAGCATTTTCAAACCAGACTAATTATATATTTGTTATTATGTAATGCCATTCTATAATGTAATAATATTCAACAACTTTTTTCAAAAATATTTATAATCAACTGGCTTTTGAAACTGCATTTTTATTCATCTCAATCAATATGATTTTTGCTTTAATGAGTAAAAATAAAACTTTTAGGATACAAATCTTAATTCTGCATCAAAGGCAATTGCTGGGTACATGCTAAACGACGTTTATTTCTCTGATTATTTAAAATCATTTTGCTATATTTCTAAAAATTTGTCTAAAACCAATGACAATAGAAACTAATTATTTTTGTTTTTAAAACCAGGATTAATGATGGTATACAACGCTTACGTTTTAACTAGAAAGGTAATTGATACTTGTTAGATGAAAAATAAACCAAGGTAAGGAATATGAATAAATATATGGTATGTGAAATAAAGGTGCTTGAATGTTCACGATTTTATTAAGAATAATTCGACTTATTGTTAATAATAATACTCAGCCCTCAGATATATTACTTTTTATATCCTTGGTTAATAGTTAAGATTTACTGACAATATTAAAAGAGTTTGTGTTATTTTCGTGATCGAAGAACTGGGTTCGAGATAATGAAGCACGTAAACATGATTAATTAAAATGGATTAGGCAGTCACTTGTCATTGAAAGACTGTTTTGTACAGTTGAAATATAATTATTATTTACTGATGTATTTTGAAAAAAGTAAATTCTTAGTTCACAGTGCTAACTATTAAGATTTCGTTTCAAGATTAAGGGAACAGTGGACTAATAGGCACTTTCGCGAATTATTTGGTTAGGATTATGAAATTTTTTATGCATGTGTATTAAAATATAAATATGCCAAATGTCTTTAAAAACTTTTAAAATGAATTACATTAATTGTAAAAAAAAATAAAAAAAGTATAAAATTAAAAATAATCCAGGTGATTTTTAATTTTTTCTATTATTTTGTCCTTATTACCCTAGATGGATTTATTTGGAACAAAACTTTATTTAGAAATATTTTTATGTCCACGTACAGAATTTTAATGCCAATTTTACGTTTTTCTAAACTAAAACTGACTTTTAATTATCTGAAAAAAACTCGAAATATAAAATGCCTACAAGGTTTTATTTTAATATTTAATGGAAATCTTTACTATCAATTTCATTTGATTTCTTCAAAAATTAAGACAACCCGAACATTTCAAAGATGTTAAATTCTAACAATCATATCATTTTGAGAAAATTGAAAATCTTTAAAATGAACTTTATTCCTCCTAGTCTTTACAATTTATTTTATTAAACAATATAGTTTATAACACTCTTATAGTTGAATATAAATAAATATTTTGTAGATGAAAAGATAAAAAATAAAAATGCACGTTTTCGTTCGCTTTTGGTTATTTCAAAGACCACTGTGCTCTATAGCAGTCACTTGTCATCGAAAGCTGTTTTGAGGCATTTAATTATAATTATTCTTTCCTGAAGTATGTGTTCAGTAGATAAGTCAGAAGAAAGTTACGTATGTAATACTTTTCATTATTACATTTTATACGATTCTATTACCTGTATATATAAAAAATAAAAAATGGAATTTCAAAATTTCTTTATTTGTCATATTGTTTATATAACCTGCGCAAATACTCTGCTTATCAACACAAGATTTTACTTTGCTAAATAATTTGAAATTTTTAGATACCTGCATTGTTTTTTAAAAAAAAGGTAAGTGGAAACCAAACATTCAGAATTTATCGACTGCATTTGAAAGTAAATTTTATTTGATGTATCGAACCTGATTACTTTGTTGGTATAAAAACAATATGAATTGAATTAATGTTTGCAATTAAAATATTATATTTTTATTGCAGAATATGAATACATTCTCTGCACATATAAAAGAATCTTGCTAATACTAGCATTCAACCATTATAATAGCGATTATATTAATATGAACATATTTATATAATCAAATAGGTAACATATTCGACAGCCTGTTAGAAACCCTTGCATTATATCAACCTTGCACCCTGGCATTAAATCATAAATATTTATCCACTTTAGATTTGAATATGCCCTATTATCTGAGAGAGTGTCTGCTGACTAATAAGTATACTGACAATTGGAATCACAATAATTGTAATGATAGAATATGTAAACTACAATATTGAGCATAAAATTCTCAATTTTAAGAAATCTTCGTTCAATATCTTATAACAGCGTTTCAATGTTTGGTATAAGAATGTTGATTTTAAAATTTTGGGCTCAAAATTTAGTTGTTATTTATAAAATCTATGAAACTTTTGACAAAAGTGTTAGTTGAACCTTCTTAAAAATTCATTGAACTTTTGCTTTATAATAAAGCGAAAAAATATATAAATTTTGGTGTATCTACCCTTATTTTACTCCTTACAATAACGTAACATAGTTACTGGTGTTAATTTAATTGGAAAAAAATAATGTGCAATTTTCGAAACGAATCTTCTTTTTGTGACAAAGCAAAGAGACGTTTGCCATTATAGAGTAAAAAAAATAAAAAACCCTGACCATTATTATTAATTCACTCCAGATGTAACACGATATCTATTATTCATTGACTGATTTTAAATGTGTGCGTTATTTTTACATCACGTACGTACAATCTAACCAACTGTTTAACAAGACCTCTTTGTACTTACTCTAATAACAGATATTGGTGGTAATCAAAATTGTGAGATCATAAAGTCTATCATTATAAGTAAAAGAAGTTCCAATTGAATTCTAACAAATCATACTACAGGTTTGTTAAAAATATCTTAAATATTTAACATCAGTATGAATGCTAATATCAGTTTGAAGGTATGTTTTCTTTTACATCTGTAATTTATGATGAAAGTACTGTATTATAGCGATTTTAAATTAGGCTCTGACTTCTGAATTTTCTTTTCAGTGCATAATAAATTGATCTATTTTAATGTTGTTTTAGAAAATACTATTTTGTAGATTATAAAAAATAAAATTAAAATATTCAGCAATCATTTTTTTACTTAAGTATGTAGAAAATTTCTAAGTTAAAAGTATTGGTAATTGATATTAATTTTTAAAAAATTATGTTAAAAGTGATTTTTCAAAATTTGAAAACATAGAAGATGTTTTGATTCTCTTCATAAAACTATCGTCAAATGGTGAATTACAAAATTTGGGGAAGAACTAAAGAGTCTGTTTTAAAAGTTCATTTCAATAGAATGTGAAAAAAGAAATAAAAATAGCTTTTTCATCTGCACATAATTCATTTCAAAACAAAATTAAATTTTCTCTGAAAAAAATAATTGTTGCAACTATTATTGGTCACTGAGAAAAGAGATAGTAACTATTATTATACATCATTATCATCTCCGGGATAAATAATATTTGAATTCCAGGGTTTATATTTCAGTAATTGAATTTCTATTTTATTTTATCCCGCCTTTTAAAGATATTTACATCATACATAGATTTATAGCTTTTTCATCTGCACATAATTCATTTCAAAACAAAATTAAATTTTCTCTGAAAAAAATAATTGTTGCAACTATTATTGGTCACTGAGAAAAGAGATAGTAACTATTATCATACATCATTATCATCTCCGGGATATTTGAATTCCAGGGTTTATATTTCAGTAATTGAATTTCTATTTTATTTTATCCCGCCTTTTAAAGATATTTACCTCATACATAGATTTATGTGTAAAATAACATCTTAGAACGTAACTTTGCCAAATAATATTTTGAGGATTGGATTGGATTTTGGGATCTGTAGGTACATAAGCTATGTCTGATTATACTGCGCCAATGATGTTTTGAACAAGGAAAACAAAATAAAAAATGTTCTGAAAATTCTCATAAATGAAAAAAATTCTTTATATTTAACAATAGATAAATAATTTGAATTTATGGTAAAAGTGTAGAATAGTGTGCCCCTTGCTGCGCCAAGGATGCCAAGTCGCCAACAAAGATGGCGGACAAAATAAACAAACTGTTCCGTGGAATAGTTACGGTTGCCCTTTCCCGCCTTTTTATTTAAAATGTTTAACTAATTATAATTATTTGTTTAATACTGCACCGGGCAGTATATTTTAGCTTTAAAAAAACATCCTAGGGCTTCGCTTTCATACGGAGCGGGAATGCAGTAGCTTCGCTAGCAAATTGAACAAATGGACGGTGTGGATTAAGGAATAGTGCATAATAATATTACAAGTAAGAATAAATGATGTTATAGGAACGAATATTATGCAGAATTTTTAATATTTAATGTACTTACTTGCTTTATTTAATCTTTTCATAAACACTTCATAACACTCAAAGCATTCTTTCCAAGCCTCATCAACTCATAAAAAATATTCCAATCCCCCTTCATCCATTCAGAGGTTCGAAATAGTGCCTACCATCCCAACTACCAAACATCCACTCCTGTACGATTGCAGACATAATAATATTTCGCGGGAACCAAACGTTGGAACACCAAAAAAATTACGAGAACTGCGAATAATTCCATGGCAGACTTCTTTGAATACGATTTGCGAATTTGCATAGTGATAATTAAAAGTGTGAAAACGAAAAAATTTTGTAAATATTAACACAAAAAATGAAATAAATGTTATTTTAATTAATATTAATTTTATTCTAAACTTTCTTTGTATAATAAATTTTAAATTAAATAAATAAGCAAAATGTAAATCATCTGAAATCGATATTTTAAATATTAAATGTATTATAAAACAGTTGTAGTTCCTGAACAACTCAACTATTATAAAAAGTAGTAAACAAAACAGAATTAGGGTTACTGTAAGAAAGTTCCGTTGGGTTACCATATTGGCGATAAACTCGGGGGCACACCGTGCTACACTTTAACCGAATTTATTTATGTCATGAATTCATTTAAGCGTGATGTCTGATAAAAGATGCTAAAAATATCTATACACCTTAGATAGACATTTTATTCTATTTGCAGTTTTTGTAATTTAGTCATTTAGCTCAATATGATTAATTTTCTTTTTCTTTTTAAATGCCCGTGCACATAATTTGGTATATATTTGGATGCATGTTGAAAAGTTAAAATGTGGGTATTTTATAACATCCTATAAATAAAAGCAATGGATATAAATAATATTTGTATTAGAAATAACGAAAAATAGACTTTCCAGGTATATCTGATTTTTCCTAGCATTAAGAATTGTTGAAAAGCTGAACACCTTATAAATAAAAGCTTCTATATATCATTGTAGATATAAAAGAGAAGACATATTAGTGACTGTCTGTCTCGCACGAAGGCACTCGGAAAAGAGAACTAACTTACTGGTCTGCCGTTACAGCAACACTGACGGGAACTGTGGTTGAATCCTAAAGGCCATCACCAGCCATGGTACAACACTACCCGAAGGAAGTACGTTCCTTCATCGATGGGAGGAGTCAGCCACTTTTGTGTACCTACTGAGTTAGCGAGTTTCAACCTCCATGCCGGAAGCATCTTATCCTCAATTACGAGATGCCCCCCCCCCCCCTCCCGAAGGATATATATAATAGAGAAAATTAAAATTGAGTTGCCAATTTTATATTTGAACTACTAATTATATTTTTTATACAATTTTAAACATCTTAAAGCTTGTTATGGCACATTGAGTGCAGGTTTTATTCTATGAGAGAAAAAGAAGCAAAGTTGAATGTATTAAATTAAATTTTTCATTTCTATTTAGAAAATGAAACATTCTTAAAGCCAGCAGGAAAAGATGTGCTATTCTATTGCTTAAAAATCAGATAATATATATTCAGCTATCAAAACATTAATACTTACCCATTGAATTATCATTCATTCAAAAAAATGGAAGAATAATCTGTTAAAGTTTTATTGCACCTTTTATCTCTCAAAATTATCTTTCATTTGTCAACTTTAAAACCGAATTACGTTTTTTCCTCCAGAATTTTCGACTTCTTTCTTTCCGAAATAATGAACCTAATTTTTATATTTATGTCCATTATTTTTAAATGCTCAAATAATAGAATCCTCATTGTCGTTGATTAAAAAAAAAATAAAAAGTTTATTTCAGCATATATTCTCATTAAACCTCAATTATGTAGCAAAATTTATTGTGCTTATTTTTCAAAATTCATTATTGTGTCTTTATAGTTTTCCAATTTAGTATAATAGCACAATTAGGCTTGGTAAAATAATTTAAATAAACTTGTTAATTTCTGGATAGTTTATATAACTCTTAATCGGAAATGTTCATATTAAATTATTTTAAATATGTTTTGAATTCTTAGTCTGAATTTCTCAAAATACTTGCTTACAATTCGACACAGGACATAAATGAAGTTATGGATTTTTTTTAATTCCATCAATTGACGACTTGTATCAAATCTTGATTGTGAAAATAAAAATTTAAAATAAATAAAAATGTAACTTATTTTTAAGATGAATAAAAAAACTTTTATATGAATAAAATTTTAGCAGAATTTTCAGACAAGAATTCCTTTATATCTATTCTGAAATGCAGACTGAATAGAAAATGAAGCCTCTCGAAAATTAAAAATTTAACCTATTTTTAAAATAAATAAAAAAACTTTTTCATGAATAAAATTTAGCAGAATTTTCAGACTAGAATTCTTTTATATTTATTTTGAAATGCAGACTGCATAGAAATTGAAGCCTTTCGAATTATTATCAGAAATTTTTTTAAATAAAATTCTTGACAAAATTATGTAGCTTTTTGTGTGCCCAGTTAATACATTATTTTCTCACACGGGCAGTTAAATTTATCCCTTTCTTTGTGAATTGGTACAAATGCTGTATTAACATAATATTTTCATCTGTAACCTTAGCAAATGGCGTACTATTAAAGACTAAAATAGCATCAGACTACATTTATTTAACCTGTTTCTCCTATTCTCATTTATTTATGATTGGCCTTGGTCAAGAATAATATCATAAATCTTGCTGTCATCTAACCGTTTTCACGATTGCGATTGGACCATACAGTTCTTGTTGAAATATTATATGAATTGGTATATATCTTTGCATTTGATGTTTTGGTGTGTAGTTTCAAACTCTCTGTAATTTGACATTCCAATAATCTTTTGGTTAATCAGTACCTTTTTTGTAACTTTACCGTTAGCAAAAAAAAAAAAAAAAAAAAAAAAACAATATTATTTTATGCCACATTTATTTCACCACGAAAATACACACGTGTACACATGAACATTGAGATGGTTTATAAATGAAGAGATAATAATCAATACAATATCAATTTATGTGTCATAGTGAAAATTTGCATATCTTTAAAGTGAAATACACATACTCGACAATTACTTTAACCATGTCATTGACTGGTTCACATCATGAACATGAATTTAAACTAATGAAAAATGCACGTGAATTAAAAACAAAAATTCACATTCACAAATTTTGCACTGATTAATTTTTACAAGAACAGTTCTAAATAGATACATCAGAAGAGCATTAAAGTTGATACACTGGACTTGTGAAAAGACTCTAGATGCATTATCAAACTAATTTGTGGGTCAATTGACATTATTTGTATCATGATATTTTAATGCCTTGCTGTTACTAAACTAGCAACTTGAATGAATTGGTATAGCAATCACAATTTAATTGGTAACGTTTCTTCAAATGAAAAAGTTGTTGCCTTTCTAATATGGTAGCGATTTTCACTTCATTTTATTAGAAAGCTGGATATTAATCGTTCACTAGATCAGACTTATTGCACTTATTTATAAATTTCTTTCTTCAATTGTGAAGACACACAGAAAGCTTGCCTTTATAGAAAACAATCCAACTTGGCGTACTTTGAGAGAAAGTCAATTTTAGTTGTTTTATGGTGCCTGAAGTTTGCTGAAAATTGCCAACTCCTGTTTGCTGAACGAATTACAGTATGCCTCGTTAGTATATGTTACGTATGTCTCTTTAGATAAAAATCGCAATGTATTAGAGAGAATATTCTTATTGTTGAATATTCTTTGTCAGGACTTTTTTTGAAATAATCTTAACCAACCCATATGCATGCAAGTTAAGTCAAGTTTTAGAGTATATACAAGTATTTTTGATCTAAAATGTGTTATAAGTCACACTGTATTTAATTTCGTTGCTCAAGTGTTCATTATTAAGATATTAAAAATATTCAAATAGTTCTTCAGTTTTAATATTTATTCATGAATATAATTATGAATAAAGTGCAATAAACTCCGCCAAGTGACTAACGTTTTAAATTAGACAACTCTCCACTTCTTATGTCGAATTATCATTAAAATTAACATTGTTGCTATAGGTTTTTCGCATACAATGTTTTAACCAGAATTATTCATCTAGAGCTGATAAAGAGTCCAATATATCAAAGTACATAAATCCTGAAATACACTGAAGTGATGTAGGAATATATATAATAGTACATTTTATAGTGCAAATTGAATAGTAATGCTTTAAATAGAAGTACACATGTATTTCACAAATACTTTCCCACAAGAGCTATTTCAACACACCATAAACATAAATATGCCTAATTGAAAAACCACTTGAATTAGAAAACAAAAGTCACGATTACAAATTTTGCACATAAATATTTCTAGATATGTATATATATATATATATATATTATTAGAATATCAATAAAACACCACAGAATGCATATATATACTGGTATAATATCAATGAAACACTACAAATATACACTGGTCGAATATCAATGAAATACTACGAAGTAATATGGATAGAATAACAATGAAATACTACAAAGTAAATATATATTGGTAGAATATCGATGCAATACTACAAAATAAATGTATACTGGTAGAATATTGCTGAAATACTACAAAATAAATATATATTGGTAGAATATCAATGAAATATTACAAGATGAATACATATTGGTAAAATATTAATTGAATACCACAAAGAAAGGAAAACATTACAGTAACATATCAAAGCATGAGAGGTGTTCAGTGTGTTGAGCTTCTTCAAGTTAACTATGTTGATATAAGCTCAAGTAGAAACGTGTTATTGTTTGTGTTTAAAAAAATCAAAAATCAACAAAGTGTTTTTTTTTAATAAAAAATTATACTTTTAGAACTCGCTAAAGACATTTAATGAAACAATTTATGCAAAATGTTAAATCATATGTGATATAAGAGAGCAGTCGGTTACATTAATTACAATTTTCAAAGTTAATATGGTAGGGTATTTTTTCTGAAGATTTTGGTTTTTACTACGTTAATGCCTGCAAGTTAGATAAACCTCATATGTGTTGTGAAAATAATAAAGAGCGTTTTCTTGAGCTCCAAGTTGAGTAATGTCTTTTTTTAAATAAAGGATGAATATGTAAAAATTACATGTATGCTATTGTTTTAAAATCAAATTTGTTCTTTTTAAAAAATTCGGTTAATGATTAAATATTATTGATAAAATCCTACTCCAGGGCTAACCCTATCGACTGGTATTGGTGATTGTTTATATGTTTCAACAGTTGTTTTTTCTGTTGCTTTAAAATCATTTAATATTTTATAAAGCTCAATGACTATTTCATAAAATAAATCTGAAAATTATGAAAGACCAACAAATGAATACTTAATATTGTTGGACAATATTATGTGGGTTGACTTGTTGAGCGAACTTTTCACAGACAAAATAACAATTGAACACTTAACTTTTGATGGCTTAAATCCATTAATAGTGAGCTGATGCATTTTTATAAATTTAGCAAGAGTTCCACAATGATATTTTCAGAAACTTAACCAGTTGATAAAATCCAATCACATTTCTCACTGCTTATTTTTGATGGACTAACATTAATATCGTTGATAGCTAATTTCGATGAAAGGAATCTCGAATGACATCTTTTGGAATGCGAATAAGGGTCAGTTATGAGGAGATGGAGGAAGGAATGTAAAACAATGTTTTACATTCCTTTCAAGGAATGTAAAACAGTTGCACGAAGTGCATTTGCATACTTCGCTTAACTGTTTCCTTAGATTCCAGGGACAAAAGTTATAGGATCACGTATTTCAAGTTGTAGTTCAAAACCTGAAATGTGTAAAAGAAAAAAATCTTTAAAAGTTTCTTTTTGTACTATATAAAATTTCTTATTAATTCACGTAATCAATTGAAATATTTTTCCAACAAATGAGAAAAACTAAAGCATGCATACTTACTTTGCCCCACATTGCATAAATTATGTCATCAAAAGTATCCGGACACTTTCGGGTTTAAATCATTTTCTGAATTTCTCACGCGAGGTTGGATAAATTACCTTAGAGCTTTGATTATGCAAAAACATAATTAAACTCATATTTCAAGATGAAAATTTAGTCATGTGGACCTTCAAAGGATCAATCAGAAATTGACGAATAAGAAAAAAACACTGACTCACTCTACGTTACAGAAAACAAACTACGATTTGAAACGCTCGAAAATGGTTTATTTATTTTAGAAAATTCATTTACCTAAAGATATCTCTAATATTAAAGCTCTAAATATAAAGTTTTTTTTAAAAAACCTGAAACTTTTCTCCTATTTTTCTGACTTATAAAATACAGAGATTCCAGCCAAATAGTGCTTACCTTACAGAAAATATGTAGAGATATTATCAAGGTATGCAAGAGATATTCGATAAATTAAAATAAGTATTTTTTAAATAAAAATTATTACAGCATAATTATTTTTCTAATTTTAAAGGCAAGTATATGAGTCAGCTTATATGAAATCCCAGCTGAATACTATTAGGATAAAAAAAATATCAACATGAATATAAGCTGAATTTCGTATGTTGTCTAAGAGAAGTTCGTGATAAGGGGTTGATATTTTTTTAATATTGATATTTTTTTAACTAGAATGTTCAAGAAGATATAATAAATTCTATAAAAGGACGGAAGTACACTAAATATTTCTTCAGACTTATTATTAAAACACTTACATATTTAGCATACATTTCAGTAAATAAGATTTAAATAACAAAACAATTCTTTCATTATTAGCTGCAAAAATATTAAATTTCTAAAGCTGTGCATCTTGATTAACAAGATAAATAAAAGCATTCCCAACCTCTTTATACTGTGTTTATACAGAAAATGTGTCATTTATTAATAAGAAATGGGGCAATTTTCTGCTGACATGAAAGCTCTTTGAGAAAAGCTATCCAATGATGTTTGGAATAAAATGATTTCTGTAGAAACTGTAAGTTATTGTTGTAAAATAAAAGGTTATGATTCTTTGTAGTGTGTTTTTGTCGTTGTAGTCAACGTTTTATTTAATCTACGTAGTCTACGTTTCATTAAAAATTCTCAATACGCCTGAGATAAATTGGAACCTCCAATTCGACCTAAAATCTTTCCAATGCTCCAATTCGAACTCCATTTACACACACACAAAAAAAACCGTATTAATTTTGTTAATTAACTTCCGAAAGCTTTAACCGTTAGCTTTCTGAATCGTAATGCTTTTAAACTATAATTTTCTCATAAGTTTCCCATATAATGAAAATTATATGGGCCATTAATTTCAAATTATGAAAAAGATTTTGCTGGATTTGAAATTATGAAAAAAAAGTATGTTAAATTACATTCCGTGCATATGTAACTAGAACTTATTTAATAACATTTATCATATTTCTTTCAGTAATTAACGAATTTATTTAATATTTCAATAAAATATTTTTGGAATTACTTTGTTATATATCTGCAAGATTCATATATTCTACTTGAAATCTTTGCGTTCTATAAGCAACTAATTTTAAGTAATTTTAAATTTTTTCATATCTTCCCGAATAAATGTGATATTTTTAAGCAAATGTATATAATTATAGCGAAGAATAAATAAAATAAGTGTTGATAATTTAAGATAATTTTTCAATTTCTAGGTTACGGCGTGGGCCATAATCCTTTTCTTCTTCAACAGTTTCTGTTCAATCCCCTAAATACCCAGGGTGACCGAATCTTCGCTGTGCAAGTTCATATATAGTTTTTACTTGATCGATGCTCAAAGGTAGTCCACTGAATCTTTCAGAATGAAATCAGAAAAACATGGATATCCGAAAATGCTCGGATACTCTTATCATATAGTGCCTCTTTCAGGTTTAAGACTTAAAGAAATATTGATAATATATGCTATATATTTTATGAATAATTTAGTTATCAGTTTACGCCGCATTTACAATAATCCATAAATTATAAAGCGGCACTTTTAGTAAAATTATACAGTTTTATAATATACTAATTAACTATATATTTATAAAATAGCATAAATGTCTCTGTATTATTTTGAATTTGAAGATTCTAAAATTTAAGATAAAAAATGACCCGAACATAAGGAAAAATATTACAGTTGCATTGCATCATATTAAAAAAAAAGGTAATGAATAAATATCAAATGATTCCTTCATAACTTAAATAAAATTTCAAATCTTATTAAAAACTATTAAAAATTAATTAACTTATGTAAATATCATTTAGATTACTTCTACTTGCTCACATTAATTAAAAAACTTCGGAAACAGATAACACGTTTTATTTAATTTCGCAATTATACATTTTTAATTTAATAAATAAGTAATATTTCTGTCTTTTAAACAAGACAGATAGCTAATAAAAGTTTTAACATTAAAAATTCATTTTAGTATTTTTTGTAAACGATATTATCATTATAAATTAGATTATTAAAACCAAATAACACAACATCTTGAAATAGATGTCAATTGGATACTTTTCTCTTTCTTAAAGAACTAAAAAATTAAATAAAATTAATTTTGTTTTCAAAGTGTTTCGCTTTTAATTCTCATAGCAATATTTGTATATTACTTACCTTCCAATTGTATTCTTAAACGCATTTCAGTGAAATAATGTAATTTGCTAGAGCGTTTAAATAAATAATATGAAAAATTACCTTTCAAATTCCTCTAATTCAAAATTACAAGCTCTTATATTAGTTCGAAATACAAAGTTATTAAACATGCCTTGGACCGATAAAATTTTTCACATCAGATAAGACGAATTTTTCGTCATAATCTCTTGAATAGTAATAACAGAAAGTGATTTCAAGATAAATATTAATTGAGTTTAGCCGATTTTGGTACATGCTGAGATCAATTTTTCATAGTTCTATTTTCATTGTAACAAACTTATTCGATTTAAAATATCATTTGTCTGGGAGACATAATAGTATACAATTTTATAATACGAAATTGTATATTTCAGTTTTAATACATTATGCTTGCAATAAAATAAGAAAATGGTGAACAATCAAATGAAACAATACATGAATAATCACAACCATCATGCACGGCAGTCATCAAAATGTGAATAAAACATATAAATACAATTGGGATTTATTGTTTTTACACATGTACATGCAGCAACAGAATACTTGTGGATAACACAGATGAGACAGTAGGATAGGACATACATATTTGAGGATATGATGTTGAATTAAACTTTAAACATGTTGAATTTTTTAAAAAATAAATATTTTCAATTTCATGCGGATAAAACAATGGATGGGGTAAATTTTTTCAATAAATTAATTTAAATTAAAAATAAAAGTGCTTTCATAAAATGAAACAAACGTGCAGTTTAATTGATACGCTTATATATTCTTCAAATTTTTCCTTACATCAAAGTTAGGGAAAATTAGAAGAAATAAAAATACTTAAAACAATGGTTTACAAAACAGTTGCGTACGAAACAGACACAAACAAGTTGAAGAAAAAAACCACATTTTCAAACCATGAAACATGCAGTATAATGTTCAGACAATAATACCACCAATTTTGTGCACCAAAAAAATAATAATGGTGTTGGATCATTCTTCCAATACAAATTCATGCATTTCAAGTCATTTAATTGTACGGACACCAACACCATCAATAACTGTGGTATCAGCGTGAGTTGGGTGATTGTTGGAATGATTCGTGTTATTTGTTTGGGATTTAGTATAAAGAACGAACGATTCTGTACCTTCAATTCTGGTGTTTAATCTTCTTGGTGGTGGCTGTGGTTGTGGTGCTGATTTAAAGCAATTCCCGAAAATTTCTTTGAACTCCTTTTTGAAATTTTCATTCAACCATCCATACAGCAGGGGATTAGAGCAAGCAGAGCTCATACCGGCCATGTGGCAGCAAGCGAAGACAATGCGGAAAGTCGAATTTTCATTGAATGGATAGAAAAAATCCGCAACAACATTCAAGATATTCAGAGGCAACCAACTGAAACCAAAGATGAGAGCAATGGAAACCAGAAGAACATTGGTCTTTCGAACGCGCTTTTTGTCACGTTCTTGCTTCTCCTGGAGAGCAGTACCCTTATTATTCATTCGACATTCGAGTTTACGACAAATCCGAGCATAAGCAATGCTGACAATGAAGATAGGGAGCAAGTACTGAAAGAACATTGAAAAAGCAGAATAAAATCCTCGACCATGTTGAATAGGCCAGCGCTCAATGCAATAGTTCACTGATTTCAACCAAGGAAGATTTACGGGGAAATGAACTACCGTTCTGAAAACGAACAAAGGAGATGCCAGGAGCAGTGCAACGACCCATATGCAGACAATGGTAAAAAATGCACGAAGGGGACGGCAGGTATCCTGAGTAGGATAGACAATGACTTTATATCGATCCAAAGCAATTGCTGTGATGCTGATAGTGCTGACGAAAATGCTTGTAGCTTGCAATCCAGCGACCAATTTGCAGGGCAAAATGCCAAGTGGCCAGAATTTCATCATAATCTCCACAAGAGAGAATGGCATAGTAAAAAGGCAAAGAATGAGATCGGAGATCGCAAGATTTATGATGAATATATTTCGTGCAGTGCGCATTGCAGGTTTTCTTGCAACCGCAATGCAAACCAATCCGTTTCCAGTAGCTCCAGTTACAATAAGAATGATATAAACAATTAAGAGAGCAATAAGAGGCCCGTCGTCTATTGCCCGGTTGCTCATGTAAGGCTGCAGCCGTTTGAGCAGACTGCTCCTCGAAATATTTTCAGTAGTATTCCCAATACCCTGAATGAGGATACTATCACCAGTGACGTTTTCCGCAATAACATCAAAAGGCATGAAGGCCTCTTCCCCAGGAACATCATCTCCAAACATGGGCACAGAATCCATATCTGAAAATAATGAAAATTTTAGCTGGACGATATATTAGATGCCATTTTTATACTTACACTTATAAAAACCGCAATTAAAAATCATCTTATTTTTTTCAATTGCATTAGGGATTTTCTGACATTAATTTGAAATAAGCTTTTAATAAAATAATTCAAAAATTATATTTATCTCTTACTTGAGCAACGATGTTTCAAAATTATTATTATGTATTGAACGTGTTTTTCATATAAATATTTTATTATTGTAATCACATTGTTAATCATTGAATATTTGTGAGGAAATATCCTGCTAATATTAAAATGACTAAATACTATATAAAAATATTAAAATGACTAATAAAATAACATTACTTATGACTTGAACAGTTATGAAAAAAGTAACGTATGCTTCAGGACATTATTTGGATTGCTATTGAACGCTTCAATATAAAGTATTTAGATTGAATCTTGAATAAGTGATTTGACACAATACTAACTCATTATAATTGATTTAATAGCATTCAAATGCACATTTATGATGACAGTGTATTATAAATTATTAACAAATATAAAATAAGGATCAAAAATAAAAATAAAAAAATTGCAGAAACATTGTTTGAGTTTCGATTTTCTTTTGCCTTATTCAACTTTTTAAGAGAAAATAATATCTGTAGCAAGTAATTCAGCTATGAAGTAAACTAATTGTCAAGTTTAGCATTAAAATTGGATTGTGCTAGGAAAATACCAGCTTTATTTATAATAGGTAATTTAAATCATAGTTACTAAAGTAATAAATAATGAAATCTATTATCGCAAATATTTCAAGTATCATGTAAGCATTATTATTTTATAAGCAATTGTTTCACCGAGTAGAAGGAATCGCGAGACTTCTCTATCAGTTTCTAACTTTGTGTATATATATATATATATATATATATAAACCCATCGTTTTTCTAACATCGACACGTGCGTAATCTGATAAGTCTTGTGCTTGTTTCAAAGTAGTTTAAACTGATTAATGATTTAACTTAAATAAGAAAATTTGTAAGAATTCAGAGAATGCATAATTTGGAAATCAAGTTGTAACTTTAGTTGGAGATAAATCGCCAAATGTGGCAATCTTCTGCTTTATTTTCTAATAACACTATTTTAATCAGTTGAAATTATCCGTGGACCAACAATCTTTATCAGTTAAGCAAATAATATTCTAACTTGTTTGTGGTTGATTTTTAGAAATCCGGGAGATAGGCAATAGCACTGTGATTTCCGATGGATAAACTACAGCAGCTGATCATAGACAATTCAAAAGTTATACTGGGAAAGCTGAATTCAAAATAAAACTGCAATTGCGGACGATAGATATTTCAAAAGTTATATTGTGCCAGCCGAGTCAAAAATAAAAACGGGATAAATCGTCAATATGCTGCCTTCTCATTTTGATTCTTCACCAATTTGATGCCTACAAATTTTAAAGCTTCACCAGTTTGTTACCTTAACACTTTAAGGCTTTAATAATTTCTTGCCTTCACATTTTAAGGCTCCAAAACTCTCAAGCGAAAACAATATCCTGTTCTCAAATAATAAGTATTAAGCTACTTATTTGTAATAAGAAAATAGTGCTACTTATTTGTAATAAGTAAATAGGCATTATCACCGGATTTCATAATACTTATATGAAATAAAACAATAAATACAATGAAAGATAATTAGTTAATAAATACTTGAATTTGAAATTTCTTTTTATAACAGTGGCTTTTATATTTCCAATGTCTATGATAACTTGGTAATTCGGTCAAAATCTCCTTGAGTTATTCTAAAATTATCATTTTCGCACACAAAACCTTCAATCCTATTATTGCTTTTGACGCGAATAGTTTTCTTGCTCCCCTGGCACTTCATTAACAAATTTTATTTAACTTGACTTGTTTTATGAGTGAAAGGAAATAGTTCTGCAGTTGATTTTTCACTCATTTCCTGAAACCCAACAGTTTTGAAGCTTTCACTTCCTGTAATCTCGATCACAGTTCTATTTTAACATTTTGAGAAATTAGGCAATAAATAATGGAATAATTTAAATTAGATATTATTCCATACATCTGCCGCCATCTAACAGTGAACTGCTGGTAAAATTATTTCCTATAATTATTTTTATTTTCAGAAATTCACAATTAGATGTTGCCATGCTCTAGTATTTTCAATAACAGATTCCTTTCTAACTTCTAAAATAATAAATTACGGATTAACTGTTAAAAAAAATAGGAAATATATGAAATTAAAAGAATAATATTTAATGCACGAATAATCTAATTTTTTTCGAAAACTATTTTATTAAATGTAAATTTAAGGTTAGTTCAGATTGTCAAACAGACGGCAAAAGAAAACAGTGGCAGTATTTGTTTACTGCCTAATAAAAGTAATACACTCTTTTCCAACATGAAAACTATAAAGCTTCAGCAAGACTTAAGTGGTTAGATATTTAATTGCTGTGCTATTTGAAGGGTGGTATATCCCCCCTCTACTTTTCGGAACCTTCTTTGAGTCCCACATATGAGAGTTTTGTAATTCCTAGCATAGCGAAGAAACCGCTTAAATTATTTTGTACCTCCTTTTTTTAAAATTGTTTGTAGTCATAAACAAAACTGCAATTTTAGTAGCTAGTTCACATACGGTATTCGTTTATCTAAGTTGTTGTATTTATGTAAACTCGAATATATACTCCAACAGACAGTCAAATCTTTGGTATATTAGGTTCAAAATTTGTTACAGATCTACACTTTATATATTAAAACTATTAACCAAATTTTGTTTATCTAGATTTTTACTTTTTATTGTAATCATGATTAATTGTCCTGAACGGACAAACTTTTTATGGTTGTATTCTGTCCAGATTTTGAAGAAAATCTATGAATTTAATGGGTAGACTACAAACAAAATTTCATTCCTTTAGCTGAAAGCGTTTTTTAATTTATCGAGTTCAAAGAATTGCATACAGAGACATAAATCCAAAACTAAATTTTTTGGATTCAGAGATACCTGAAAAGTGGTGATTCAAAAAAATTTCAATATTGCTTTCATTGACGATTTAAGATTATTTTATAAACATACTTCGTATTATATAAGAGTAAAATATTTTACATATAAATGAAGCTATTACAGGAAACGAGATGAAAGAAACATGTTAAAGCTTCTCTGACTGTACAGTTTTTTTTTTCATTTTTTACTTTACATGGATGTTTTAACCTTTATCAAGTGGCAATGAACTCAACAGTATTTTTTATTTTCTTTTTTATTCACAAACTATTAATGAATAAAATTTTTAAAGTTCATTCCTACTTTGGTCAACATGAAAATTTTATTTTAGTTCGTTTTTATTAAATAATTTTAATAAAATTAATATGTATACACCTATGACAGAATCATAATATTAAGTGACAAAAGAATATTTTTTCCAACGCTTCACTACTAACGGTTCACTTTATATCTTGCTAAATGTTTTATATAAGAGAAATTTTTACCGCATATAAAACTAAAATTAATGTATCAAAAAAATATTGAATGTCGCAAGAATTGAACTCGCATTCTTCACCTTCATGTGAAAAAATGCTGAACTCCTTGAATTCTACCAATTGAGTTACTGCCTGTTGATTTCCCATTTTCATTACAGATTGCTGAAACTCTATTTACAGTATTAAAAATTAATTAAATTTAATTAAAGACTACAAATCATCCACTACAAATTTTAAAAAATGTATTTAAACTTGAGTAAATGAATAAAAAGTAGGTATTTTAGGAAAGATTTGAAACTTTCTCTCTCTCTATATATATATAGATAGATAGACATATTAGGGAGAGTGAACTAATAGTAAGAATCGAAAAAAAACATATGATATTGCTTACCATATCTAGCTACACATTCTAAAATTGAAAACAAGAATGGTACATCCATTTCTTTAGATTAAAACGAAAGAAATATCAGTTGCATTAATCATTCGCTTCGAATATAAATTTTTGATCAATAAATTACACCCGCTTTTCTGGTTATATTTATAAAATCCAAGAATAGAAGTCCTATATGCGCCATATATTTCTGCGTGGACTTCAGCTGCCTTTTTTTAAAGAAAAAAACTACATGGAGCACTTTATGTCAGATGTTTGAAGAGAGAATAAACCATTTTTTATACCCTCCTTCCTCTTTAGAAAGGAAGGTTTCTATATTTTTTTCTCAACGCTTTCTAATGGGGTTCAGCTTAAAAGAAATGTCTAACAGTTGCATTCTTTTGTTTGCCTGTCACAATTGTAGAAATCCTTTCTGGGCTTATAAAAAAATTATTTGTTAGGGAAAAATTCTCGATAGTAAGTGTTACCTGCTTCTCTACAATAAAAAATATTAACATTATATATTAAGGTAATAGCGTTATTATAATTTAAAAAACATTGTTTTTGTTCATGAAGCGAGGGGGGTATTTATTTTGCCGAAGTAGAATCGAAAGCAATCATAACAGTTGTAAAGTATTATTTTTTCTGTAATGGTAATCAATGTAAAGGAATTAAATGATTGACTTTAAAAAACAATTAATATAAAAAAGAGTTAACTAAATTTCTACGTAGGTCAACTAATATTTTTTTTTATTTTTAAGAATACAATTAATATAAAAACATAGTGACAGAATCACAATATTAAGTGGTAAAGTAGAAAGCGAATTTCCTTACAATTTTTCTTTCTATATATGAAATAGGACTATTACTTTCGTTTGTTACACTATTTATTCGCTTTCTATTATAAAGCTTTTCGTTTCGAATTAATGAAGTTGGAAGTGGTATATAATTTTTCATCACAAGAATTGAACTCTCATCCTTCAACTACATGTGAAAAATACTGAAATGCTAGCATTTTACCCTTTGAGCCCCAGCCTGTTGATTGCCATTTTCATCACAAACTGCTGAAACTCTATTTAAAGTATTAAAAACTAATTAAGTTGAATTAAATCAATGATATTTAAAAAAACTGCATTAACGTAAAATATCATCCACTACAAATTTTTAAAAATGTATTTGAAGAGTGAATGAATAAAAAGTATTTTATTAACGATTGAAAATTTGAACAAGATATATCAATAAATATATAAGCTCAGGGAGAGTGTGAACTAATTGTGAGAATTCAATAATTTTTGCATGAGATTTTGAAATTAATTTAATAAAATTTCTTTTTGTTGGCATAATTAATCTAAGAAAGTTAAACGAAGCGCTAAAAATTCCGTCTTTGCAACTTTTTATAGATTAAATTTCAAAGTTTTTGCTCATAAAAGTGTAATAACTAAAAACTATAATTACTAAAACTGTAATAATAAAATAAACTTTTAACAGTTTATACACACTTAAAAACACAACCTCCTTTGTCAATAAAGTGCTTTAAAATTTATTTCTTTTTTAGGGAAATAAATTAAAACTTATCTCGTAGAGCAACCAATTAAGAAAGCACGCTTCAAAACACACTTTCACATCATCTAAAATTTAACCTGAACATTCTAACGTTCGATTTCTTAAAGATTTTTCTGCATTTTTGTCCCCGAAAAACACTGAAATCTGTTTAAAATATTTCGAGATCGTCTGAAAAACATAGATCTGATTAATATTTATTCATATTTAGATTTTTATTTGGTTTTCAATATTATTTTACTTGATTATTTTTCTTAAATCAGATTTGAGAATGTACAAGCCTATACAAAATAGTTGCTTTTTTGATATTATATTTATTTTTTAAACTTAAAATTAACCTAAAGAATTTTTCTTGCATTATAAAAAAGATTTGAAAACGCTTATAATCATTTTTTTCCTTTTCATTTAAAATCTCTTATCAATGAATTGAATATCTCTTTTTAACCTCATTTGATTCATTTTCATAAAAATGGCAGTTTGTAATCGACTTTTTCAGTTACTTCTTAATGTGCAAGATATTTTTCAAAATGTGCATACTTGTTGCTTCCTGATGGCAATACAGTAATTCATTATTTTCAGTTAATTTACAACCCTTTTAGCCCAACAATAAAAAAAGCGCTTGATAATTTGTAGAAAATTTAAATAGATTAGTCAATTTTATGGATAAAAAATTTAAAAACTGATTCTTTTTAATTCTCTATATCAAAATACTTAACTATGTAAATTACTTAGAAAATACACCCTCCTCCAAAGAAAATAAACTTTATCTCCAATTTTAAAATGTGAAAACTATTTGAAAAGTATATTAATTTCTAATGCGTTTTGAAAAAAAAAGGCAATTGTTTTAAGCTTTAGCATGGCAAATGCAATAAAAATTTCACATCTAAATCTGTCAAAATGCTGTGGAGTCAACATCATTTGAATTAATGTCCTATGGGAAGGTTCAGGTTACAGTACATTAAGTCACTTAAAAGACTTACTTGTATAATTTGAAAACAATACTCAAACTCAACTCAATTCAATCACTACGTTTAATAAGAATCCAAGAAACTTATAAAAGGATGTCATTGCAATACTTCATTAACTTTCACTATACTTTAATTTCTGAAAAAAGAAGAAAACGGGACTGACAAAATTGGCACTTTATCCCGGGCATACCTTAAAGTGCATATCACACAAAGTTCAAGCACACACTGTATTCCAACGCCAAGACTTTTTACACCTAATGTGCAATGGATTCCGGAATTTGACTGGCGTGGTCCGTATTACGATTTTGTAACCTGATTATTACATGTTCAAAGGTTTTGTATTAGTATATTGATACTTGTGATATGTGATAAAGATATTTTAAAAGTATATTTTATTGGTATACATAAAAAGTAAAACTTAATTATTTTTTGCATTTCCTTCTTGAATTTGTATTCCTGCAAACTAAATATTGTGGCGTCTTAAAATTAATTTTTAATGTATTACTAAAGATGCGCAAAACGTATGAAAATAAATTTTAATTAAATTAATAATGTAACTATTATTTAATTTCGCAAAATATTATAATAATGCATTGTCACAAAGGACATGAGATTGTGCATTATTTAAATATGTAGCATATTCTAATGATGAGTGAAAATAGTTTATAAAATTCATCATTCAGAAACATCAAACAAATTAAATTTTGTGATTAAGTAAATTATATTAATTTTATAAATTAACCAATCTAAAGAATATGATTACTTGGAGCGAGTGTTATCTCCTTTTCCTCATTCAAGCTACACAATTAATGCCAATATTAAATTAATGTGATTTATTTAAAGTTTGTTCTGAGAAAATGTACTTTTTGTTTCTGAGAATTTAGTAAAATGAAGAAAATAAAATGGAAGTGTGTTAGATATGAATAATTCATAAAGTTTCTGTTGGCATTTTTTTATTATTGTTCACAGAAAATAACTTCTGAAAAAATTATTCCTCAGAAATCCCATTGCTTTATCTCAAATTTTAGCTTTGTAAGTTTATGAAAGAATAATATGAATGAAGCTATGCAAAAATATTTTTAAGAAAAAATTCATGGAAATTTAAATTTCCGACTTTTCTAATTTCTCCAGTGATTGAAACTGGAGTTTTTCAGACGATTTCTCCCATGCAAATTGAATCTCCTGCCAATTCCCCTGCACGTCCTTGTGACAAATCGAAAGTGTAAGTTTCAGAAAGTTCAACAATGTCACTCGCTGCCTTATCTCACTTGAAAAGCATTTTTGAATTTGTTTTACCATCCATGGAAACCCCAGAAGAATTGAATACCCTTTGAAACTCAGGAACAATAAAGGAAAGAATTCGATTTACTGTAAGGTGTGGAACCCCGGTTGGGTTGTAATGAAACCTTCGAAATAAAATTTGAAAGAAAGAAATAGGAACTGCATTGCTATCGTAATCTTAAATAATCTATTGAGGCTAAGAAATTATTTCTAACAAAGGAATAGTTAAATTCTATTTAAATTAAAACATGGCCTTCTGAAGTAAAAACGAAATGGGGGCTTAATTTAAATCGTTTATTTGAAATGCGTGATTTCAGGAAAAATGTTATTCGAAAGCGGTTTCTTTACTGTACGCAGAAGTAGAACTTAATTTGCTTGTAAAGTTGATTCAGACTAATTACCTTATATTACCAAATTTAAAGAGGGAATAATTTTTGTGTGGTTTTATTTAACCACATCGCACACAATGACGTGTCTGAGACGTGCATCGCATAACTGAACTTTTTATTTTTTATCTGTTATTAAGTGAAAAGTATTAAATAATTTAAAATGAAAAAAGTCTCCTGAAACGTATTATTATTAAAGGAACTAATATAATAGTAAATATTCCAAATCGGGAGCTGCAATATTTTTCATTTAATTAGGAAGTTAAGTAAATTCGTGTGTCAAGTAGTTAATTTTGTTTCATATATGTAAAAATGGAATTTTATAATCGGATTTTGTTCCCTTTTTGATACAGTGAAGTTTTGCACACTCGTTAGTCCCGAAAATAATACAATAATATAATCAGCTTAGAGCCTAATTATCAGACAAGCAAATGATTTTTATTTATAATTTATTTCCTAAATATATTGACTTTTAGTTTTAATTTCAGAAAAATTGTTTTCGATTATTACAATAGTTCTATACTTTAATAACACGATATGTAAAAGGCAAAATTGTAGAAAATTCCAAAAGAAAATTAAAATATCGAAAAATGCGTTTCAAATAGAATGTAAAAATAGAAAAATAATGTTTTCATCAAAAATATGGAAATAAAAAAATATTAAAGCTGAAGACGGTAAAAGCATCCTTATAAATGTTTTACACCATGAAGAACACATTTGAAAGAAAATTCTTTAACATTTACAAAAATTTCTATATAAATGTGATAAAATATGTAAACGGCTTAGAGTATTTCTTGCTTTCCTTTTGAATAAATTTTTCTGCATGGTAGCAGAAAAAAAGGCACCATTTTTTGTTATAGAATATATCAGTTCTATTATGATCTATGAAATAAAAATAACTAATATCTGTTTTTATAATTTTTAAAGAAGGCAGCATTAAATAAAAATTAGATAGATTTTTAAATCTCTATAAATGAATTATAAAGATTTAAATTCTTTACTCTATTTCTTATACAACTGGAGTGCAATTTCATATAAAAGAGGACAAATATGAGTCCTTGGTTTTTTAATTTAATGAGGAAATTTAATTTAATGAGGAATTTAATTTAATGAGGACTTGCTGATGATAGTTTTCAATAAAACTTTTCATCTCAGAAATAAAAGCATATTACTGAATTTTGAAATATTGGTGTAAGATATTTTTCATGCATAAGAGTATACTAAAAAATTTTTTTCATTTTTCATTGATGGATATTGCATGTACTTTTTTTTGCTCATGATTAATGCCTATAGTAAACTTCGTAGTTTTAAAGCTTTCAATAGCATGGAAGTAAATATTTTTCAAGAATAGCATTAGTTATTAAATTATCAAAAACAGAGGATACATGAATGCTAACTTTGTATTTGTAATTATTTAACATTTATTTAAATTAATATAACAGAAACTGTATTTAAATCTCATTATGAGAACGAAATAATTGCGCTTCAAAATTTAATTACTTATTTTTGTGAAGTTAGAACTTAACTGTTTACTTCTTTAATAACTTCTTAACTAAACTTTACTATACAAATTGATTTGTGAAAATTAGTAAGAGTTAATAAGCTGTCTTCATATAAAAATTATTTCTAAGTAAAAAAAAAAATGTTGAGGAAGAAAATCCACTACTAAAATACTATTTTACAAATTCTCATACGCCAGATATGAAGTATCCTAAATTATAAATTAGAACTACCAAAAGTAGTGTCGCGAATAGCTGATGTTTGAATTATTTTGAAATCCTATGCCCCTGAGAAAAAATATCAATAATGGGATAAGCAGTAAAATTTAGAATAAATAGTAAAAATTCAAATTTCAAACATAAAATTTGCAAGGTTCATATTTGCTTCAAAAATTGATATGCAGCAAATGTTATTACGATGCCTCAATAACTCCAAAAAGATACAATCCTAGAAAATTAAAAAAAACACCCATTATTTCCATAACGTTATAGGATCTGAGGTTATCAATCTTTATACACTGTTTTCTACTACTCAAATAAGTACCAAGATTTTTCACGTTTCCTAAATTGTAAATCATGGCTCATTTTGTATTTTAACATATAAACCTTTATTGGAATGTTTGCGCTCTTAAATCGATTACTATTGTTAGTTTTCAATTATTGTGAATGCGATGAACTTGATTTTATAACATTAATGTAGTATGGATATGAAGAAAATATAGTGTTAGCAGAACTCAAGAATTCAAGTTTCAAACATCTGATGAAGAAGCCATAGCAGTTGGTTGAATTCAAGCTTTAAGTCCACCTTCTAATCTTAATTTAATTGACATTAGAATGTTTGAACCTTTAAGGTGAAAAGTTTACTCAATATATATTTAATTTTAAAAAGAATATAATGCCAAGAAATTTTCCGAGGAAGAAATTAAAATTCTCTTTTTTTACAACATACTAGACTCGCACGTTTTGTTTTGTTAAAACAAAAAAATAAGATATAATTTCCTACAGGGATATTAAATATATTAAATATTTTAGATTTGATTGCGAAAAATGGCATCCCATTTTGAAGTGAAATTAAGACATTTGAGGAGGAATCTTTCAATTTTTACCATGCTCAATGAAAGAAGACTTTGAATGAAATAACATTCACTTCTAAACTTCAGAACAACTCTAGTCAGAGAAGTCGAAGTCATCTATACATAGAAAACAAAGTTGTAAATCGCGTTAATTACGCCATTTATAACTCAAGAGAGTCTGTACCTATTTTCATGATTTTTTGGGATTGGTCTGGACCCCAACTAGCAGATTAACTATTAAAACATCGCAAAAGTACACGGAAAATATTATCTTGATCTTAGGGGTATTTTTCTTACGAGTTAAACCAAAAGAGCTGATTTTAAAACGGTCTTCCCACTGATTGAACCATGCTGAAAATCAACATTACAGATGTTAAAAAATATTAATATGTTATAAAATATCGATGGCAACATATGGGGAATAGTTTTTTAAAAGTTGATGATTTAATTTTCCTGCCATGTCTCATTTATTAATTTTACAGATGCTCTAATAATATTTGAAACAATAATGGAAAACCACAAAGTATGTCACGAAAAGCAGCGATATAGAAGTGTTTTGCATCCAAACCACCGATATCAATTATGAAATTAAGAGCTATCAAGTTGGTCGATATGTGACTTGCAATGAGGCAATTTGGCGTATATTCTCATTCCCTATTCGTGAACGTCATCCTATTGTTGTACATTTAACGCTGCATCTCGAGAATGCGCAACGAGTTTATTCACAGCTTCGAATGTTGCTCAACGTGCTAAAGCAGCTCCGGTGATAGCATTGATGAGTTTCTTTGCAACTTTCCTAAGCGATCCGTTTGCCTGAACGTTGCTTTTCTCAGAGATGCCACGTTATTACACTTGGAGCGCTTCATCGAAGAAATTTCAACGTCGGAAGCCAGGCGACGCGGATCCTGATCATCCGAATGTGTGTTCTACTTATGCTCTTGGCCGTATTTATACAGTTAATCCAAAAAATGAGGGATGCTTCTATTTGCTGTTGCTGATGGTGAATGTTCGAGGGCCAACATCATTGGAATCACTACGAACTGCTAATGGTGTAGTGTACTCAACATTTCGTGCTTCATATCAAGAGCATAATTTACTTGAAAACGATAATCATTGGGACACAACAAAGGCTGAAGCAATTATCTCTGCATCAAGTAAGAGAGTCACATTATTTGTTATCATCCTTTCGACATGCTTCCTCATCCAATCCTTGGAAGAAAATATAAGGATAAAATGTCGGAAGATATTTTACACCGAATTCGTGTAAGTTCAAGAAATCTTGATAATGAGGTAAATGGGGTGATGTATAACCAGTCTTTGCTGCAAACTGAAGACATGTTATCTAATGTACGGCAGTTAACTAGTGAAGTTAGGAATGCCAGTATCATATTGTGGAATGAACGACGCGTTTAAATGAGAATTGGAAGGAGAACGTGAATATGATCGACATGAATTAGACCAATTATTTCAAACAAATGTAACCCCTGCTGAACCTCTAACAGAAAGAAGTGTATCATACATTAATGAAGGGTGATGAAAAGGGTGTCTTATTTTTCCTGAATGTCCCTGGTGGAACTGGGAGGAGATTCCTCATATCATTGCTTTAGGCCAGTGTTCGTGCGAGATTGGACATTGAGATAGCAGCTGCTGCTTCTGAAATAGCGGCCATGTTGTTGGAAGGATGCCGTAAGACTCATTTAGAATTAAAGTTGCAGTTTTAACCTGCAAATTTCTGAACAAGTGGCATGTAGCATTTCGAAACAGTCCGCAATGTTTCCAAATGCAAACAAACGCAAAATTTCAGTAGCATCTGAAATCATCACATGGGGCAAATACACGACGGCGCACAAACGCGTATTGGAAGCACTTGACCGGACATTGAAAGATCTGAGCAATGACAAGATGCTTTGGAATCGCACAATGATTTTACTGCCTAGCGATTTCCTCCAAACATTGCCAGTCATTCCATCATCGATTGCTGCCAATGAAATAAACGCTTTCCTCAAATCATCACATATGTGGCGCTATGTGAAGAAACATCAACTGACAACAAACATAGGAGTTGCATTTCTGAACGATCCATCTGCTGAAGATTTCTGCAAGCAACTGTTGACTATCGGTAATGGCCGTGTTCCTGTCGACAAATCTAGTGGATTGATTTCCCTTCTTCAGAATTTTGCAATTTTGTTTCATCGAAAGATGACTTCATCAGCAAAGTGTTCTCGAATATCATTGATAACCACAAAAATCCCAAATGGTTGAGTGAGAAAGAAATGTTGGTTTCCAAGAAAAAAGTTGTAGATGACTTAAACTTCGTGATTCAAAATCAAATTGTTGATACTCTGCATTCTTTCAAATCTATTGACTGTGTAACAAACGAAGACGAAGTCACCAACTTTCCATCTGAATTTTTAAACTTCTTTGATATCCCTGGTTTACCACTGACAATTTACTGCTGAAGGTTGGCTCGGTGGTTATGATGCTTCGAGACCAAAATCAGCCGAAATTATGCAATGGAGCACTTTTGGAGATAAAAAACTGATGATCAATGTGATTCACGGGACTATACTCAAAGGAAAATTTAACTATGAAGAAGTTCTCATTCTGAAGATTCCCATAATCCTACGCGTTTTGCCCTTTCAGTTAAAACGAACTAATTTTACAATTCCTGTTACATTCTCGATGACGATTAACAATTTATAACACTAGTCGTTGAGTGTTTGTGGTCTGAATCAAGAAAACCAATTTTTTTTTTTCTCCTGGTCAATTATATTTGGCATGCTCACTTATTGGTAAGCCATCCGCTTTATTTGTTCTTGTACCTGATAACAAAATAACACAAAATGTTGTGTATCAGAATGTGTTTGACTCAAGAGAATAAACCCGAATGCATATATAGATTGAATAAAGAAAATATCTTTCTGACAAGCCATAGTAATACTTATTTTTGCAGCTTTATTGAATTTTTTTCTTTATATAATTATAACAGGTCAGATATGATTAAAATCGGAACACCTGTTCTTGAGTTATAAATGGTGTAGCTAAACTGCTCATTGTTTGTTAGGTGGTACGAAGCTGAACGGGTCAGATAATTTAATATAAAATTAGCTCATTAAAAAAACTAGTTCGTGAGATTGTCTATAATGGTGTTAAATATGAATGTACGATATTATGACCAGAATATAGACACTCAGCCACCAAGCCACCGAAGCGCAAACAATAATGCATATGTTTTGATAGTTGTATAAAATATTTGATGGAAATAAACGTAAAATATGAAATAACTGAAATTTGCTAGATATTCGATCACGTTACCTCGAAATGATTGCACTATATCTATCATTTCATATTTCGAGAACGTACAGATTCCTTTTTTAACTTCGATGATCCAATTATCCACATTAAGCTTTAGATACATTTTGTATATGCTCAACAAGTTCACTGGTATATGACCGTTCACTTTCAGAGGACTCCAGTTTAGTGAATTCGCAACTACGATGCACAGTAGTACTTTTAAAAGAAGTGTTCAGTTAAGGATTATATGCCATAATCCAGGGTGAAAATTCTCCTTTAGTGCACTTTGTTTAGAATTGTGATAAAAATAACGCGAACGTGAGGTGAATTCAGACATCGTCTTATACTGGTCGTTAAGTGAGGAATCAAAGTGGAAAGTCGTGTCATTTTGGATCCCGATTTAGATGATGCGATTACCCTGCAAAATTCAGCGTAATGTGCTCACTTTCGTTCAATCTCCGGCGAATCAGATGTGATCTGCTTAAGTCTCGACATTGTCAGTTGGAATAATAGGCGTTCTGACTGCTCTCATTTAATAGAGGTGAGTGGAAAACGTATGAGTATTAGTATAGTATAAATGCGCAGAGCAAATAAGATTTCTAAAACATTAAATAATGTATGTCTTTTAGAAATAAAAAAGTGAACACAGAATACTGTTAGTGTAATTCAAAACCTTTAAAATTAAAATTAATTTAAATAATTTGAAGGGTCATTAAAGTTATTTTATATTTCACTAAATTACTAGCTTCATTTTATTTTAATAATGTATGTAAAATTTTAACAATTAATATATGACCTAAAGATAAATGAAATTGTCTATCAAAAAAGTCTGAAAATTCAAAATTTATCTCTTTATTTATTAAATTTGCGTAGTTAATATCGATATTTACCAGTTTAATGACGTTTTATATTAATGAATAGAAAATAAGATAAAATAATCAGAATCTATTTTTAGGAAGTGCGGGGTCTCAAATAGATTTGTTCTATAATTCCAATTATACTCAATATGATGAATAAACAACGATAATGTGTCTAGAATGAATAGACTTTAATAAATTCTAATAAATAAAGTTATAATTTGATCCCCAGAATTTTAAATCATGTTTAGTTTCGAACATAATATTAATTAAGTGTAATTAAAAAATAAATATTTTATACACTTTTCTAATTGGACACATAGTACATTAATTAAATAACCTCTTGGAAAATCCCCACCAAAGCGGAATGCCCCCCCCCCAAAAAAAAGATTTTATTAAGTTCTCTAATGAATATCTAAGAGCCAAAGGTATGCAAGTATTTAAAAGGGGGGACTAATTCAGAAATAATAAATAAATTATATTTAGCCCTGACTTCTAATAAGGCAAAACTCTTTCTTTCTTTTTTTATACATACTTCATTTTACAGACTTATTTAAACGTTATGTTAATAGGAAACATACAAGACCAAAAAAAATTGAATTACAGATAAATTCAACTTAAAAAGCTTTGATTGGACAAATGTACTTACTGCATTATCCAGTATTTAAAAAAACGTTTTTATTTCAAAGCTTTTAGATATAAATATTCTTTCGATAGAAAAATTCTTTTCAGCCTCACGCCTTTTCCTACATTAAAAAATGGATTTTTTTTTCTTTTCCAAGTTTTAGTAGCTGTTCAAAAAATTTCTCCATTTAATATTTAGAGACTTATGTGCTGTATAACCAGCTGCATCTCAAGCCACAAATGTTTTAGCCTCAGCCCTGTACCATTTTTCTAACACCTACAAAATCTTTCTCATTAATATTGAAATCCAAAGACATCTACAAATTACATGATAACAAATGATAAATGTTTTCATACCAGAAAAAAAAAGATGCTAATGATTTCGAAAAGTGAAAAAAAATGCTCTTAAATTCAATACTAGATACACTTTTCAGGCATTATATACGTGATAAAGAATTAAAAATATATTTGATTCTTCAATACGGTTTTCTTTTTTACTAAGATATTTTATAAATGCCCAATGCTTGAGACATATGTTCCAGCCTTATTTCATTTTCATCTAGAACTCTTCAATATTATAAGGCTTAAATGTTGTTTCTAGACATGATTTTGGTACAAGGCTTTGTTGCTTGATCACAAGAAATCGCATCAGTAAATTAGCCTTCTCTGTTACTTCTTATACATGTCATCTATAGAGAATTTGTTTTGACAAATAGCGTTGCAAGATACATGGTGCTTAATGCTTCCTTTTTTTCAAGGCACATGGTTTAGTTATAAGGAAGCATCTTTTATGAAAGATGCCGGTTCCAGCAGATGTTTTGGCACTTCTTGTGTTTTGGTAAAACAAAAATTGAGTTTAATTGCATATCTTGCCCCATGTGTTGTTATTTGATGAATTCAATCATCAGAAATAAAATTAGTTTAGGATATAGTTTTGATTATTCTGGGTGTCTCTCTCGAAAGAAATATTTTGCATTTTTAAAATTTCACTCCTGAAAATTTTGATCATCAAGATACATAAAGTAAAATTGCTTCGCTTTAACTGTTCACATATTTTACTCTCGAAATTCCTATTGCTTTGATTTTGAATAAAACAGTTTAAAAAATGGCTCTTGCATTTAACTTATTTCATGCTGTTTGATAATAGCGATTTTATAATCGTTATTTCACTCATGTTCTAATGAACTGAATTTATGAAATTTTATACAATTATATCATGTTGATGATAGTAAAATACAAATATTCCATACTTATTTAGCAATTAATTTATCAATTTCATTTCAATTTTAACTGAAGCACTGTATGTTAATAAATTAAGGGACAAAATATAACAGAAAATCTCACTTAAGCCTTAATAATAAGAGATTAGATTAAAAAATATAATTCAAGTCAAACTTTTATAAATATTTAAAAAAAGTATATATATATATATATATATATATATATATATATGTCTTGAGATTGTTATCTGGCTTATAAAGCTTCCACTACAATACTCCCTCTCCAGTGAGAGGTTAGACGAAAGATATTTTGTTGCTGTTTAATCGTGATCTTGTGGTAATCGTGATCTCTGATAAAGTTTTAATGCATCTTACCCATTTTTTTGTTTGGTTGATTATTTATCTGCTTCATTTTTTATTGGCTAACTATTTATCAGCTTGATTGTCATCAAAATGCGAAATCACATCGATTAATTGTACCAATTATTCTTATAAATATTTTCATGAATTTTGTTTATAATACAAGACTATTTTGTTACTTTATCCCGTCAGGTAACTAAAATAAGAATTACCATAGTTATAAAATCATGACTGAATACTTGGGTTATTTAATTTTAATTTTTATTTTTGGGAATTTATTTCTTTTTATGATCAAATTTTAATCATCTGAAAATTTCGGACGATTTTTCTTTTATGTAAGAGGATTAAATTATTTTTGTACATTGTAGCTACGATGAGATAATAGGTTAAAAAAGGTAAAGCTAATTGGTTAAAAGTTCAAATACAGTAATTTTATTTTCAAATAATGAAAACAGTGCTCATAATGCTAAATAATAAAAACAGATACATCAAAATAAAAAGTGTTAAGGAATATGGAGTTAAAAGTAATTGTATCAAAACACTGTGTTTAAAACCAATACAGTGCTTAAGAGCAGGTAAAAAAGAGAAAATGAAAAAAATTACTGATATTTTAAAAACATGAATTGTCTTCTTAAGATTTTTTTAAAATTTCCATATATTTCAAATTTTGTAACGAAACCTCATTCCAAGTGTAGTTACAATTTCCATTTCCAGAATGCATGCATGAAAAATGATATACACTGATGGAAAAAAAATCCCAAGAAAATATTATTGTACAATAAGGAAATTTTAGGAATACATTTGTCAAGGTAACATATTTAATTGATTAAAGTTTCAAGATCACAGGTAGAGCCATTGGTGAGAAGAGCCATTTCAAATGTGAAATGTTGGTACATTAGTAACCAGTGTAACCGCCAGAATTTTGAATGCAAGCATGCAAACGTGCATGCATTGTGTCGTACAAGTGTCGGATATCAGTTTGTGGGATGGAGTTCCATGCCTGTTGCACTTGGGTGGTCAATGCAGGGACGGTTAAAGCTGGTTGTGGATGACGCTGGAGTTGTCGTCCAATGATGTTCCATACGTGCTCTATTAAAGAAAGATCTGGTGATCTAGCAGGCCAAGGCAACATTTCGACACTGTAGAGCATGTTGGGTTACAACAGCGGTATGAGGGTGAGCGTTATCCTGTTGGAAAACACCCCCTTGAATGCTGTTCATGAATGGTAGCACAACAGGTTGTATCACTAGATTGACGAATAAATTTGCAGTCAGGGTGCGTTGGATAACCACGAGAGTGCTCCTGCTGTCATACAAAATTGCTCCCCAAAACATCGACGTCATCTTTCAGATGTATAAACATGCCTACCAAATTTCGTTTATCTAGCACAGCTCCTTCCCTAGTGTTGGGATTTTTTTCCCCATCAGTGTATCATTGAATAATTTACCTTCCAAAACATCAATAATATCTACAAACTTCAGAATATACGCATTGTCCAATAAAAACTTGTTAATGAGTAATTTTCTTTATAATGAGTGTTGATTGTCGACAGACAGTACTTTTCGATTAACACTTTTTAATAAGCATTGATAAATGCGATAAAAAATCCGAAATCAAATTAGTTTTGATACTTCTGTCAGCCTAGAAGGGAGAAAAATAAATATATTTTTGTAAGCATGCAGTTTTGACATGTCTAACTAAAAAGGTCCTTTCCAAAAATACAGTTTCGTTACTTAATCGCTCTTCACTGTATATAGCAAACGTATTCTACCGAAGTCATCTGTTTTCGATCTGAATGACAAGCTGTCCAAAATTATGACAATAAAGGCGAGTGATAGATATTAAACCATTGAGAAAATATATTTTTTGTGATACAAGATTCTATTTTATTTATTATCAGGAAAATGACAATCAAATAAGACAACGAAGAGTTTTGCAATACATCTTTTCATATTATGAATCTTTTTCTACTATTTTATGAGATTCCGGTAAATATGTATTTCTTCTTGCTTCATAAACGATCATTTTTTTGTTAAAGCATCTTGCAAATATTCCTTTATATACTTACAAAAGATATCCCATTCTTCAAAAATCAATGTTGAATTGCTTTTATGTTTGGCACGCATTTATTAAACTTGAAATGTTTCATGTTTAAAATTTGAAATTTCGTAAATTCATGTCTTTTTGCTTTAGAGTTTCAAAATTTTATGAATAAACTAATTCTGGAAGACAATACACCATTAATTATAAATAGAATCATTTTTTATATTTTCAGCGTTTATTATTTATTAAGATAATTTATTCCTTTAAAACCCTTTATTTACTGACGGTACTTAAAAGTACCATTTAAATCTAGCTTATATCTTTACTATATGACTATTTTTACCGATGGTATTCTAAAGAACACGGGGAATGTAACTCGAATAGCATGAAGTTAATACAACCCAAAATTAGGAATTAAAAATACTTAATTAATAATTAAACTAATTAAGATATTTCTGTTAATTAATTTTTTTTTCTTGGGTTCTCTGGGATTATTCTGCAAGGAAACTAAACGACTGGTGCAAAAATGAAGTTGAAAAATTGATGGCGACATAATTCAGTAAATAAAGGGTTAACTGACACGTTTACATAAAAGGAACATATGTTTTTGATGGCTCTTATGAGAGGTACAACTCCAACGGGGTATAGTAAACATGCCTTCAGAAGCAGAATTCTGGTTAATCATTAAAACAAATTTCTATAAATCAATTAAATTTAAATTAACCAAGCAAAAAAACTTTTAAGAAAACGTGAATATATTATATATATCCTACTTACTTAGCATGTGTATCCCTTCTCCCACAATTTTTTATTACAACTACATACGTTCGTCATCACATTTATATGAACTGTTAAAAATCCTTTCAAATTTTTTAAATGTTTGTAATAATTAATTTTAAGTTAAAGATTAACCCTTTATTTACAGAATTATGTTGCCATCAATTTTTCAACTTCATTTTTGCACCAATAGTTTAGTTTCCTTTGCAGAATAATTCCAGGGAATACAAGAAATGTAATTAACAGAAATATCTTAATTAATCTTATTATTAATTAAATATTTTAATTCCTACTTTTAGCTTTTATTAATTTTATGTTATTTGGGTTACATTATCCGTGTTTTTTAGAAAACAATCAGCAAAAATAGTCGTAGAGTAAAAATAAAAGCTAGATTTAAATGGTACTTTCAAGTACCGTCTACAAATAAAGGGTTAAAAAGTTTAAAAAAATAGATAATTAATATAAGAATAATTCGGAATTTTTTACATGTTAATGAAGGCGCTCATTTAAAAACAGTCAATAATACATAAATTTTACTATACATTATCAATATCCATTCTTATTACTCGCTACAGATTTTGTGAGATAATTTGTAAGTCAACGTTTTTATTTGAGGATATTAAAAAATATTTTCATTACTTCCGGCATTAAAATTAAATTACATTTACCCGTATTATTCTACTGATTGTTTTATCTATCTAGTCACATATTTTTGCAGTAAAGCGGGAAATTGATTTGATGAGGCCAGGCTTTAATTCACTTTATTCGAAATTAATGTGAAAGCTTTAAATTCTAATATAGCGTTGAATTCAAGAAAGTTCTTTGAAGAATCAGAGGAGTAATTAACTAATTAGAATAAAAAATTCTGAAAAAAGGTAATTTACCAATTAATTTTTTAAAAAATTTCTATGAAATATTTAAATTAATAAAATGATTTCTTGCAAACATGTACAGTAAATTGTATTGAACAAATTAATTTTCTGAATAAGCAAATTTAATTTAATTAGAATATCTATCTGTTGAGGAAGAATACTATTATTTTTTTGAAAACTATTTTTGTGAAAATTTAATGCAAATTTAAAACAAAATACATTAGTGTTCTTAATTTTCAGATTTAAAAAATTACTTTTCAGATTTAGTTGACGTCAGAAAAAATTTAATTTGGTGATAATTAATTTTTAAACATGGTGATAATTTCACCATGTTTTTTCTCAAAGTAATGCTAAAAAGCATATTACAGCTATGATTTTTTTAAATTTAAAATATAGCTGAAACTTAAAATTAATTTTACATAGAGTTCTTATAATCCCCATACTCATACAATTTAACTCATATCGAAGAATTGGTTTTTAATTCATGTTTCAAATATTGCCCAATTGAGAATTAAAAAAATAATTACTATTTCTTAATAATTAGGAAACTAATATTGTGTTTTCGCATAATTATTTTTGTATTTGCCATTTAAATGTGAATTAAATGATTCATTTATTGAAAAATCAATGAAAATAAAAATCAGATGCCTGACAAATTCTATTCACAATGTGCTGATTTCCCAAGCCAGACATTATCCCTTCCTAAGAAATCAAATAAAGTTTCGTATCTCTGCTACTTAACACATTCCAAAGAGATTTCACATTTCTCTCTAAACATCATAACTACGCTAACTATTTGCATTCCAGCGTTCTTTGCCATTAAATTTTCGTTAACATCTACCCGTTACCAAAATTGCACGAAAGTTTCCAAATAGCATGCTAACGATTAAAGTCACCATTTACCTACTTGTGGGTAATTACAATTTTTTCCGGGTGACATTTTTCAAAAATTACTATTGAAGTCTTTAACTGTTAAACGATCCTACTTTAATTAAAGTTGAGGACAATGAAAGTTGCGTGATTTATAAAAAACAGCAATAGGGAAAGTAAATAACACCGTGGTCGAGCGTTTGTAGCAGTAATAATGATTATGCGGTGGCCTTGCGAAATTATTCTCTTTATTCTCATTTGTTTTTGCATTTCACGCGATTTTAATTAAGATCATATAATAGTTATACTCTATTGAAACCACTTAACGGTGAATTTAATAAAAATGAAAATTGATCAGATGCAAGCGTAAGGAAGCAATCCGTCTTTGTGTCATATACAGATAGAAATAGAAATTTATGAGATCATGTATTTAATTCTAAGATAAATTGTGATCAACTGACTTTAGAAAATAAAGTTAACGGAAAAAATGGATAAGATAAATGAACATTATCGAAATCGGATCCTTTGAAACCTGGAAAAACTTCGTTATTTTCCAGCAGAATTGTAACATTCAGTTATACCAACAATAATACGATGTAAAAATCATACCTAATTGTTAAATATTTTGATAAAAGTATTAAGCTATTCATTATGAGATAAAATAACTTATTGACCAATTTGCCTGCCATATAATTCCGATATATAATTCCTTATGCTTTCGATATATAATTCTGATATATATTGGCATATAATTCCGAATGCTTCTATTTAGAAATAAATTTCTTAATAGAAGAATTCGGAATAAACCACTTACTGAATTACTACGAAATATACCCTGCTTGTGAAACGGGCTTTTATTGAAATGTTTAGCTAAAACTGTTAAAAAATTAAAAAAAAAATAATAACATCTCTAGAAATTTTTTTCTTATTCATTGAATTTCAGTTCATTCCCTTCAATTCTGAAATTTTGAAAGAAAAAAATTGCAGTAATAAGCTATGAAATTAATCAGTAATGAGCTATGAAATTAATCAGTAATAAGCTATGAAATTAATTACTGTTGTAACCGTAACTGTTTTCCTAGGCCCTCACAGTCAGTCCATGTCTTGGAAGCGAGGGTAAAGCATGATGTAGTCCCCGAGTATTATTTTAATGCATATATGTTAAATGTTATTATCCTAAATAGTTTTGTCCCCGTGTAAATCATGTCCTTTAATGTCATTAATTGTATTTTTAATTATAGTGACATGATTTATTAATTTTAATAGTCTACCCTGACATAATTAAAATTTTGGTGCCCTTTCGGTCACACTGTCGTAATAACTTAGGAAATTAATCAGTAATAACTTATAAAATTAATAATTACAGCAATAATTTATGAAATTAATCCATAATGAGTTACAAAATTATAAAATAATAATTCATGAATTTTACCTACTTTAGAAATAATTCTAACTTTTTAATCCTAAAATTATCATTTGGTTCTTGGTAATTTCTTCATCTGAATAACTGCATTTTTTTTGTAATTTGATCTACTATACACTCTCTTATTTTATTGTGAAACAAGAATTTATGACTTTAATAACTTGATTCCTTAAATGATAGCCATTTTAAAATTTCAAGACACTCTCAAAACCTTTCACTAAGACTATAGAAATCTAACAAATGCTTGGACTTTCATAGCCCCTATCTACTGAAACTTTTATTATTATCCACCTGACCACATAAATTAACAAAGACCATCCCAACGGAGGCACTCTCTTTCCCCCAAACGAATTAATTCAATATTTCTGGACTTTTTCCTCCTGTTTCCAGTGACGAAATAAGGTAAATGTGGGAATCACTTTACGGCTTGTATCAATTGATTAAAATGTCCGAAGCATGCAGAAAGTCACCATTAATATAAGAGACTAATCTTGAGATATAGAACTGTTTACGAACAAACTGACTGCTCTTCCTCTGACGGATGTCATCCCTGGAGGAAATGTACAGATGATGCAATCTATTTTATTCTTTATTTAGTTTTGTCATCAGATTTTGTGGAACTAATACGAGTCTACAAGGCGTAGTCATCGAAATGAGACCTTGACGTGACCTCTGGAGAGGTAGTTGCAAGATTATTAATACAGAGTTTGCTAGGATATGAAATGATGAACCTGAGGCGAATAAAAGGATTGTTTTAATTAAGATTATTCCATAAGAGAATAGGAAAATGTTATGCAAATGCATGTAATTTTTAATGCTGCTAAGGAACGTGAGTAGTGAGGATATGTATTTACCCTCACTTAAGTAATTACATCAAGGTGTTACCATATTGAATGAAAGCAATTTAGTCTACGTTATGAATTTTAACCTTAAAAAACACATTAGAGGATACAGCGTAGTAATGGAGTTTTTAAAAGTCATTCAGTCTTCTAGTTAAATTAAACTGAATTTGTTATTAATTAATGTAAGTTGTGAAAAAGAATAAATGAAAAACTTATGAAACCTGAATGACAAACATATTACATTATGCAATACAGTTATTTGATTTGGAGGCTTATAAAAATTGATTTGAAATTGTAAAACAGGGTAACGATAATAGTAATTTAAGATAATTTTTATTAAAAAAAGTAATTGATAGTTTTTAAGTTTTAAGTTTTGAAAATATATAAAAAATTAGGTTTGGATACTTTTGAAAGATTCAATGAATTTGAAATAGAAATTTACCAAGTCATTTAATGAATAGTTGCATCTTTATATCTTTTAAAATAAATATTTGAAAAATATTTTTAATATCTAAAGAATATGGAATGAAAAATTTATTTGATCTAATTTCTAAATTTGTATTTAATCATAGTATAAAAACAGCTAAATGCATTCTCATAAATGAATAATGATCAAGGTTTGACCAAATTATAGGTGAAAGGCTTCCCACAAAACATAATTATTATAAATTTGCATAGGAATTTATCACGATAAGGAATATGTTTAAAAATTGATAGAAATGAATGCTATGATGTTAACATAAATTACGTCTGTTGGTGTACCAACAACGTTGTTTAGGTAACTAGACACGAATTTTAAAAGAAATTTAAATAATAAAGTATTTATATTTAAGAATATTCATAAGTATTCATTAATTCTTTTAATTGTCTGCAGTTAATTATCCTGTTTCCAAAATTTAATATGATTTGTTTCGTATAAACAAGATGTTTCCATTTAAAGTAATTTATTTTAAAGATAAATGGAACTCTTGAAAGACATTTTAATCAACTCATAATCCTCAAGTTCATGATATTAAAATATAATAGTTATTAAAGTAAATCGTATAATTTATATAAATTTATGAAATGATGAAAGAGAAAATACATTACTTTATATCTGAAATGAGAAAATTAAGTTGAACGTAATTAAACTTAGTCTATTCAGAGTTAACTGTAATTAAGTTATAATTCTATCAAAATAGCTATATATTCGTAACTATTCACCATAAAGTTATGAAGTATGGCAAGATTCTTAAATAAAAAGATGTGAAAGACATTTAGTTAAAGACATTTTTTACTTAACGAAATTGCCATCAAAAGGCCTTTTCATGATAAATTCAAAGTATACATGTATATTTTAACTACTATCTATTGACAGAACTGAAAAGAAGGAACACAAATAAGCAATGAATTTTTTAATCAGTTTCATGTTTTTATCACAGAAAATGTCAATCAATTTGCAAATGAAAAATTAGTTTTTTTCTAAATGGTTTTTCTACATCAAATGATTTACAGCGATTTCAAAAACAAGCAATGGCTGAGGATATATTATTAAAAACGAAAAAGTCGTTGAAAAAGGATTTTTGAGTATTCATTCTGAAAAAGAAAAAAAAAATGTTTCTGCATAGGTTACTAAAGATGTTGCTCTAATGGTTGCAGAGTTCAAACTTCATGAGCAACAGGAACATTTTACGTGCACCAACAGCGTGAAATCAACCAAGTTTTACTATTCATAATATTCTTTGGGAAACTACGTGATTTCACCCTTATAATTTGATGCATAGCAAACCAATGTTCTCAATACTAACATAAACATGAGGGATGAAATTGTTTGTTCCCTATCAGGGGAAAATGCCTTGGAAACTCTACAGACGGATAAAGAACATTTTAATCTTAATAGAACAAATAATACCCATACATGATACCTTTGAGGTGAGAAATTTAGGGGGTGCGACATGATGTGGATTCCCTACAGAATTTCTCTTCCCAGAATTAGTCGCGAAATGTGTAGCAACTAGCTCTGGTCTGGACAACGCTGTGCAGAGATGTTAGACAATAACGTAATGAGTGCCTTGACAGAATTATTTCATGCAGGGTGGAACTCCTACACGCATTACCACTTGTGTTAAATGTTTAAAAAGATATTTGACAGAAGAACATGCTTCCATTTTCATTACGTTAGACTTGCAAATCTGTGAACTTGAACATCAATGATTTTTTTCCTTCGCTCTCTTGAAAGAATTGGCTGACCTTAATGGGCTGACCTTAACTTTTTCAGAAATCAAGAACAGTATTTCCCATCATGCATTTAAACATTTCCAGAAATGTTCTGCGCTTGACTATTGATCATGGCATTTGGGGATTTCAAAGAGTTCTCGAAAATAATGAGCAACATTTTCAATCCGATTTCTTTTCATTATTTATAATACAATATAATTCAATGAAATTACTGTAATAAACAGAACTATGGTATCTAGTGGCAATTTTAATATATATTTTTGATTTAATATCTTTGTCATTTCCCCATTAAAAAGTTTAAATAATTTTATAACTTTCAGATGATTAATGACTGAATAGGTTATATTTGGCTATCCACACACTATATATGAATATTACAAGTTAGATGAAATTCCTTCAATTTTACAAATAACATTTTCAAAGAAATTTATTGAAATTCCTCTATACGCCTTAAGTAGATGTTTCCAAGTAAATATGACAATAGTCATCTCTTTAGAGCATGTCAGTTCTGACCAGAACCATTATCTAGATTGGTCTTGTGTGATGGGTCATTTGGACTAGCAAACAATCTGTGTGCCTGTTGTTAACACACAGTTTTGATGTCTGCACAATTTCAGAAGTTTGAAAGGCATGTCTGGTTTCACAAATACAGGTGAATAATTTGTAGCCAAACAGCTGTTTATTTGCAAATAAAGCCAGCAACTTATATAATCTTCTTAAGCACTCTAGAGTTTTCTGTGAAAGATCTGTGTTACCTCAATCTTATTAGAAAATATCCTTTAATCTAATTAGATGAACTACAATATTTTAGACTTAAACTTGGGGTTTTAGGGACCTAATGCAATGTCAAATTAAAATGACAAACATATCGGTTTTGAAAACGGAATTATATGACTCAAATATTATTAATAATAGCTTTCAATAACAGTTTGATACAGAGAATTATGGTTTATATAAATCAATTAATTCTAAATTAAACAGCCCTTGAGAATACATAAGTATTTTTCATTGCTTATTTGTTGAATTTTTCTATAAGAAGATAATATTCTGTGATTTTTGAATAAATATTTACATAAAGTTATTAAATAATTATGCTGCCTTAAAATGTCGAAGAATGAAGATATCTGTTCATTTAACTGACATTTAGCATTGTTACGTTTCAGGAAAGACTATTATTTATTACTATACTGTTAAAATAAATAACATGAATCTATCTAGAATTTAAAAAAACTAGTAAAATAAAATTTTAAATTTTATATAAGTAAAAAAAACACACACACACACCTGCAAATGTCAGTTATTTCTCGTCTATGAAGCAATTAAACCTGTAAAATGAACATCAGAAGAAAAGAAGACCATGAAGATAAAATTTAACTGCGATGGTCAAATGGTTAAATGTGAGTCCTTTTATTCCCTATAAATTTTGACATCACTTTTAGCATTCAGCAAGAGACGAGCTTAGCTATAACTAAAGCTCATATATAAATAAAGGCATATACAGCTAAAAATTTCAAATAAATTCATGCTAAATTCGCTTTATCGCATCCATCAGAAGAAAATGTGGCAAACTACTGTGAGTTTCACGAAGATGGTCAGACTGTGAAGACATCAGACGTTTGAGTATTTTCCTTCGAAGGAGGTAGCGAAGGGATATTTGACATGAGCATGCTAACTTGCGTACTCGAATGCGGATTTATAAGTTCTTTTCACGGATACTAACACTAGTTTAACTTAACAAGTTATTGTAGATGTTGCTTGATTCTAAGAGAATATACATTCTATCATATTTTATAAAATATCTGAGGAAAAATATTAATGTTAAAGCGATGTTAAAGTCCAGGTAGGTATATCAACATAACTTCATATATTTCAGCAAGGATTTGTGATTTTCTTAGCCTACATCAATCCCGATATTTATGAGTATATTATCTGTTTGAATGATCCCAGTATTTACGGACTACTTTGGATTTATGAAATCATTTCAGACAATATTAAAATATTGCTTATTGCTCTACAAATTCTTAAGGATTATTTTTATTTATTATACACAAAAAATATTATAAACAAACAAAATCTTTTCCTTCCTACATATCAAAGACATAACTAAATGTAACTACAAAATAAGTTGCTTCTAGAAAAATAATAAAGATTCGCACAGTCCAAAAAGACCCAAAACATAACCAGAAAGCGAGTTACTGACTTGACAGGCCGAATTGTTTAATACATAATGCAAGCAACCAAAATTTTCCTGATATATCAGGCATACTATCTTCTTCAATGCAAATATACAGATTCCGGAAAAATAGTAGCTGGTGCTCAAAGAATTTGCCTAATATATATAGAATATGTTTCAGAGCTAAAAGCATCTTTATATATATATATATATATATATATATTCGCCCAAGAAAATTGACAATACAGAAGAACCTAAATTGTCAAAGCCGGTATTCTTCTAAATATTATTTAACTATCTAAAATTAATATTTTATTAAATATATTTTTATTTGATTATATGCAAAGACAGCCAACAATGCTAAACATATAAACGAGCTTTTGGCTCATTTAATAATTTGCAGTCTGGTTTCTTCTATCATTCTGTGGACATAAACAAATCCTTTTACTCCCGTCTTTCCTTAAAATATATTTCCAGCAAGCCAAATCCTTCACGTTTTTTCTTAATGAATTTCTATATTTCTATGTTACATACATTGTAATTTAGAATTATTTCATTCTCTTATACCTTGTTTTTACCAGGAGGAAATAACTGTCTACTTTTTTTTACCCTTATCTACCTGTTTTTCACAGTGGCAATTTTATCAGAATATCAATACTTATCGTTCATAGTATTAGAATAATAAATGTGCTGCAGGCTTTCAATAAAAATGCAGTTGTTTGTAAACAGTCACAACTCTGTATATCTTGACTTCAAAAATTAAATATGAAACTTCAATGCACTTGTCCAAGTCATGACTATTGGACAGAAAATCGACGAGGCTTTGCCTTTATGAATATGAAAACAAAAATGAAGTGCTCTACATCGGCCTTTCAAAATCTTAGAAAAGGGCCATCCCATTTCAGAATGAATATGAATAGATATAAACTTGAATATATATGAACCTGAATATATAAGTAACTGCTTGAGCAGCAGTTTAAGACAAAGAAAATTACAGCTGTTAGATTCCAAAATGATTGACAAAATCGCGCAACTCAAATAATTACTGTTCTTTTTTGAAGTGGAATTTGAACATATTGAAAAATGATTAATTTTATGAATTGGATTCATTACACACACACACGTACATGTGTGTGCGTGTTGTGTGTAGGTGTGTATCAGCAATGGTTCATTCTTATGTTGGAACTAAATATAAAATAACTAAAAACAGATTACCTTAAACTCATCTTTTTAGAGAGATAAATTTAATGCTACTGGATTCAAAGAAAAATTTTGAACGAATTTCAAACATCTCTTGGGTGTCGCCAAATATCTAATGATTCAGTACACCACTGTCATACTTCGAAGAAAGTGTGCTATGAAAAGAATTTTGTGTGCTCTTTGATGGCGTGTTCGGGTAATGAAAGTTGGAAAACCCTTAAATTTCAACTTTCATCTGATATTATTGCTTTCGGTCCTTTGTTGAAATCTCTTGACCTCTTTGAGTTTAACGATATCAGATTCGTTTTTCACGTCTAGCAAAACCTAAAGAAATCAAATATCATTGATGTCGAAGAATTTGAGATTTGGCACCTCTTTCCTTCGCCATATCCTTTGAGAATAAAATCTGGAAAAGCCCAAGAAAGTCCTAACTCAATTTTAAAGAAGAAACGTTCATTTTAAATCCCAATGCTATGTCCTTGCTGTTTCAAAAGATATGGCCGTGAACAGTGAAAAACTTTTCTGAGATTTTCTTGGGGGCCTTTTAGAGATCAAATTTTGAAAAACTCGAAGTTATTTCTAGCCTAAAGTCATGAAAAGATCTTATGCAAAATTCTCGATTTCTAACTTCGTGATCAATAAATGAAGAGGAGAATCCATTAATTGTCTTTCGTTTAGAAAGTGGAAATAATTTTGAATAGATACATTGTTTTACCACATTTTTATTTTTTTTAAAAAAATTTGAGTTTGTGTCAGAGGTATAAATACCTTTAAATCTCTATTAACATTTGAATTGCCTTAAAGCTTAACATTTCATAAGAATATGCGCATCTTTATTATTCCATTTTATGATATAAAATATTTTAGCATTTATATGTTATATTACCCATTTTAAATGCAATTGTAATATTCAGATCAAAACTATGGAGAAAGCTTTCTTGACTATTCCTTCACAGCCCGCACTTATATATCTACGTAGTCTTGCGATTGAGCATTAATATTAAAATGCACTCGATAATACAATTAGATGGATGAATTTTACATGGAAAACAAGGTTTGAAAACGGATAATAAACACAAGAACAGTATTCAATAAAGTAGATACATTCTAATATTTTAACTATAAAGTACCTTTTCAATTTTGGAATACAAAACTAATGTTTTTCGTGCTGAAAGCTGTCAAAGTCAAGACTAACGCAACGTGCAATTAGTATTCGCAGTGACGATGCGACTTAATTTGAATTTATCTATTGAAAAAGTAATAAGAAATTTAGTACTTCTATGAATAAATATGTTACTTATATTTCTTGTAATATAAACAAATTAAGTGCATAGTTCCGCCTAGAGCAATAAATGTCATGCGCATTTCTTTTTGAAACTCATAGTGAGTAGAAATCGAAATTCATCATTTTGGGAATATATCACTTAAAAAATTATTTATTCTGCATGGTATATTGTCCTCTAAAGCCAAAGAGTTGAAATATACTTTTTCCTCTTTTGAGAGTGTAAAATGAATGAATTTAGGTATTATTTTGTGATATTAATTTAAAAATATTTTTTTAGAGTTTCGCCATTACGGGGGCAGTGTAGTAGAAATTAAGAAATACTGGATACCGTATCTTCCTCTCAGCACTATTTCGAATCTGTTCTTTTTTCACGTTCGTATTTAACGTGGATTTGCAAGGCATGGAGTGTTCGACAATTGCTGACTTAAGTGACTTTACGAGGGGAAACGGTATTTACAGCGAAATTGGAGGCATTGAACAACACTGAGGTAAGATGCCTCGAAGCAATTCTGGTTGTTGCCAAATGCAGCAGCCAGCAAAGAACGTGCTGGCGATTACAGTGAGTTAAGAATATTGAGTCGTTGTGGAGTTTCTTGTCAGGTGAAACTTATGAAATTTAAAAAATTGCTGAATGTTTTTTGAAGGTTTAATTCAGACGGCTGTTTTGGTCACAAATTATTTAATTTAGCAACTGGTATTTACAGTTATATTTTAAACATGCGCTTAGTAAAAATAAAGACAGAAAGATATTCATCCCCTTTCAATTAAAAAATAAAAAAAAATTAAAGATCAATTTAAATTTCGAAGTTATTTTGAGTTTCAGTTGTATTGAATGGAATTAGCCTGAATATTAATCACACTCCAGTAATGTCAGAAAATTATATAACGCTTTTGCATGCATTTAAAAATATTTTACTAAAGCACAAAGCAAAATCTACACTGAAATAGATGCTATTTTACTATACCTACATTAAATGAGCAAACTTGTCAGAATTTTTTGCATGAACTTCTAAAGAATCTGTTTAAAATTCTGAAATCATTGCAAATGCTCTTTAATAAAAAGTAAAACAATGATATAAAGCAAAATAAATTCATAACTTTTAAATGAAAAAGTGCTAAAATTTATTCGGATAATTATTTAAAATGATGACAATCAAATGCCCTCATTTGAAGTATGTCAAACAAAGCATTAACTTATCCTTTAAATAGAATATTTACCTCTCCTTACTTCTATTTAAGAATTAAATCCATTAAAGAGTGCTTAGATGGTTTTAATTGTATAAAGTGATCTAAGTTTCCTATATTAAATTATATGCACGGCATATATTTTGAAAATATTTTTATAAAAATGAAATCGCTATGAATAAAATATGCACGGATATCTAATTTAAAAGATGAAGATTTTATTATTCTCCATTGACGTGCAGTAAACGGAAACTAAATATATACCTACGCTCTTGACTAAAGAGCATTCTCGACTTCTGTTCGCAGAATTAAAATCCAGGCCAGAGGGTTGAGCTGTATTTAAGTGGTATAAGTGATTTATGTTTCTTATATTAAATACCAAGCATGGCTTCATGACAGTTTTCGAAATGACAACTTAAGTAATTTGATGCAAATGCGCGGTTACTCAAATATTATAATCACGGTGTTGATTTACGCAAAGAGCGTTTTTCATTTATTGATATTGAACTGGTGGAAGAATGTGAATCATATGAATTCTTTAGGCTGAACAGAAATTCGTGTTTTGCAAGCATTTATAAACTTTCGAAATACTAGAGAGTAGATTGAAGAAATAGGGTTAAAATTAAAAAAAATATATCTGATGAATAAAAATAAACCAGTTAATTAAAAACTCATGTAAAAATGCTTTCTTAAATGAATCAAAGGATTAATCTAGGAGTACATTATAGATATTTCAGTTTAAGACGTTTTTTTTTCTTTTTTAAGCTGTTGTCTATCTACAGTTGCGATTATTATTGATATTCATGGTTCAGTGCATTAAAAGTTATAAGCAAAGCAATTCACAATGCTTACACCCAGCTGCAAAACAATTTTCACTAATTTTAAAATTTCTTAGTTCGTATCCTTTTTTTTCTAATTCCACTTCCTATATATGATTTAGTTCTCTTACTCATTGTGTCAAATATTTTGAATTTGGTAATTTTGACACCCCCCTTCCAATTCGATTTTTATCAAAATTCTGCGGCGGATATTTTTAATCAAATCATTCAATTTTACCTCGGTTTTTAAAGTATATTGCATAAAGATATTTTGGCATAGTTTTTTAATTCTAAATTCCCTATTTTGATATTGTATTCAATACTATTTCTTTTTAAATTTTTATATTAATACTAGCGTCATGTTTAGGAGCAATGCTAAAAGACTTTTTTTTAATTTTGAAACAAGGCCAGATAACAACGATGACACCTGATTTGGCAAAACCTTCCACATCACGCAAATCGTCTAGAGGGCCTGTACATATTTTTTGAGCACCAGACCAGCTTATTTGGGGGTTCCCAATGGTATCGGACTTCCAATATGGAACGATGAAGTTGATAACTTATCACACTACTCCATTAATTTTTAGAATGCAATAATGATATTACCATACATTATTACACTAAAATTGTCTGCATTTAACATAAAGTTCAATTTTTTGAAATAATGTGTTTGACTGTTTTGTCTTTCGATTTACATTAATGAAATAGTTATATGTTCACTAAATATTTTGAGAAAGAAAATGTATATAAATGGAAGATATTGAACGAAATAGTCTTTTAGTATAATGCAACTTAATGTTTTTAGCTTGGTAAACAAAAGAGATTGGATAAATAAGGACATTCTTTGCTTTGATGTAGTTTTAATTTTTCATTTCACATCGTGTAAGTGAGATATAATGCTAAGAAAATTATATTTCAACCAAAATTTTCTTCGAAAAATGTATGTAATTTATTTCTACATGAAGGCGTGCACTTTATTGCTGGTTTATATCACTACTTGTAAAATATATTGTCAGGCTTTTTCAAGTGAATTAAAAAATAATTTTTGATTTCATTCAAAGTTAAAATTCCTTTAAAATTCTGGAAAACTTTGTAAAATCAATCAGCCATAAAAAAAAATGTCGAGAAATAAAAAAGATAATCAAAAATTCAAAAATTATTTGCTCACATTTTTTTTTTGAAAATTTTGATAATGTATTTATTATTACGGAGGTCATAGTGTTTTCATATATTTGATAAATAAATAGATACCCAGAAAACAGAATTAGTTGAAAGGAAACTGCTGCTGCAGTTTTCATTCAGAGCATTCCTATTAAACGCTTGATATTTTTGTTGAGGAATAAAACCGGGATCTAGTAATAATGTCAGAAAATAAATTTTATTCTGTAAAATCAGATTTCATGCATGGCAATATTAAAGAGAGGAAAGACGAATGCTGAAAAAAGTTCGGAACAATTATAGTAAACAGATCGTTGCTGTACATCTGGAAGAAAGGAAAAAAAATAGATTCTTTTGATTGGAATTTAATTACCTTCTGCAGAAAAAAGTCGTGATAATATAATACGTCAACTAAAATTGGTTCGTTCTATTTAGAATCATAGCGCATCTTGCAAAGTGATAAAAGTATGACGTCATGGGAATGTGACGTCATAAGACAAGAAACAGTTACATGCCAGATAATATTTGCAGTTATATGTATCATTTGAATGACATCTCGAGAGTGATTCCGTACCTTTTTGATCAACGTGGCATTTTTCCCTGAAGGAATATCTAATGAATTATAAATGTGCCGTCAAATAATATTGGCCTGTGATTATTGGGACGATAATAAAAATATATATTGACAGTTCATTCTTAATTTTCTACGGAAAATCACATTTTGCACTGTATAGTAGTAAAAGCTTCAGTTATAAGTGTAATTCAAGTAAAGTAGCATTATTGTGACTTATGTTATTGCAGATTAGATGACAAATAGCTTATATTAGGATTGTAAGATGCTCAGAATGCATGATGAATTGGAGTTATCTGCTAAATGGTCTCTAAGCGAGTTTTTAATGTTATTCATCTCTGGAAATGACTTCAAGCATTGATGAAAACATGCTTAAAATAGTATTAGCCAGCTTCTGCAAACCGTTGATGTGTCTGGAATCAAATTCCATGTTCCAAAATTTCATTACTGTCATTTTTACTTATGTTGCTTGTTAACCTTTCTGTTTTAATCAATTCCAACTTTTTCCATGTTTCAATAAATTTTTGAATCCATTCTGAACTAGACTGGAAACCAATCAGTTGCATTTCAAATTCTTCGATTCCTAACCAATCGAATTGGGACAAAATCAGTTTATCAAATGAATTCGCATGCGAGCCGTTTTGATTGCAACGTGCCCAAAATATTGTGACGCGTGCCATCGATGGCATGCGTTTCCCTTCTTCGCCATCTCTGATTTAAAAGAAAAAAGTCAGAATAATAGAAAATTTTTAGAAATCCTTAAGCCTTTTTAAGTTGTACATATTTAATATGTATGAAATGAATAAAAATTACTTAAACAATTAAAAACAAATATAAAAATATTAAATCTTTTTATACCTAAGATACTTCTGAAATCACCTCATTTCATTTATTTTGAAAAACTCATAATTTAAGATCAGATTATTTAGAAACAATTAGATGAACAAAAACTTTTTGAATCTGATTTTATCTCTTACATCAAAAAGGAGGAAAATTTTGCAGAATAACGTATGATTCAAGACAGTTTGATTTGCAGATGCTGAGAAGGTTAACGAAATGATGATGAATAGACATTAGAAAAGCTGCGAATTATCGAATTTCAAATCGAAACCTTTTACACTCGGCAACCATATGGCTAAAAAGGGAGAATTTTTGGAAAAATTGTGAACTTAGATTCGAAACAGTATTATTTTATGCTAAAATTTCTTTTTTTTTTCTTATTTCAGTGCAATATTTCTTTCTCTTTTTCAAAAGAGGTTGCTTTCAAAAGATGAAAATTCTATATCTTCAGGAGTAAGACAGATTGAATTACAAGGTTTTTAGATAGAGTGTAAGAAGTATTGAATATGTAGAAGCAGTGAGAAGTTTATTGGTTTCCTTTTTCAAGTCATAAGATTCTGTTTTGCAATGGAAAAGTTTAAACATTTATTATTTCACAGATACTACTAGACTTGTTGGATTTATGTACTAAAATTATTTAAAAAATAATAACCCTTTATAATTTTACTAACATAATGAAAAATTCTTTTATTCCGTTCTCTTTTTTTGCGCTTAATTAATTTATAACTGCAATGAAATCGGAAGATTCTTTTTTTTTCAAATTGAATACCAGTGGCGTCGTGGACATTTAAACAAAATGTTATCTATTAAGTCGATTAATTTGTAATTACATTTGAAAAGATAAAAGTCATTAATTTTATGGAAAATGAGTAAGTTTACAAAATGCCAAAAATCTAACACATCAGGAAATGAGTGAAAAATCAAACACTTAACTTATAAAATTCTTTTTTACAAACACGACTCAGATCACATTAAATAAAGACATCTTTTGATCTTAATTTATAGCTGCAATGAAATCGAGAATAATATTTTTTCAAATTGAGTACCAGGAGGCGCCCGGGTATCAAAACGAAATTTCATCTAATTATTTGATTACTGTTTAATTATATTATGAAAAGATAAAAACAATTAATTTTAAGGAAAACGAGCAAGTTTATAAAATTTCAAAAATCTAACTCACCAGGAAATGAGTGAAAAGTAAATCACTAAACTTGTAAAATTCCATTTTATAGACATGAAAAAAGCCACGTTAAAAAAACGTAAATTAAGTTCGTAAGTTCTGAAATAAGGTATAAAATTTTTTATAAATCATAATCCATATAATATTCCAGAGATGAATAAAAGAAAATCAATATAACACAACAGAAAAAAATTAGTTTGGTGGAAATCAGCTTGATGAAATGTTAAAACAAAATGTAATGTTATAATTTTTTCTAATATTACTAAACTTGTTTGTGAAACTTTTTTTTTGATTATTTTTTAAGATGAATAAAGTCGTAAATGAATCATTTTGATAGCCATACCAGTGAAAAGTAAACAAAAGAAGCAAATAATTTTGATATTTTAGTTTAAAAAGTCAAACTCTTTCTCTACCTAAAAATTTGGGTGTTTAGTCAATTGTTTTTGCTTTTTTTTTACTTGGAAAAAGTAATAAAAAAATCTGAGTTACTTCTATCCTTTAATTCTTGGAGGAATTGCGAGTTCTTGATTTTATTTCACCGAATATCACCCTTGTATCATATACAGAGCATAATTCAGTGGATTACGTGTCCGTCTCATTTTTAGGGTAAGTATTGCCTTTTTCTTTTAATTCTTAGGCAACATTTGTTTCAAATTCAATTAGGCTGAATGCCTGTCATGTATATATATCATCCCCATATTCTTTCGTAATAAAATTTAATGTTATTCTTAAGCAGATTGAGGATTACAGGCTTTATTTTACTGAATATATCTACTATGTATATGATGCACAGCATAAATTTAATGTATTATGGGAATTGTTTCCTATAATGAATACTGTTTCTTTTCTTCAATTTTTAAGCGACTTTTTGATTTATGTTTCTTTAAGTTGAATGCCTGCTCTATATACGTGCCTGCTGTTAATCAAACCATCTATCTAATGTGAAATGCTCTCGCGTTTCTGAGGAGCAAATTTTTGGAAAACAGGGCCTGAGCAAAATTTAATATTATGAAATTCATTCTAAGATAGGCCTTCATGTATCATGAAAACATAATATTAATCTAACTAAGCTAATTATAACATTTTAGTTAACGAAAATTCTCCGCCTTAATTATTTAAAACAAGAACCTGTAGTCAAATGAATATTGACTGCATTAAATTTAACAAAATTTTTGGAGACTAAGAAAAGAGCACCTCCAGGTATAATCTTCTTTTATGAACAAATTTTATAAATGTAAATCTAAATAGGCAGTGTAATATCCTCTACAGGCAATAACAGTTCAAGGAAGTGTAAAACCACAGATTCCTATAATAATTTTTGTGCATGCTTTAAATCTGACTGAATGCAGGATAACATAGTACGCTGAACTCTTAAATCTGATAATCTTAAGCTGAGAATTCCGTACTTGTATATTCTTCTCTGTGGCACTTGTGATATTTATCTGCATTTTTTAAATAATAGGAGAGTTATTTTTGAGTGAACCGTGGTCAGACGACGATGATGTCAACTGAGCTAAATTCTACATATATGATAAGTTTTACTATAAGTTCTCTGCTATGCCATTGGTAATGAATATGATTGCGATGTATTTTACAAGCACCAGACCCGATTACATGGCAATCAAGTTTCGAATCTGAAATCTTATCATATGGCCACCTTAGCCTCAAATCAGATTTTAGATATTTTTTATACATGGAAGACTGTTATTGGATCTTAATTAGATGCAAATTATTATTTCTTATGAATTATTTCTCGTTAAAAGAACGTTGAAGAAGATGTCATAAAAATTATTCAATTACTCTGCATATAGTTTTACATCCCTTAATCTTTATACGAAAGAGTATTTAACAAACCCCATTATTTATTCCATATATTTATACATCAGAAAATTATCGTTACTGGATGAGTTAAAAGAAAAACACTGATCTTATTCATTAGACTGTACAATCAGTATCCTTTCAGATAATACATAGTTTATCGGAAGTCACAGATTTCCGTGTAAAATACGCATGCTTTATTTACAAGCAATGAGCCATGAATCTTTATTCATTGCTTGAAGCTTAATAAATATATAATATTGTATGCCTCGTTTAATATACTGAAGTTTATTTTCCCTATAAGCATATTGTAAATTAATCTTGATTGTATGTCTCGATATTATCGTAATTACATGAAAGGTTTGGTAAAAGAAATCTAATTATTCATTATACTTAACTATTAAACCTTACTATCTGCTTTGATGTGATTACAGTAGCGTCAACTATCATTCAGAATATGATTAATATTAAATATTAATTAGAAATGAATCGACACAGATTTTATAATAAATTTTATGCATCAACGAGGAGATTGAATATGACACATAATTTTTATATTTATTATATGGGATCAGTTAAATTAATGGGCGAATTAAAGAAAACTAATACCAAGTATTTAAAAGGTGAATTATATCCAAAAAAAATTAATATTCTAATCTTATAATACTTTGGATTTTCAGTAAAAGCATTCGGTCATCTGATAATTATTTTATAAATATCTAGTAATATATTTTTTATAGTGTGCGTGTATTTAAAGAAACTGAAAATAATTTGCGAGTTTTTAAATAAGTATAAATTTGAGGAATTATATAAACTATTATATTTTAAAAAATGGGTATAGATTTTACGCAATATATTTTAAAATGATAATCGATATACTGAAAACACTGTAATCAAACTTAAATAATAGTAAATTTATGTATTGTGAAATGTTTTGTAAAATTTGCATTGTATGCACGAATATATTTTCTGAAATTTTCCTATTCTACGAACTTGAGATTTTGCCGAATCTTCAGGTTTCAGACTTCTTTGAGTTGAAAAAAATACATTTAAGGCATTCCATCTGTCTGTTTCTCTATAAACACGATAACTCAAAAACACTTTTATCCAGACGGATGAAATTTGGCATATAAACTTAGGACCAAATTTATAGATTTTTATCAAATTTTGAAAAAAAAAATTCCAGTCACAGAAAATCTGCTTGGCAAGCTATCGGAGCACAAGCGATCTCAGTAACTCCAAAAGCAAAGAGCTACGTAGATACAATTTGGTACACAGGTTTAGAAACTGAAATATAGAATTTTATCAAATTTTGAAACAAATCTGTTAAAGGGTTGGCAGCCTATCGATTTTCATTTTCGCTTGCATGTAAACGCTATGATAATTATTTAAAAGAAATTGAATATGATGTCTTCCGTTTTCAATTGATTCTCAAAATAACTTCGCACCATCGACGAAAAATATTTTTAAAGATATTGAAAGCAACATTAGACATACAATGTTTCATCGCTTGATATATTTAACAAATTCACATTAACACACTGGAATAAAATGACTTATAATTAACATTTTAACGTATCTACTTCTTGTGCTTAATAATTCCGAAACTATAGAATAATTATGATGTTTGAATTTCTTGTTTCTGTATATTTGTCAGATGACAATGATTGATGATATCTACTTAAGCATTATTATGTCCAGATTTCTACATTTACCATCGTGGTTAAGTTGTTTGACCATCATTACATTATTATATTAACCATCATGATACAATTGCTTTACCATCATTATATTACTACATTTGACATTGTAGTTTATACTTGGACCTTTTCATATAAATGTTAAAGTCAGTCATAATACTCATACAACATTTCGTCTGCAAAATGAAAATTGGAATGTAAAAATAATCACAAATAAAAAAAAAGATTTTAGATATAAAAAAGAATATCTTGCTGTTCCGAATCAGAAAAAAAGTTCTGAAAGTGCAGTTTTTTCCTCTATTATTCAAAATTTAGTTCTGAATTTTATTGAAATGTACGATGTATTTCCTTATTAGATTTGCTAAAAATGAGAATATTTCCTTCATCTATTTCATGTAATTAACATGAAACAATCTACGAACTATTTCCTTTACAATTTCTTAATCTTTTCTCTTGAGGTTTGTTAGATGGCTTTTGTATCGATAGGTTTCTTAGATTTTCATCACCTTCTAAAACTCAACAAATTGTGTTTGGCATTGAATTAACTGACAAAATATGTCGAGTTTTTTTTTATGCAACAGTTTGAGGAAATATAATTTAAGGGGTACATTCAAGTGGATGTACATTGACATGAAAGTGCCATTTATTCTGACGTCCCTTACATCTAGAATTCTATTTTTCCCCCATCTGTTTCGTGTCTGTAAAGCATATTTCTAATCAATCAAATTACCTAAATGCACTAAAATGCACGTTTGTTCTGAACACGGTGTTAAAACATAAAATTTCATATTACACTTCTATTTTTTTAAAGCTGTATTTTTCGGTCTCTAAAGAATACCCAACGGAATTAATATATTCAGTTCGAAACTGTAGCAGAATAGCGAAAAGTATTTAAAGCTATCCTCTGTTCCTTTTTGTAAAGCGTTTGCTCATTATAAGGAAAAAAATAACTTGGGTTATTTTTAAATATTTGCCTTTATAAATAAAATCTAATTTCTAAAACTGTAGCATTTTTAGAGTAAATGAGATAAAACACTTTCTTTTACGAAAACTATTCAAGCTCTTAGGTATAAAAATTATTTTGTAATATTATGGATACTATGCACTCAATAAAATTTTATTTTTCAATTTCAGAAACGTACTGCAAGCGCCTTCATAGAAATATTTAGAAAAACAAAATTGTTTATTCGCATAATCTTAAAGATATGGAAATTGAAATTTTTACTTGTTTTCGCAGTACAAGAATAAAGTTTTTTTTAAAAAAATAATTCGTCTTTAATACGTTATAGAAATAAATTCGCATAGGACTTTCCAAAATTAAAATGACAATTGAAATGCAAATCACTTAAGAAGCTTCTTAATTAAAAGTTATGAAATAATTAACAGTATTTGAATTATAATAACGTCAGCTTTTGTGATTTAAAATTCAGATTTTAATTTCGTTTTGCAGATAATTTGGCAGATTAATTATTCAGTCTAATATGAGTCCTGCATCTAAAGTATCTTTATTATTTCAATACAATTTTTAAAAAACCTGCAAAATAAGTAACCATAGAATTCCAGAGACACTTCTGCGTTGAAAGCAATCTTTTTCACTTTGAAACAAAATACTTGAAGATCGATTTTAATTGTTACGAAGTTAGCATCGCCTTGGAGAGTTAAACGAATAAGGAAAGTATATTGCTTTTTGAAATTCCTTAATATTGATCTGCTACTGAGCTTAGAAATAAGTAAAGAAAGAGATGAACAAAAATTTCAAGTAATGAATAATCATTCATCTGGAGTTGAACTTAATTAATTAAAAAAATGAAAGAAAGGACTGAGTTTTAGAACTATTAATTCTTCTCTAATAAATTATCTAGCATAATCTCATGTTTTAGGACGATAAAAATCGAATATCTTTATATTAGCAGAAGAGTAATTCAAGCGCTTTACTCGATAATAAATTGAATATCAATCTTAATAACAATATAATTACTGAAAAGAAGTAATTTATTATTCTATCTATATTAAAAAATAATCAACTTTATCTGCATTGAGAGCTCAAATTTAATTTAAAAAATTAGTATGATTATTTCATATATGCTTATATTAGCCTTGCAGTTCTATTCAATTAAATCGTGAGGGCCGTGGTGGCCCGGTGGTAAAGTCTCAGCTTCAGAACCGGAGGGTTTCAGGTTCGAGACTCGATGCCTCCGAAAAACTGTCGAGTGAGGGGGTCTGTTGCACGTTAAATCTGTCAGGCCAAATGTCCTCCCACTGATGTGGTGTGGTGTGGAGAGGGGGGTGCCAGTTCAGGTGTCGTCCTCGTCATCTGACCGTGATTCAAAATGACGAGGTCCGTCCCAAAATAGCTCTCTTGTTGCTTTAAACGGGACGTTAATATAACTAAACTCAATTAAATCGTGAATTGACATACTTCCAGAGTTAGTAAATTAAAAAATGTATAACTGTTGTCAAAAATATTTTTGATTATATGATATTTTTCAAATAAAAAAAATATATAGAGATATTTCTTCATGCATCGCATATTAATGCGAATATTCATTAGTTCATCCATCCCTTTTCATTCAAAATTAAAGCATCAATGAATACTTTAAAAATAAAGTTTACGTTTGATATTAGAATATGTTCCCTTGACTCACAAAGTGAACTTTAAAAACAATTTGGTTAATTTTAAGTTTGATCTATCTTGCATTTTATTTCTTCTTTACTATAACATCTTAAGTATGATGAAGTTCTTGTCAAAATTAAAACTCTACACTTTTATTTAAATGCTTTTCAAAAGTATGTTATCATATAATATAAATATTTAAATACTAAAATAAGTTAAATTAAACAGGTTTTATAACATTCTTGTTAACGTATTGAATAACAAAATTTTCAACAATTATTTTGATGCATAAACTTGAAATCTAATATTTTTTTATATTAAATAATGGTATTGGTAGGAATTAAAATGCAATTTACTCAGGAATTCATAACTTATGGAAGTATAAAAATAGAGTATTGTCATCGGGGATACACAAATGCAAAAGAAAATCAAACTCTCCCCAAAATGATAGCAAAAACTCGATGGCAACATTCTCTTTCAATAAAAACGATATAAATGAAGTTAAATAAAAGTGGTAAAATAATTAATTGCATATATTGTTGATACTATTAAATCAAGGACATGACTTATGAACAGCTTTCTTTAAGTAATTTATGGATAAAAGTTTCCTGAAATATTGGTTTAATTAGCAACATAAATCTGGAAAATTTCCTATTCAAAAATTTATGACATTCAGCCAAATTTGCTTCATTTTTCATGTTGAACGATGCCTGAAACTTTTCAAAAGAATTTTCCGTCTCACAAATTTTATTCCTAAAAGACATTTTATAACTCATTCCAAAATATTTAATTGAGTTTATATTTCAGATTGCTGGTTATAAAGGATTAATTGATGAGATATTTTTCTTCTTTAATCTTGTTAATAAATAAATATTATGAATTATTGAACGATATTTTTTCTAAGAAATTAATTTTGAGATGAATTTTTTGAACTATAAACTATGTTAATGAATGAAATAAACATAGTTATGAAATAAATAATCAAAGAAAAATTCTCGAAAAACAATGAATGAATTTGTTTCCTCTATTTTAACCCTTTAATTGAAAAAAATTACACGAATAAAAAATTATATTTTGTACTCCTGAAAAATAATAATTTTCCTCATTTTTTACAATTATCTAATTTTATTAGTGATATTTAGTAAAATAATATTGATACACTTATTTAAGTAAAAAATGATTTATTCTTCTAAACTAAAGTTACGAATTTTTGTAACTAAAGTTACTAAAATGTTTTACTACTAAATTAAAACTAAAAGTTTATGCAACTGAAGTGACGAATTTCTGATTTTCTCTAATTTAGACAATTCTGAACAAACAATTTAGTGGCTATCTCAAAGAAGTTCGAATTCTTAGTTCAAAAATAGTTCTTGATCAAAGCTGCTGCTATTTAGTCTAAAAAATGAAATTTAAAACTTTATACTTCGGTTAGTTTAGGTTATGGAAAAGGAAACTTTTTTGATAACTATATTAATATCATTAGAATAATTTATTAATGGCTCATTGGGTCAGATATTTGTGATAAAGATTAAGTCCACGCAATTTTTTAAGCTGTAAACTTCTTGATTCAAGGAACATTAATTTTCTTTTATGATTTAAAGTATGTTTTCAATGCGAAGTGTTTGCATCTTTATAGGGTTAAAAATATAAAATTAGAGTGGACACTTTGCATCCATTTTTTCAATCGTAGAAAGAAAATATCTTTAACAAGTTTGCAAATATCGAAGACACAATTACATATAATTGAAATAAAAAAGAAAACTCGCATTGTAGGTTCAGTAATTGGCTTATAAATTAACTTCATTATTTTGCAACCCAAAGCACAAAAATGTTTCGCTGACTTACCTTGATATTTTAAAGAAAATTAAAAATATTTAAAAAAAAAATTGCCACAGAAAATGAAAAGGTGTTTAGGTGTTTTATTTAAAAATTTGCAATAATTTAGATAATCAGGCTTACCCAATTTGTTTTTGTGAAGCTCCGCTGTGAGCTATCCAAGTCTCGACCTTACAGTCGAAAGGGTTTACCTGAAAGTAAAGAAATTAAAAATTTACTCTCACATTTATGAAACTTACCTTGATCTCTTGCTTAATCCTCCCAACCAGTACATGCCTATTATAGGTGATAGGGTTTAATAAAGAATTTCTTATAAATTATGAGATGCAGTTAAATATACAGAATGGGCTCCTTTATCCCAATTCCCAATTGTTAATTTTTGAACTGCTATATATATATATATAT
>JAPMOQ010026707.1:1778257-1797920 GCA_026543055.1 Argiope trifasciata | reverse complement strand
TATATATGTAATAAAATAATGTGCGTATATTATATTTAGCTAAAGTTCAAATTCAAAGGTTTTTAAAACAGTAACATTCTAAAAATATAAGGAGAAAAAACAAATGAGAAATCTTCAAAGTAATGCTATTAAAGAATTTTTTTTAAGATAAGAATTTTTAAACCTCCATACAAATCCTTCAATGGATTAAGACCTGATTTGGGCTGAACACTACAAGCAAGTCGATGTCTACTTTGGCAACTGTTGTTAATTGCATTTGGATAAGTTAATATAATTCTTTCTACCAGAGAAATCCAAATCTGAACCAGTTTCCCAGAATAGTCTTTCAAAAATAAAAACAATCTACCTACCTGGCTGTGAAAATCAATCAATCTCCTATCTGAAATTTTACTTAGGTATCTCGCATTCATTTGATCAATATATGAAATACTTTCCTTTTAATGAGTCTTTGACCTATGGATTTGCCACGGTATCATAAATCTAGTTTGATAAAAGTTATTACCCGTATAATATAAGATAAACTGATACATTCTGACTCAGCTGTGCACATAATTTTTAAAGCTAAATAAAAATTTTAAGTTCCGATCAGATAGTCAGTCCAAATAATTGCATTGTAATCATTCATAAATTAAAATTAATTTAAAACATATTACAATTTATTTTACATCAAATATCACTAATCTTAAATATAATATATGATATTCATAAAATCAGAAAAAGAGACTTATGAATTTATTTTAATCTTTATTTGATTATTTTTAGCAAGCACTCATAATTTTAACAAAGCATACTTAGTACGATGAATATATATATTCAGTATATAAGCTTCTATATCAGAATAACACCCATAAAAACATTTGTTTTGTTGTATTTTATAATAGTGAACAATTTTGAAACTTTTATAAATTGTCTTTTTATTGATATTGGAAATGCTAAAGGAATTAAATTACTGCATTTAAACTGTCCAAAACGTAGCCGAAAGTCAACTAGGGTTCCATTTATCTCATGCATAGCAAATATTAAGTAAAATCAGGATTAAAATTCCAATTCTCTTTTCTTTCATCAGATATTCGATTACCAAACCATCATAAACCTATTTTCTGCAATGGTATATTGAATCAAGGGTATCATAAAAATAAAACTAATAATCAATGATTTGGTTTCTTCATATCTATTAATCATTTAGAATAATTGAGTCATTTAAATTCTATATATCCACTAATAATGTAACTCACCCTGAAACTGAAAAAATATATATATATATATTAAATTTGATCAATTTAATATATATAAACTAGTTGATATCTGGTGCGTTGCTACTGCAAAAGGAATAAACTTGGAAATATCGTTTGGAATTTGAAATAGTTATCTAGTTTAATTAAGAATGATAGGAAGAATGTCATTTATTTTCTTATCGGTAATGAATACATTCGTTGGAATTGAAGGATACATAAAAGAGAAGCATAAATATTATTTATTCTATTTTTAATATGCTATTCTGCAAACAAATATTCATTTTTATTTATTAGATTTGTGTATTTTTTTAGAATTGTAAAGATTGGTGTTCTTTGAAAATGGTAATGAAAGAAACTATTTATTGTATCTCTTGATTCGTTTAATATTTGTTTCGAATTCTCAAGTTTAATATTAGAAAATGTGATTAAATATTTCCTTTAAAATTGATTAAACATAGAAAATGCATTTATACCATAAAATCTTTAATATAATTGAAAAGATAATTCTTTGAAAACTAAGATGGTGCAAGATTATTTATATTTACGGAAATTACTGAAAAAGAGCGGAAATTTTACTAAATATTTAGTTAAAATTTCAAACCTATACTATTGGTTCCCCTAAAACTTTCTAGTACACTTTTGAATAGAACTCTTACCTCAGAGGAAGACTTGCGTTGTATTTACGTACATTAACTATGTACATAAGTCCAAAAATATTTTTCATACTTTAAATGATTGTATGTGCCTACAATCATCCCGTAACCCTAAATAATAAGTAGCCGAAGTGTTATTGGAATCAGATGAGCGTTACGGCAACGCTTAAGATACGTACAGATAAACATTCATTTTTATTTATATAGATAAATAACACCTATTTAATATAGATAAACAAATAGCATCTATTGAATATAGATAAACAAATAACATCCATTGAATATAGATAAACAAATAGCATCTATTGAATATAGATAAACAAATAACATCCATTGAATATAGATAAATAAATAACATATTATCATTGTTGTTGCACCTTCAAAGCGAAGCTGACACCCAAATTATGTTTCCGAGATTTTTGAAAATTACTTCAAGAGTCACTCAAAATAGAGCATAAAATAACTCCTTCGAAGAAATAAAAAGTTATGACCCAGAAAAAAAACAACTTTTTCTTCGACTGTTGGTGACAGTTTGAAGCTAAGTGAGGCAAAACATGTTTATTTCGATGTTCCCTGTTACCGGGGGCTATATTTTTACGCATCAAGTACTTTACTAATATCTTGTTAATTATTTACGTCTGAATTCAATTACTAAAACTTCGTATGTTTTTTTTATTTAACTTAAAGTCCGAGAGTGAAATAATGTGGAGTTGTGTTTAATATTTGTTATAATTCAGAAACTATGCTTTTTGTTTGTCCTGTACTGTATCTCATGTATTTATAAGCGAGATTGGAATTTTAAAAATAACAACGGAGTTTTAAGATGTCTTAGTGCAATAAAATAATTCATTTTTATTATTTTCTAGTCCTTTTATTTTATTTTATTATTCACTCATAGAATGTAAAGATTTGGGACATCAAATATACCTTGCGGGAAGGTAGTGCCCTCATTCTCACTGAGAATTTTGTATCAAATGGACCTCACGTTGTATCAACTCAGGAAATCTAATCATTAAATCTGAACAGAAAAAAAGTCATTAAATCTAAACAGTAAATATTATTTAAAAACAAACACATTTAAACATGCCTGTCTGGGAAATATATTTAGTATTTATAAGTAAGTCAGGGATTCTTGAAACCTGTGGATGTGTATGTATGTGAGGGAGGAGGGGAGGGGTACTTGAACCCATAATGATAAAATTGCTCCAGGCTCTGATTTAGTGAAATAATTAATGTAACTCATACTTAATTTTTGATTCTATAACTCATAATTTGTTCAATCGATGCTTGCACTTGAAATTCTGCAAGTTTTTTTTGACAAACGTATTCTTTATTTTCTAAAAAAATAATTGGAATAAAATATTTTTTAAATACATATCTTGCTATTTTTAACAGCAAATATTATTTTAAGCTTTCTTCACATCAAACTTTCTTCATTGTTTCATAAAAGGGTTTTTTATCGGTTGCTCAGAATAAAATAATTTTTTGAAACATCTATTGCTATTAACAGACCTTGTCCTAGAAGTCTTTTTGCAATTTCAAGCTAATAATGTTTCCCAAAAAATTCATCTTTTTCCTGATTTTATGGTTAATTCCTAGAGGTCATTTTAACAGTAACAGGGATTTTTTCCTTTAGATTCACCACTAACCAAAGAACTGGTTAGTTAGATTCGGCAATTACTAGGCATAACTCACCTATTAGGTGAAGCAAAGACATTTCTCTTGTTAATCCTTAGGGATTTCTTAAAGGAATGCTGTCTCCCAGATCGTTTCTGTTGACAGGAAGTTTGTGTGAAAGCAAAGTATTTAATTTGTTAAGGAAATAGGATCTTTAAATAACATCTTTGCATGGTCTGTTATAAAAATGAAGAATTTTCTTTGCATTATTTTACGTATTTATACATTTTTCTAATAATTATTCATACAATTTTGCAAAAATAATAAAAGTTATCCTTTGCTAAAAATCATGCAATTTTACTTTTTTGTATACGAAATAAACAATGAGAAATCAATTTGGTCGTTAAAAATTAGACAAAATTCCGCATTTCAGACCAAAAGCAGGAAATATATTTCATTATTAAAACAAATATTTTAAAAGCATTTGAAAATTTATCACGGAAGAATTCACAATTATTTTCGAGTTCTAGGAGCACATAATTTTGTTTCATACGCAATCTATCATGTTGTAAAAAATATTTAATTTCAAAATGTATGACATCATATAATCAACAATGAAACCTTATGGATTATAAAATATTTCTTATCCTTTTTTTCTTCATAAATAAGGGGATTTAAGCTTATTAATAATTTATTTCTATTTTTAATCGGAACATTTCTTGTTGAAAAATGATACTCCCATATTATTCAATTAATTCAAAAGGGATAGATCGTATTTTTGAAACTCATTTAATTTTAACCAAATAAAAACGTCACTTGCTTGTTTCAAAGTATTTGTACAATTTTCTTTAAATTTGTTTGCAAATTAACCGCTTTCAACTATGGATTCATCATTGTAATAAAATGGCAAATACCAACTCTCAATGTGTCGTGAAATAAAGGATTGATGAAATTCAAAGGAATATATATATTTTTAAAAACATCATAGTTATTGATGTTATTTTACTGTGATATTATGCAGCGGGGCTGGTAATATTTACTAATTATATTTTCTTTAAACACGGAATATGACCCATATGTGTCAATCTAACTTTACACGCTGTTAGATTTTGGAAAAGTTTTGGAAATACTAAGACAAAATTCTTGAAAAATCCACCAATCTCAGCAATGACCGTGTCCTAATGAAATACAAAATGAAAAATGTTATTTTTTAAGTTGCTAATTAAATGACCATACAATCGTAACAGCTGATTCTTTTCGTTTGTGCCTGCAATATGTAATTTTATTGATCTATTTAGTCTTTGAAGTATCTTCATTCGAAAAAAAAGTCGCGCGAAAAAGACCAGACGAATACAATAGTCAAATCATGCTCTTGTAAGTTTTTTGCTTATATTACACAGCGATGAGAGGCAATTATTAAAATACTCCTCTATACATTCTACCCCAATATTTCTCCATTCTTGTATAAATCGTGCATTCAAATCAATTAAAACATTAAAGAATTTCTACTGGCAGTAAATTCGGGCAATATTTGAACATATCAGATTTGATTTACTATAAAGACGCAATGATGGATCTGTTGGAAGCAGCTTAATAACTGTATCGCTGCTACAAGTGGCTTCATCGGAAGACATCTTAGTATCCAAGATCGGTGAATCCACTGTTCAAATCATACATTTGCCAATGTAGAGCGTACATTCCAAAACAATAACACGTAGTATTAAAACGCTCCTTTTATAAGCGGATTCCGATACTTTCGTAAACAGTTTTGAGCAAACTATGCTATTCAGAATCAATTGTTTAAGAATTTAATGATGGTTATAAATTCGTGAAATGTTTTAATGGACCGACTTCATTTAACTAAATGTATACCTTCTACGCTCATACATAAAATGGTGACTCTGTTGGTTATATGTGCTTATGCAGTACTATTTAAAGCACAGAACAATTTTTGTATGATTGTGTTTATTTGTCAATAGTTTATGTCATCTGAAGATAATTTCTCCCATATGATATTCATTATATTATATGTAATATTTTCTACTGACGTAAAGAAATGAGCTGAAATAAATGTAAGAAGAGTTTAAATCTCGTCTAATATTGGCATTTCATGAGATATTTTATTACAAAATGAAATGCCTGCAATATAATACATCAATATAAAATGAAATTTACAAATATTTATAATTGTATTTATAAATACTGTCTGAAACAGTTTCAAGTAAAATTGTTTTATTTGATTACAACATTAAAAAACAAAGAAAAAGGGATTATTGCTAGATTCCTATGGTTATTAAGTATTTCACTTTGGGCATTTATACGAAATTAATCTTCTTAATATGTAGAGTCATTTTGCATTTTTTTTTATTCGGGAAGTCTCAAATTTCTACTCTAAAACTGATTTGTTAATCATGAAAAAAATCAAATGCATCTGCCTTATCAAACTGTTGAAAAGAAGTGAATGCTTGTATGGAAGAAACTGCTTTATTTTACCATTTCTGAGAGAAAATGCTTTTTTGTATAAAATTCTTAGGGCTTGTTATATACAAATAAAATATCGAATTTAGTGGTATCGACAGAAACTAAGAACTAAGACAGAAAGCTAGCTTTCGAAAATTGAAAGGGCTCTATCCTTTTGATTTTATTCATTAGAAATGTGTTCGTGTTTTTTATGTAAAGAATATACTAGTTTTTTTCTAAAATTCTATTGCTATTAAATAATTTGAGATTTGCATTCAACTTCGCAGAAAACTGCTCTTTAGTAGTTTTCATTAGTCTTAATTTTTTCGATTCAAAATTCAATAGGTCTCAGTTAATCAAAACAGATGAAATCTCCGAGATATGAACAACGTTCAGTAAGTGAATGTTTTTGTCATTAAATTACATTAAATTTTTTTTTCTTGAAATTAAGATTGAAAATAGGTCTTTTTAGGCACTTTAAAAGACTAGACGCTTTGCTATACAGATACGAAACAATTTAATTGTGCTATGGAGGGGTTTTACTCAAGTTAACAACTTATAATATTTCATGTCAGCTTATTTTAAAGCATTTTCCACGAAGACGTGGAACGTGACTTCAAAATATAATGCAAAAAATATACAATTATATACCAGATATCATGCACATTTTTGCTATTTTTGTAACTGTAATCTCAAGCGAGTATATTTCACCAAACTTTTATTAGAAAAATATTATTAGAGAAATATTCAATGTTTTCTCGTTTATTTCCACTCAAAAAGGTAACTTTTTATAATTTTATGTACTTCATGATAGAGAATATACAATAGACATACTATTAATTTTCATTAATAGTCAAATTTAGGATAAGATCTACAAGAAAGTAGATGATAACCTTTGTTTACATTCATAGATTTTGATCATTATTATTGAGCCACCTTTGATAGTTTTAAATTTAAATTGTATTAATATGTGTAAACATATATTGCTTGCAAAGGAAACACTACTGAATATAGAAAATAATATAAAATTAGGATGTTAATTTGAGCTCGCAATCTCTTTTATGTCTGAGATTATTCATACCTAAAATGATTTACCAATGCTCTGCCAAGTCATCCAGAGTTGATTGATTAATCATTACCGTGATACATGTACTGAAAGGAGTATTAATGATCAGCATCTGTCATGTCCCAATCCCTCCTTTAACAAGTACGTCCCGTCAGTGGGATGGTGTTAACACAACCTTGCGTTATTAATATGCTTTTTAGAGTAGCATGATCTTTTTTAATTATCATACGGATTGTCAATGCATATTCGTCATATTCATTTGAGGATTTAGAATTTTGCAGTGAGACAATTTTGTTTACATTTTTTAATATAACAATTCTTATTTTTTATGGAATGCAACCTTCTGAAGAGCATGTAAACCACTGATATATGCATCGTTTTTTATCCCGCTCAACTCACACTAACACATTCAATGTCATAATAACCCCATGTTAATAGGCAATTTTCCTTAATTTTATTGCATCTTCTGAAATGGGTTGATTTCAATGTATGTGTATTGTTTCCTACATATATGCTGTATTCAAATAGAAATGTGATTTTAGCAAAAACAAAGAAATTTAATTTAATTTAAAAAAAAATGTTTCTAAAATGATAAACATTTTTTTCTTCATAAAAAAATATTGAAGCAGCGGAATAATCAGTATTTTACTATTAGTTCAGATTTACTATAATATTCATAAAATAAAAAAGAGTATTGAAGTGCATGAGAAAAATCTTATTCCAAATTTATCTGTAACACATAACGCCCCCCTTCCTTTATATCAACTGCTTTAGTTAATAGTTTAGTTTAGTTAATTTAATTAATCTAAATCCTCCATGAAATTAATTGGAATAACCATCGCGGACTTTCATTAGAAGTTCCAAGAATTTTCTAATGGATGATAACTAGAAAAGCTAAAAAAACTCTATTCCTACATTGAATTAAACAGTATTTCAAAATATTAGAGCATAGGAAACTCGTTGAAAAGAGTTTCATTCAGTATGTTTCTTCAAAATTGAAACCCGAGAATGAACTATTGCCTTTCCTTCTTCGTATTTGCCCCCGCAGATTTCAGGTATTGAAAATAAGTACTCTGGCATAATAAAAAAACACATAATATGCTGATTGTCTAAAATTTCCTTTCCTACTTAAATATGTACATAATAGTATGCATATAAATTTATAGTACAAGTGCCATCTAAAGCCTTCCTTCAATATTAATGTGAAATTTAGAAATTAGAGACATATTTAATGCATTAACTTAGTGATGAATTTGAAGAAAACGTTCTAAAAGGAATTAAATGGACTTCATCCGGTGAGAAACGTATTTTCTGCTTGAGCTAGAAAGACTTCAGATAAAATTTCTTAATTTTTTTATATCATTTTTTTTTAATTTTCAAAAATTTGAAATTATAATCTTTTTAGAAGCATTGATAAATTAAGTTCTGAGAATACTCAATAAATAAGCTTCTTATAGATTTTATACGGTACAAAAAGTAAAATTTTTAATAAGTCAAAGAAGGTATTAATTTTATAACACTTTATAAAAGCATAAAAATATTAATTTTAACATGTATAAGAGGGTAAAGACAAAATTAAAAGTCAATAGTTAAAACATTTCTTATAAAAATTATTAAAAATTAGTTTTTTAATTATGGGAAAATATTTATCAGGTAATTAACGATCGAGTATATATTTTTAAACTCATGTTGTTATCCATTAAGTGAAATAAAAAAATGCTCTATATAAAAATAAAAAAAAGAAAATATTAAAGCATTCTTTTATCAGTGTATTAAAAAACAAAATCCTATTTTTTAATATCAGAATTATAGAGTACAAAAAATGTAAGGTATCGATACTCTGTAAATAATTTAATCAGATTAGAACATTAATCTAATTTATAACATAGCATATTTAAATAGTTTTTAATTTCTTTTTAAAAAAATATTTATTCTAACTCATTTTTTATATTTTGCTCAACGTTTCAAGATTTTATGATGGTGTTTCGTTATTTATAGCATTTTTATTTTTAACGCATTTTATAAGATATTATAATAATTATGAGAATATTACAAAAACTCATTACTTGGTAGCCCCTTTTCATGGGAACTAAAATTAGTCTTATAATTAAGTACAAAATTTATATACACCTGAAATATTTTTATTCAAAATATATAACTGTAGAAAGCAAATCACCAATAAAGGAATCAAAGATCGATAATAAAATTCCATCTAACTAAACATAAAATAATCAGTTAAATAGCAGTGAGTGAAAACAAAATGAAATTGAACTTTTTTACTTCAAATGAAAAAAAAAAAGAAATTTTATTACATAGTTTCTTATAAACGCAAACGCAGCATATTGATGAAAGTTTGTATGCCTTATTTTTATATAAATATGATTTTCTTTATAGTTAACAGGCGAAAACTTATTTGTCTATAAATTATATGTATTTTATTAAAACCAGTTAAAAATCCTTAATGGAATTTTTTTATTCGAGCTTTTTTTATTCTTTATAATATGCTTTTATATTATGCACATTGAAAAACAACCAACAAAAAAAATCGTTATTTATACAAACACAATGAATTACTTGTTCGATTGTAAACTGTTTCAACTCCTTTGGGTAAAAACAGCATGTTGAATATTGATTAAATAAAGCATTAATTCCAAGTATGTATCTTTATATATGAGCGCAAAAATTTTTAAAGATAAAACTATTATCAGTCTTTGAGCATGCACCCAAAACAAATTTCGGAAAGAAGCCCCAAACTTAATTAAATTTAAGAAAGAAAATATTTACATTTTTATCTTAAGCACTTTTATTTGAAACAACATTTGTTATCAAAAGTAAAGATGAATGCTTCTCCTTCTGGATGCAATCTGAAAGCGTTTCTAAACATACTTGCTCTCTTTTTTCAGGCTGCTAAATTATACGCAAGTTTAAAAGGAAGGAGAAGCAATTACGTTTCGCATACGCTGAAGAAAATGCAAATGAAAATATTAAGATTTTAAATAGAAATTTTAATACAGGATTCACGAAAGTTGTAGCAAGAATAGAGTATTTTTGGTTAAAACTAAGTTGAATTTTGAATTATAAATTATCTTCTCGGTAAATTTTATTTCATATACTGGGAATTTTTAAATAAAGATATCAAAAAATAGGCAATTTACTTTAGCATGATTGTTATACAGCTTATAATGGATAGACATTATTTGTATGCATCGAGAAATGTTCTATTTATTTAAAGATTGATTATTCCGGATTTATAGAATGTAATATAATTTTTTTAACATTTTTATTTTAGCAGAATATGTTTGTAACATTTCTGTTCAAACATTGCATGATTTAAAGCATTTTTAAATATAATATGTTTTTCAGTATTCTTGTTTAAAACTTATTTGATTTATAATATTTTTTCATCTTAAATTTCAATAAATTGTTTAATATTTCAGTAGAAGAAGTAAAATACAATAAATAACATATAAACTTCTAGTTTAGGAGTTTTATATATATTAATAAAATAGTTTGCATTTGGAATTAAACAACTTCATCTTTATGCCATATTTAACGATAACAACATTCTATTGCTTGTTTTGGAAGAAAGATTATCTTCTGAATATCTTTTTGCAAATATACTATTTGATACTATTAGAGACATTCCCGCTGCTTATCTGAATTATACAAAGAAAAATTAATTTGAAGCAACTTATCGATAAAAAAATGTTTTAGATATTAATAATGAAATAACAATGCTTGTGAAATGAAATTCTGTGTTAATACGAACAAAAATTGAAGATCTGGACATCAACTTCAAGATTTCACAGCTTTCATACCAATTCTCACACCTTATCGTGTGTTATTTTTTAAAATTTTTATAAATATTCATCTTGTAGTTTTTCTGATCTAAAAAGTTTTGAATAAAGGATTTTACCTAACGAGAAATTATATTATTAATATGCCTTTTCTTAAATTTGTATTTTCGAATTTTACTTGTAAGCATTTAGAACATTGAAGAAAGAATAAAATATTTTTATTCAATATCTATTCTACTAGTTCTAAAAATTACATGTGAGGTTTTAAGTCGCATTATACTTAATTTTTCAGAGTTTGCAAATGCTAACTTTAATAATTCTTAAAAATATTTTATTATATTTAGTATATATATTTTTAAATGGATATGTAAGCAACAGTTTTTTAGTTGATTTTTAATGATACTAACAATGTTTCAACGATTTATTAAACATTCTTGAAGCATGAATTCTGAAATCATTTTTAACTGATCTGTCTTTTCTGTGTATTGAGATTTAGAATAGAAATAGATTTTCTTTGCCGAGGATTTACCTGTTTTGCTTTCGTTACAAACTCTAATTTAGCATAAAAGGAAGCAATAATTTCATATTTAGGTTGTCTAGGGATTCGGTTCCCATTCTAGACATTATCATATATAGTTCCGAACACAACTGTTGAGTGGCTATATTTTTTAAGTAAGAATTCAATTCATTAACTTATTAAATAGCAGAAGTTATCAACGTTACGAACTTAAACTGCACATTTTCTTTTACCTTTTCCGGAGTGATGACTTCCTTTCAAATCCACCAGGACCTTTTTCTTAGTTAGATGGTAATCTTTCGAAGATTCATTTGAAAAAATGGTGCTTTTCTTATTTAAAGGGGGCAATAAAAAGGCATCACTAATTCTAACTCTTATACGTTGCTGTCGTATTTATGAATAAAACTAATTACTTATGCCCTTAAATGGTTCCTTTCCATAATCAGCTGTACAGCAATTTGAAAATAAATAATACAATGATATAAAAATTATTGTCTTAAAAAATAAAATAAATAACCTTTGTTTTTTTTATTGCATAATTAGATGACATAAGCGATTAAATTGTTCACATTCTTGTGGCACCATGTGTATACGGCATGATCATATTTGTTGTTGATAATTTACTTCAAAGCTTTGTTTTCATATCTTTCGACCGTGAACAAGCATCTCAAGAATTTTCCTGGCATAACGCTAAGCATTATCTGATGTATCAACGGGCATCAACAAATAAATGTCAAAAAGTACCAAAATATATCGATTTCCCTAATAAAATTATTATTTTGATCAGTTTATGCTTCATTATCTTCATCGTCAAATAATACTCTGCATGAATGAACTTCAGTGAAGCATAAAATGGAAGTTTCCATTTCTTTCATCTTCTTAATAGCGTGGGTGATCTCTATAACTGTTGAAAATAACCAGTATTATTTGCAGTAAATATTTTATAAATTAAGCTTTTAATTAGACGAACGATTTTTTATTTTTGTTCCAAGTAATATCTCTTTAATATAATAAGAATTTAAATATTTTAGGTATAATTTTTATGAAACAGGGTGTATGTCGAAATGATCACTATGGAAAAAATATACTGAAGCTTATCGCTAAATTTATTAAAAAAGTAAAAAATACATATTTCCAAATTTCAATAATTCCACTCCATTAATTTCCTATGGATACGGTTTAATTTTTAGCTTAATATGATGCACCTATAATTTTTATTTCAGAAGTGAAAATTTCCCATTATATATTTTCTAGTTTTTTGACAATTTTTTATGGATAATGAAAGTATTAGAGAGCTCGAAACTCAAAAGAATATTAAACGTGTTATATGAAATTGAGGAATTTTCACTCTGATTTGAAGTCAAAATTCGTTTATCTAAATTTCATTCATATTATTATTGCACAATTTGTTGAATTATTATTGTACAATTTGTTGAATTATTATTGTACAATTTGTTGAATTATTATTGTACAATTTGCAAACATTTTAAGTACCACTTAGATAGTTTTCTGTAAGGATGTGCTTTTGAAAATGGAAGGCATTTGAGATTAAAATTGATGAATTTTGAATTTGATGTGAAATAAAAATTCCTCTATCAAAGTTTCTAAAAGTCGTTTCTTTTATTATTTTACACTTTGTCTCCATAGTAAAATGCAGACTTTTTACGTACCAGTTAGAAAGTTTTCTAGAAGGATGGGCTTTTTAAAATGGAAACAATAAAAAATGCTCAGACTACAGGTAAACCTTTAAGGAAGTTACCGTTTGGGACACCATGTAGAGATATCAGAAAATAAACTTTTGAGACACCGTTAAAAAATTCACTTTTGAGACACCAAGCAGAATTATTGTTCGAAAACTAACTTTTGTGACACCATATAGAGTTAAACTTTTAAAAAAGTTTTTATTTTATGCTGAAACTTAAATACTTAAACTAAATAAAAAAAAAACATAAAAATCAAAAATAGCTAATCACTACTTATTTGAAATAAAAATTAAATTTGCTGAACGTCAATCAAAATAAATGAGAGCTATTTACAGTTATAAAGAATCTGAATAATTTAATAAACCCTTCAGTTTCAAACAGCTTTTACTCCAGAAGTTGAAAGGAATCGTAAGCGTTCGCATAAAAGTCTAAAGTTTCATCACTGAAGGATTATTTTCTTGGTGGACCTGCTTTGTAGTCATTCAGTCTAGCCATTCTGTGATGAAATTTTTAATTAAGAAGAGGAAAACGGATTTTAGTGTTTAAGTTGTCAAACTTTTATGGCCTGATTAACAGAAAGAAGGGTCTGCTGAAGCATTTTCTGGCTCTTTTCAGCTAGGTTCGATAAGATTCTTTCTGAGATCTTCTAATTTTATTCCTCAAACTCTTCGTAAAATTACAATACCCAGGTAAACAAACTAATTCGAATTTCTTGGTGAATTTTTTAGTAATTTTATTTAATTTCTTCAAAAGACTAAACATATTTGTACAATCTCAAACCACAGTTTTAATCTTTCTTCGGATGTGTATATTCCCTAAAAATGTTTTGTACAGAAAAATAGTTGATTATTGTTATAGTAATGCATTTAAATAATCGTATTGCATTGCATTATCTTGCTCTACGTATATTTTTGCAAAAGAAATTATGCAATTTCTACTATTATTTTTATGTAATAGATCTCACTTTTTACCCATTTTAAAAATAATGTATGTGGATTTAGGTTGTGAATATTTTTAACAAGTTACTGAAACAGTTGTTACAGAAATCATTACATTCTATTTGTAATGTTTTCATTTTTTAAATAAAAAAGTTTATGACTTCATGACATTTCTATGCTTTCGTAAAAGTACAGATATTAACGTTGTAAGTTCTATTAACTGAATATTGTTCAATATTTATATGTTAATTGAATTGAAGATATTTAGGAACAAATATCTTTCTTTACATTATTATATATGCAATTTTTTTAAATTATTGCGTGTAGCATAGTTGCATGCTATTCCATAAAAAGCAAATAAAATTAACATATGCTTTAGAATAAAGTAAAAAAATAATTATTTCACCTATCAATTAAAGATTATCAGATAATTTAATGATGATGATCAGAATAATTTTTTGATGCAATATATTTTGCACTATTAGTTAACTTAGTTTATATTGTAAGCATAGATATCCATAAACAAATTGTCATTGATTTTCTGATAACGTAGGAGATTTTAAGGAATTCGCCGTTATATCCAGAAATCTCGGCCTTCTCCCGTAGTTTTGTTGAGCAGGTATTAGAAGCTTTTCAGTATTTAGAAAGTTACATAATTCGGGAAATATTAGTAATCGTTTATGATATGAAATTAAAATCAGATAAAAAAAAATTAAAATTAAAATCTGATGCAACTATTTATCTTACTTTATTTTATAATGAAGATCTTATTTTTCTGTAGGATTAATAAGTAAGATGGATAAGTTATAACTTTCTGACTGAATCCCTTTGATATACCTCCGTTCTGTTCACAATTTATATAACATCTATCCTAATGGTTGCTGATAAAAATATTCCTAATTTATAGAAATCCTCTGATTATACTCAATTTTTTAATCCTATTTCAATTCCAGAAAAGTTAATATGCACATTTATTATACCAAATTATTACATCAATGAACAATTATTGCCTCAGTAAACTATGCTCGGGATAACGCTTTATTATTGTATGATGACTATCGACAGATGCTATTGTCATCCTAATCTGTTGTCAAAGGAGAGCTTGCGGTATCAAATTTCAATTTGCTAAGATTCTGCATTATGGGGTTTGAGGGTTTATTGCCCTCTAATCCATGGAGGATCAAATGTCATTATAGAGGTCAAGGTTGCTGAGGCATAGAACTTCGTGAGTGGTTTATCGACTCAACTTGCTCAAAGTCTGATCTTTGTTTATATTACGAATCTGATTTAAATATCTACAGAGTAGACTCCAGTTAAAATGGTTAAAGTCATAAATCAATAATACGTAATGTCATAATATTAGTTGAGGCACGACTTGGTAGATTAAAAAAAACAATTAGGAAAGTAATTTAGATAGCAAAATCAGAAAATAAGTAAATACACTTTTATTAATATATTAAAATAATTTTTTGAAGTTTATTTGTAATATTTAGTCATTTATTTACAATTTATTATTATGAATATTATTGATTTGGATGACACTTTTTTTCCGAAACTTCCAGCAAATAACGTCATTCATTTGGTTTACTAGTTTAATTAAATTAATTAATTTCCAAAATGTAAACATTGTGCATTATCTCTATGAATATGCACATGTACTAAACTTCATAACGCTTACACATCAGAAAATGAATAAAAAATCAGTTATTAATCCTACCTTTATAAAAATGAAAATAAAAGGAATTATAATATTAGGCCCTGTGCATTGCTACCTAACCGAAATGGATTTAGATTATGTATTTGAAATAAAGAAACATAGTGTATTCTCCCAGTGGATATACACATATACTAAACTCCATAACGCTAACACATGAGAAAATAAATAAAAATCAATTATTAATCCCATTTTTATGAACATGAAAAAAAAATTAGGTTAAATACAAATTATAATATTGGGTCCTCTGCTTTGCCACCTAATTGAAATGAATTGAGATTATGTATTTGTAATAAAAATATTCAAATAAACAAATATTGTACATTCTCTCTGTGAATATACACATATACTAAACTTCATAACGCTAGCACATGAAGAAATGAATAAAAATCAATTATCAATTCAATCTTTATGAACATGGAAATATAAAGTTAATTAAAAATTATGATATTGGGTCAGTAAAATCTATTATACGGCTTAAAATCTATTATAGTGTGTTGCCACCTAACTGAAATGGATTTAGATTATGTATTTGAAATAAACAAACATTATTAGCAAAAGAGGAGGAAAAAATTTAATATAAGTTACTGCAAAAGACAGAATAATGTTCTTTAAAATTCTTAATATATTTGGAATTTTGTTGTCAAAATTATTTCTCTCAAATAAATCTAAAAGTCATATGATTCCAAAATTTTTATTTTAATGTTATTAAACTGGTCTAAACTAGAAACTTTCAGTTATTCTAAAGTAACTCATTACATACTGATTTCAAAAAGAAATGAATGTGTAATTATTCAGATACCGGTTCCCAAACATAGTATCTTTTAGTTTACGAAGCAATGAAAAAAAATAACTTTGGCATTTTTCCCAGTGATAAATTTGTTCCTGGTAAGATGACAATTAATTCTGGAGTGTATCATGCTCTTCTAAGATTGAGAATTTAAAATGTTCAGAAGTTTTAAGAAAATATGTTTATCAAATGAAATTTGCAGAATAGAGCATTTTAAAATTTCAAACAATATGAATACAATTAACAATACATTCAATTTATCATGTTTATTAGATTTGTTAAGCCTTTAAGTTACAAATTTTACATATTTTAAATTCTAAGAGTTCTATACTTTCTCCCAGTTTAAGGCAGATATAATTGTACTCTACAAAGCTTGTATTGATCTTTGATGGTTGAAAAGTTATGTGAGTATTAAAAAAAGTATTTAAATATATTTTTTCAGTTTCAGTTTCTACAATTCTATATAATAAGAAAGGGAAAATGTTTAAAACACTAATTAAAACAATTAATCATGTTAAATTATAAGTGTTGCTATTTACTAATCAAATTACTCGATTAGATAATAAGCCTAACCAATTATTAAATTTTGGAGATATTTAGCATTTCCAAGCTAGCGACGGGATATCTCGTGTTTCAGATATTTCCAGTCACAGGTTTCTGTTGGCTAAAATTTGTCTCTTAAGCCAGTATGAAAAAATTAAAGGTATTCTTCTGATATGTATGAGAATGGTCAACCAATTTAAATTGGCATAAGAGACAAATTTTAGTCCTCAGAAGTCTATAATTGGAAGTATTTGAAAGACGAGAAATTTTGTCGTTAGCATTAAAACTGGTCTTGCCTTCGCATATACGCAACTACACAAAGTGTCTAAACTCTAGAGCGTTAAAAAGATTTAATAAATAGAAAAATTAGATACAGATAATAGATTGCAAAATGATTCACTTGCGTTGATTAAGTACCGTTTTGTGACTAACTCAGTATCACTCAACTGGAGTGACTTCTATTTCAGAAAAGAATAATTTCAAACGAAGAAAAGTATTACACATGTTGATTTTTAGTAAGTACTAATAAAATATTTATTAAAAGAACTGTAAATAACTTTTAATTAAATAGCAAAAAATATAAACTTTTCATCACATATATTTTGAAAAACAATATTACAATGATCAAAGAAACTTAAGCTCGCAAGTATAAACAGATTACTTTATAAACTAAAGTATGAAAAACAGAGTGAGTATAAAGTAAAAATACAGCTTCTATGAACCTTTAGTAAATTAATATGTTAACCACTTTTTTATCAAAAGAAACGTGAATAAAGTAGTTTTAGGAATTTATCTTTAATTAATTTAAAACTTGATGATTAAAAAAACACATATATTAAATTACTTTTTGAATTAAGTTACAACAAATAAAAAATGTATGAAACAGTCGAAGCATGAAAAAGATATTTTCTATGAACTTTAATTAATTATTAACTTTTATTAAATATTTTAATATTGATTTAAAAAAAACATAAATAAAGTATTTTTTCGAATTTTTTTTATCATATTATTCATTAAAATTAATATTGTGACGACAAACATATACTCAGGTAACATATAAATATGCTTTCATTAATTAAGCCGTTATAAATAAAGTAATGGTATGAAATTATTATATTCATTAGAAACAAGAGAAGATTTTAATAATTTATTTAATGATATAGAGTATAGCTGTAGCTGTTCCAAAACATCTCCACAAACATTCAATGCACAAAATTAAATTGCATGGGAAACAAACTTGCAAACATTTGTTTCATTTATTATTATGCAAATTTGTCAAATCTAACTAATTAAACCTGTAATTCGAAAATTTTACTATCCGTTTAGCAAAGCGAAAACTAAAAAAAGAAAAGAAAATCTTTCTGCTAAATATTTGTTTTGGGGGAAAAAAATGATCATTATCTTAAAAACTTTGGCTAGCCAGAAATAGCGACAAAAGTTAAAAATTTTCTTCATCGAAACTTTTGTTTCAAATAAAATTTGAGGGAAAAAACACAAAAGCAATAAAGGCAATTGTTGCTAAGATTGCGGTGAATACACCTGACGTCGCAAAAACAGCTTCTAAAATTTTCAAAAGAAAGTTTAACTTAATAAAACATTAGTTGCTCAAAGAGCGTCCAACTGCCATTTAATACAAAGGCAGTTCCGGCAAAGTTAATAGTATGTGACACTTTGCCTCGAAAATAATTTTACATCCAAGTGAGGGGGAAAAGAGACATTTTATTCTTTGTGTGAAAAAAAATATTTTCTTCGGTCCGAGTTTTCTATTCAACATCAAAAGGAGGAAGCGGTACAAGAATCGTTCTGTAGATCAAGTTTCAGTTAAAAGTTAGGGTAAAAGAAATAGTTGTACGTGTTTGCATTCGAATAAAAATAGTTTTAAAATTAAAGCATGATATTAGATCGCTAGCGATAAATAGCCTTTTTACATGGAGGAGGAAGTACTAAAATAATAAAAAAATCGCATAAGAGAAAGAAGAAATATAGTTGAATATTCGATTTTAAACTGAAAAAACTTTTAAAAAATGGTTTTCATTTGTAAGAAATATTATTTTGATAGAGTTATTTATGTTAAAAAATTTTTGGTTAAAAATTTTAGAATGCGAATTGCTAAGAGATACATTTACCTACACGAAAATGTAGATATTATACAACACTAACTTGGTCAAAATAAGCATTAATTAACCTACTACAAAGTATAGTAAATATACATTTTTACTAAATTTCCCCTTTTAGTATGATATACATCTTCAAGTGCAATTTTCTTATTCTGTATGAAGCGACACGTAAGATAAAAAATATCTTTGATCCAGCTATTTTTAAAGGCTTTTTAAATAGTTTAAAAAATAAAACTTATAAAAACGAAAAAAATGGGGTTTTTTTTTGTAATTAATTTTAAAAGAACGTTAACGTCTTATTTTCACTCCTTTAAATTGTAAGAAAAAGTGGTTGAGGCTTTTGCATGTAATAACTAGGCATCTTAATAATTCAAACAATTTTAAAGGTACAAATATGCCGCATCTGTGTATCTATCTACAGACAGAAATGGAAAAAATAACCTGATTCAGTTTTGCTTAAAGAGGTCGCATCGAAATTAAAAATGGCGCAACGTTTTGAAAATTAATTGCTGG